>JAOXJM010000004.1:8034779-8045698 GCA_026413425.1 Tringa solitaria
GTTCAGAGCTTATATTCAGGCCTCTGCTAAGTCAACTTAAATGTTAAAAGCCTTTAAATATTATAATAAGACCTTGAGCCCTTAAAGACTTTGCTACAAAATATAAACATCAACATTTCATAAGCTATATGATTCCCATTCCAAAGAAGCCGCTATCTAGAAAGCTATTACTTTCCTTGTGCTTCTCCTAAGCACAATTTAAATAAATGAATGCCATTTCCAAAGGAATTATACACTTCCCTCTCAAGACGCTACCATGTTTGTTACATGAAGAAGAATATTTACTTCAGCATAATAAGGAGAAGATGTAGGACACACAGTAAAACCTTTTTAAATGCAAGTTTCATACAGATCTTTAAGTTATGGGACAGATTTTCAATAATGTAATTTCATTTAATTTTTCCTGCTTTCAACCACAGCTAATCCTACAATAATCTCCTCCTGGTTTTTTTTGTTTGTTTGTTTGTTTTTCCCCAAAGAGTTTCTTTGGAGGAGGTGCTACAATGGTCCCAGTCTTTTGAAAAGCTGATAACAAGTAAATGTAAGTAATTGTATGTTTGTATCCCAGATAGATTACTGAAAAAAGTTCCCATGAAGAAAAATCAATAAAGTAATGAAGTATAACATATGACGTCTTATATGCAACTAATGAAAAGCAACTTTGTGTGACATGCTTACCATGCATCACAGTGAAAATAAATTTAGCAGGAGTTCAACACCTTCCCAAATTTATTATTTCAGCAAGCACATATTATTCTTTTAAAGACACGTGATGAGGGCACGTTTATCTGCCATATTGCCACTTAGAGCACTATATAGCAGTATATTTTAGAAGAAAGTGAAAAGAAAGATGACTTGGGAAAATCTGTGTATGGGAAAGACAACATAGCTAATGGTACCTTCTTTCAGTGTATAGCCATGGAACTCAGACTCTCATCTCAGGTATGGGAAGAACTGTCACTGCAGTAGCAAATCTGAACTTTCACACTCCAGTATCCCTCTGCCTCGTTCAGGGCTCAGGCCTCTCCCACATTTTTTATGTCCAGCAATCTAGAACACTACTACTGAATTAGTTTTTAAAAAATATTGATGAGAAAGTCATGTACAGAGTTACATCACAGCACAAACCCATACAATTATTTCTAAGGACTGGCATTATTTTCAAACTACAGAAAAACTGCAAAAATCAAGAAGGTTAACAGAAAGAATTTGTAACAACTATAAAGACAAAGATTTTGCCATTAACATCTTTAACAGCAATCAATCTAGTATATTACAGTTTGCAGGGGAAGCACAGGGAGAAAGTGCACAACAGAAAACATTTAAAAGAGCCAAAGTTCCAGTACAAGCAGCAGGCATGCATGTGATCACTATCACTGCCAGCCAAGGGACAGTGCTCAATGTCTTTAGAAACATGAAAGCCGAAGTGCTGCACCAGCAGGAAAGCTCCCTTCAAATTAAACACTTGTATATTCCAGTGGCACTCAAATGATGCATTCTTAAAATACCTCGTTCACTGCACTTAGATGGCACTACTCGTTAATTTTTAATTCATTTAAATGCTTAATGGCATTGCAAAGTGCAAAGATGTACCCACGTGAAAAGCCCGAAACTCTAAAGCCAATGGATTTGCAGCTCTATATATAAAGGTAGGCAAAGTATTTGCCTGTCTTTGGTTTTACTCTGACAGTACAACTTACAACTGCCAACACCATTCCTGCTCAAGTGCTAGCACGACTATAGCCTCGTAATTATTCTTCTGGCTTAGACGCATTTTAGCTACTCTACCACCTAATCCTGTACAAAACAAGTCTAATGACATAATAAAAGGCAGCCTCAGGAATTTAATCTTTACCAAGATCCCACAGATAGCTGCTGTCAAACTGCATTGCCAGGTGTTTCAAAGATGTCCTCAGGTGTAGAACTACTTATTTGCTGAACAGAGTATTCTTTTAACTGCTTTACTTCACTCGATTATACCAGCTTTTCACCAAAATTCATACACCAAGGTGGTCTTATTTTTTTTACTCAGATCATGATTATTTGATAATACTTAGATATCTTGTGTACAAAACTAGAACTGGAATTTTAAAAAATCCTTATCAGACTTTGGATATGTTTGATAGTGTTCTCAGAGACCAGGAAGAACAGTTTCCAGTGCTCTGTCCCTGCACAGTGAAATGCCACTGAGGTAAAGAGAGCTCTGCACCTGCAGGAAAATACAGTGTTGAAGTGTAGGGTGCGGGGGTGAGTCAGTGTGTTTAATTCCCCACTTTGGCATAATCTAGTAAGAATATTTATAGGTGTACAATCAAGAATTACACTGCTTTGTAAATGTCCCTATTGTCTTCAAAGTACTCCAAAGGTAATGCATATATACATGGTATATATAAAATTGGCTTCTGACATATTTACAGATGGGCCTATGATCTACAAGATCTACTTGAAGACCGAGCACAGTGATGAAAACATAGAATTCTGGCTTGCTTGTGAAGCTTATAAGAAGATCACATCACAGAGGAAAAGGATTTCCGTGGCCAGGAAACTTTTTACAAATTACATTCAACCCGATGCTCCCAATGAGGTGACATACAATAACATAAGCTCTTTATTTCCTCCAATAGAAATGCCTGACATGTAATGGTAGCTAACAAAAAGCAACAAATGTCTAGCAGCTCTTCTATTAAAGGGAGTGAAAACTGGTGCTATTTAGCCTCCCCAAACTCTTTTGCACCCAGAACTTTAATACCCGCCCTCACATCTTGTTTATCCGCAAATCTTTCAACTATCTGCCAAGGATACAAGCAAAAGGCATAACTATATGAAGAACCAAGTTCTTGGGTCTGTTCTATTCATTTTAGGATCTGAATCAGAGGCCACTGAGATCACTGGAACAGATTTTTAATTATGCCATTGCTACATGCATTACTCTGGTCTTTGCAAGTGTAAATATAAACACAAAAAAAAATCCCCCTACCCAGTGCTATACCGCTTGAAAAATGGGCTAAAAGAAAGGTTCCAAGATAGATTAATTCTTTCCTTCTTCCAGCAGCACAAGATTTAGGGAAAACAGAGGAGATCTGTATGTAAAATATTTGAGAGTGATTTTTTTCCCCCCTTAATAAGTGGCTATACAAAAAAAGAGTCATTCCTGCTTAGCAACTCATGCTCTATGACCTTTAACTATCCCTGCTTATTACTCTCCTTGCAAAAATAAGCTAATACTGGCTTTTACTGCTGCTGCCTTGGCAGACGGACATAACTGAAAAATTGGGCTAGATTATTTTCTGATTTATGCATAACAATAAAACTATTATAGAATCTCAAAATGCAGCCTCCCTGTTGACACTGACAGGCAAGCCAAACCCAACTCAGCTGGATTCCCAGATGTTGGCAAAGAGCAGTTGCTGCTTTAAATGACTAAACCACTCCCACTAATCCAAAGCTTGAGGAAATTTGAAAGTTCCCTCTGTTGGTTTTAAATGCCAATTGGAAAGACAATGCATTTTTCAGTCTTTTTTCTTATTTATTGTATTTTTAGCATGTGCAGCTATAGGAAACTCAGCAAGACATTTGCATTTCCAAAAGAGAAACGTCAGTATTGCCAACCACAAATTCATTAATCAAAAGGGCTTAAATCAGGACAGTTAAAAATAGCCTGTGTAATTTTTTTCTAAAATATTATGTATTTGAATCTTGCTATTAGTTTCTAGGTCTCCAGGACACATTGATTTCACATTTTCTTGATACTCACTATTAACACAAGAACTAGGTACCACGCTAAAAAGGTAGAGGCTCATGAGGATTTTAAATACAGTTCATATTCAAATTTCAGCAGCATTTAAAAAGGTGAAACTCAAATGACTCCTCTGCAAGAGCAAGATCGCAACACATGAAAGACATCAGCACTAACTTCACATCTTTAGAGTTCTCCTCTCAACACTAACAGTCAAAGACAAGCTGATAAAAAGCAATGTAATTTTTCATGAACTAATAGATTATCAAAAGTTCCCATTTTATCTGGTATATTTTCTTGTCACTAGGCCTTCAACTTATATACTACAAACCCTGGACTGCAGAAGAAGAGCTCTAGGAATCAGAACTTTTCCTAAATAAGGTTGATATATGGGCTCAGTTTTATCTCATCTCAGAGATCGTAATAATTTTAGCAATTGGTTTTCACCTTTACGGTCCACCTCCAGCCACCTGGACTCATTAGAAACCAGAAGATAGGCTTCCTCTTCAGAGATCTAATTGTAGCTCTAGGAACATTTCTTAGCAAAAGAAAGATGTCAGCACCTTTCAGCTATGCCTTTCACTGCAGCTGTGCCATGTAAGCCATGTCCCCAGGACTTCTTTCTCTGCTTAAATTGTACGCATGTTCTTATTCTTTCTAAAAGTGAAGAGTAAATCAAACATATACCACTTAACTTCCCTAAGATTGAAGTCTTGGGCCCATACTCTACATATGGGCCCAGCAGTAGTGACTTTACCACTGCTCTTGACCTCTACTGATGACAATAATTAGGAATAAACTGATTTCCGTCAAGGATGTTGTCCAGACTCGGAAATTCAGACCTCTCCCTGTCTTCCAGGCTTCTTGTCCCCAGGGGAGCAAGCTCTTATTCAGCCACTAACATATGTCTTACTAAATCAAACACCAAAAAAAGAGCAAATTGATCAACTAATAAGATGGGGTTTTCTGGTATTACAAGGAGAAATCCACTCTGCTATAATAAATGTTTTTGCTAGGTGCTGATTTTAGATTAGACGGCACATAAAAAGATATAAATAAGAGGTATTTGCTACAGGTCCCCAATTCAGTCTTCCTTACCCCTTCTTTGCAGCAGTAGTTCAGTAACATTGTTTTCTGTTCCAGATTAACATTGATAGTCCTGTGAGGAAAGCAATTATAAGGAACATGCAAGAGCCAACAGAGTCATGTTTCGATGAAGCACAGAGAATAATTTACATGCACATGGAAAGAGATTCTTATCCACGATTTCTTGAATCAAAGTTCTACCAGAAACTCAAACAAAGCCTTCAAACGACAAGTAATAATTCAGAGAAAGGTTGAAAATTTAGAAAGGTTTCTCCTGGCATGGAAGTGTTTAAGATTTAAAGTAGACTGGAGAAATTAGGCAGTAGACAAATATTATTACTAATCTGCTAAACTGTGCTGTTGATATTAGAATTGATGAGGCACCATCTTCCCCCTTCTCTTTCCTTTTCCCCCATGGAAGACTTCTGGTTTTGTTTTTCTGTCCCCTCAATAAAACCCTAAAAATTAGTGAAAACTAGGTATAAACAAGTTTCAGCCAAAAGTGATAGCCTAAGATTCTAGTCTCTGATTGATATTTGACAACTCTAAGAACATATTTTCAGTATTATTGTTTTGAGAGATGTGAAATAAGATAGTTCTGCTGCTAGGAAATAAATGTTTATTTGTCTATACATAACAGAAGAAAAATATCTGCATTGCTGCATTTACTTTTTCTGTTGTTATTTTATTCTTATATTGTTTCAAAGTAAAAGATAAATTATGAAGTACAGCTGTTTGCTTAATCTTAAGATATGAAGTGTAGTATTCATACGGTGTAGTGTTGATTTTATGCTGAGTTATGATGTACAACATATACTATAAAGGTATTTTGTCTACAGTATGCTATAATACTACCAGTGTTTCCTGAATTTATCTCCAATGATAAAACTCTTTTTTTTTTCCCTGGGTATGGGCATACAAATACTTTGCTTTCTCTGCAGACACCCTAATAATTAAATACAAGCAGACCTGACATTTGAACATCATACTGTAACACAAATAGGTCTCTTTCTCTTGTTCATAAACGGTAAAGGACAATTACTGATTCATTGAATTATTGAAGCACTCTGGTTTACATGCAAAAACCAATCTGACTTCTCAAATCTCATTAAAATTGGAATCTCAATTCTTTTTGTAAACTTCAGCAGAGACACTAAAAGCCATGGGATCCTTCTAGCATCCTCTCGAGATGTGCTGTTCCAAGGAATACGAAAACCAAGTTATTCCAACAGCAGCCCCATAAACCCAGATAGCCTCACACAAATCTTCTGGGATGATTTCACAGGAGAAGTGAAGTATTTATTCACTTGGATACATTATTTGACTGAGGTTACTTCAATCATGTAGCCAGTTCATGCTTTTTAACAGCTTCAAGCTTTCACTTGGCCTGCCTAGTTTAAAAAGGCAATTTTTGTGAGAATGTAATAAAGCATTGTCTCACCTTTATTGGGAAAGCCTAGTCTTTCTATGGGAGGTTCACAGCAGTTCATTGTGCCACTTAACTACAGTAAGTTTTTGTTTTCACTGAGCATGTCTCTTATTTTTTCAATGTGAATGTCTAAGCCTTTTCCTTACAAGGCAAGCATGAAAACAGAAACCAGTGCAGACAGTGAACAAACAACTGGGTTTCACTTTTGTGGCATCTATCTTGTAGTGAGGAGAAACTATAGTTTTTCTTTTAAGATGTTCCTCTTTCCATTGTAATAATATTATATGTGAATATATTTTAAGGTAGAGATACAATCCCTCCAAAAAAAAAAAAATCATTGCTTAGGGCCTCTAAGTAGTGGATTATTGTGGTGCACAATATAGGTTACATTTGGCGAGATGGACATTGATTCATTGATGACAGTATGTTTATCAACAGCTACCAAATGCATAATACGATGTCAGGCTTTATATGAAGTTATATTGGTAAATTATAACTATGTGTGTGTGCTCTAATGACAACAAGTCAACTATAGTATAAGTGATCATGTTTTAACATATCATCAATTATCTAAAATTCCACAAATTCTTTTTTTTTCCCCATGATTTTTATGAAATTCTCAAGGTAGAATTTATGTACATGTCTAGAGCAGAATACAAAGCAAGTCTAAGCATAATCTATACTAGTACAGAAAGCTTTAAGGTAACCTCAGCATTGTAAAAAAAGAGATTGTTAGAAGTTAATCCTTTGCTTTTGCACTGACTTGATATAAAAGAATTATCATACAGATGTGTGAATATTCAGCTCATAAAGCCACCCACAGCAAGCAAGGACTCCATGAGAAATCCAGCTAGGAATAGTATAGCTTTTGCTGCTGTTAACTGCTGATGTGTGTACAGCCCATCGGACTTCGGCTCAATTGATTCTGCAGATGTCACAGCTTTGCAGCAAAGAAGAACCGTAGGAACTATTCAAAAGCAATTCCTGCAGGAAAGCAGATCTGTGACAAAAGCCGGCCTGAGCAGAGGCAAAAACAAATAAACAAGGGACTAGACTTTGAAAAGCCTTCCCATTTGTGTTAGGATTAGAAATTCAGAAGAGCTAGATACTGGTCTCCGAGTCAAAGAGGCTTGTAACGACCAAGGATAATACCTTTCCATATCCAAACAAGTTTAGCATGCAGTCTCCTGAAGGGGTTACACAAAGAGGCTGGTCAGGTAGTGTGATCCTTTCTCCCTGCAGAAAGGGGATTTTCATGAAGGACAAACAAAAAAATCAACCCAGAGAATGTTCAGAGAAATGAGAAGGGGATTAACTTATTTTTATGGCATGAAGCGTTTAGCATTTATTTTACTAACAGGTCATGAGTCTAGCAATGCTTATTGCTGGAGGACTTAACTTTATAGACCTTATATTTCCTTCTAGAAATAACTAATTTTTTTCTTTTTTTTCTTTTTTTTTTTTTACATTGAAAGAATAGAGAGCCTTTTTCCTAAAACAGATTTATCATTAACTGATAGAGATCTTCATCTTACTTGATTTTTCTCTTGTGTTACCAGATGCGTGACAACAACAGTGGATTTCATCAGGTCACATGATTCATAAAACAGTAACTAATGGCAGCAGCAATAACAAATCACTGCTTTTAACATTTTCATTAACAGCACTTGAATGAGCTCGGTTATACTTTCCACTGGCAGACAACACTAAAACGCATTTGCTCACATTAATCATTTAAAGCTACTGTAATGAAAGATTTAAAAAAAACAACTTTAAAATAGCTAAATTGTAAGAATTCTCTAATTCTTCCTTCATTTACTTAATAAGAGTTTAAAAAAATCAAAACAATAACAATTCTTCAAACACATTAAAGCTGGCAAGATAAAAATGCAGATTAATAAAAACACTATAGCAATTAACTGTATCCAGCATTGGAAACTGTCGACCTATTGAGGCCCTAAAAAACAACTAAACATACTAGACAGATGGTCTGGGGGTTTTTTGGTTGTTTGTTTGTTTTAAAAAGAGCTCACAACTAGATCATTTTCCCTTTGTAAATATGAGCTGTGTTGGCCTACTTTCTTGATAAAGGTGATGAAATTCATACTCTGTTGTTATACTTTTGCTTTCATAAGTTCTACATCCAACTCTTGGTGTCTAGCTGATAAATGTAGAATAACAAATGCAGATTGTGTATCAGGTCTAAAAAACAAAGTAAAAAGTGGCTTTTAAGTAGAGTTAGTCAAAAGAAAACTGTAAGAATAACCTAGCCTAAGTTTTTCTGTGCAGACAGGTGGTAAATGAGAATATGTAATGTCTCTCCATTGTATGATCAAAAACCTTCACAGAATAAGTTTAGGAGGCTTTTATCTCACGTTCTTTCAATTATTTCATGCTTCTATATTAACTCTAGATATTTCTGCTTTTAAGTCCCGAGAAATAAACTACAGGCAGTCTCCCTCTGAGCATAGTATGGAAGTAATATCCAGAACTTGGTACTGTAGACAACTGATTTAAACAAATATGAGCAGAGATGTTTACCACCAAATACAGGGCAGATAAGGATGTTTAGGAACCTTCAACCTCAGAGGAAAGGGAAATGACTGTAGCATTTCCAAGTGTTGGCAAATATACAGTCCTGTTGCAATCACAAGTCCCTTCAGAAACCGATGTTTGGTCTGATGTTCACTAAACACAGGGGAAGGAGCGCAATGGAAGAAGTTTTCTGAAAAGAACATTTTACTGCACATGACAATTAGCTGGATTACGTGGCTACAGGCCATAGCCTTTTCAGGGCAAAAACTGCATCTTAACACAGGCTTGCCTACAGTCTGCTACAGCAAAGTCTCACAGTGGCAATAACCTCTCTTGGTATAATTACACATTTAATAAGTTGTCAGTAACAAAGAGGAACTGTACAGCTTTGAGATGCTTTGACTTCAAAATCTTAAGTTACCAACTCTAAAAAATTTTAGAAAAATAGGAAAAAATTAAAATTCAAATTTAAAATAGTAGGCCTATTTAATGGTCTGATTGGAATACTCAAAGGATTCTAACATTTTTTTCTTTATATGAAAAAGAAAAAAGAATCGTGCAACAATGTAGAAAGATAAAAACACAAGAGGAGAAAATTACATATTGGGGAAGCAAATCCTGTGGCCAAGTACTCTTTTAGATATTATACATCATAGGTCTGCAGATTCTAAAACTATGAATTCTCATCACACCAGCAACAAGATATCAGCCACTGCAGCCTAATTGTGCAAATGGTTCTTTAGACAGGAATGTAAGTTAATAAGAGTATAATAGAATCATACTATGGACATGTGGCAATCCAATCAGTTTCCATTGATTTTAATAGGTCTGCATATCCTTATAGAAACACAAACATGGCATGAGCCATCTTGAAGTATACTACAAGCGGTCAGCATTAAGTACATACACATTTTGTCCTTATTCAGTTGCATAAACACTTTATAGAATGTAGTGCCCTTGGACTAAGACTTCCCCTGGGGCTGGTAGATCTGGCACCGGTAGGCAGACATACTGCCCATTCCCTGCTGCAGTGGCAAATGGAGGCCACAAATATTTTAGAGCATCTCAGTAGGACTGAATTTACACAACTGAATCAAGCCTGCTTTCTTAACTGTATTAGCTAAAGGTTCCACATTTGCCAGGTTTTTTTTTGTTTGGTTGGTTTTTTTACCCACTACTGGCATCTTAAAAGCTTACTGAAAAGCTGTTTTATCTATAACTTTGTTTTCCCTCCAAAACTGCTGTCAGAATTATCTCAAGATGACCATGCTTATATCTTTGTGTCCTGTACATCAGATTTTCCTTTACTCAAAGCACAGTGCAACTATCCAGGGACTAAGAGCAGCTCCTAACTGCAAGAGTTACTGCGAGGGCATGTACCTCACAAAATGGGAAACAGGGTAGGTTCACCTTGAGAAGTTTATGTGAGTGGGTGGTTTTAACCATGGCAAACCACCACTGATGGGCTACAGACCTCCTTTCGCAACCCTAGCTCCTGAATGCCACGTCCTCTCTGGATTTCTACATCTGGTGCACAGATATGAGGGGAAAAACCTGAAGCTTTACAGCATGAGGGCAGGAGACAGGGCTGCAGTGCCTCTTCGATAGCCCCATCACCCTGTAAATCATCTTTAGAGGGCCTCATAGACCCATTGCTTGTAGTTCTCAGTGAGCCAAAACCTAAAAAAAAATAACACCAGAGACTTTATATGAGCATTGCCTTCCTGTCCAGCTGCAAAGAGCAGCAGCTTCATAACAGTAGTAAGAGCGTGCTCCGTGAGGCTGGTAACAAAACCTAAGGTATAATGTGAAACCACAGCTGGAAGAACGCATTTTGTAAACATCAGAAGTGCCAATAATTAGAAATGAAAAATTGTCACTGTATTTGCCAAGTCCCAAAGGAACATAGCATACATCTAATGCCAGATTTAAATTCTTACTCCTGCTTTGTATACTGGCTTGCCTGTCTCAGATTGATAAGTCAAAAGTTTCTCAGAATATTCATCACTAGGGCTGTTACTACATACAGCACCAGCCAAGGCAAATAGTTTTTTCTCCCACACTCCTTGTCTGCAAACAGTGCCTCCAGTAATCACCTCAGTAACAACAGGTGAGTAAATAAGATATTCCACC
>JAOXJM010000004.1:8045783-8072375 GCA_026413425.1 Tringa solitaria
AGAAATGGTTACATACGCAATTATTTCATGGTGTTATTTCCTTTCTACCATGCCATGATCCACTTTGCCTCTGCTTAGAGAAAAACAGTACAGGACTGTAATTTTACTTGCATAAATACGCATAAACACACTTACCAGTCAAACTTCTACAAGTAGTTTCAAATATTTGCAATTATAAAGGTTTACCATTCACAACAGATGATCTGGTCAGTTATTAATAGGTCTTTTGTTACCATGGCAGATTATATCACTTCTCAGCAATGGAAACCATCAATATTTTCTATTAACTACTCCCTACCAATGAAGACATACTTAGTTTTTAGTCTCATAATTCAAGAAGTTCATATTTGTTCCTTCACTTAATTTCTTCTGCTGCTGAAATAACCGTATAATAATGAAAGAGGACTTTATATCTAATATTTGTAATCTCATTTCAATTCAGACACCCCTACAAACTTGCTTGTTTATTCCTCATTATCTTCTTCACAGTCTCACTACTTTTCATTTTGGCTTTATATTTGCAAGAGTTTCTGTTGGCAGCCACCCAGATCTTGTTTTTTAGAATATATTTTTCTTCATGTATTTGTCTCAGTAGCTCTCCAAATTCCTTCCCATTCTATCTGCCTCAAATTTCTTTTTACATTCATTACTGATTTATTTTTTTAAAAAGCATATTTAATACTCTCAAGTTTTAGGGTATTTTAAAGGGTTTCATTTCTTTTAAATGACTCAAGACTTACATCCTGTAAATTCTATTGGTTCGAGATAAACACCTACCACTTACAGCCCTTTTTTTGACAAGTTCATACTCCCTCAGGAGTAACCTTGATGATACTTTAAAGACCTCTCTCCACTCTATACACGTTAAGCCTTCCAGCATGGTCTGCAGCACCACCACAGTCTGTCTCGCTAATCAGGCTGGAGAACATGCCCCAAAGCAACACTAACAAGTCAGCACACAACAAAGCGTTCCCAGAAATGTTCAGAGACAGATTTCCTACAGTCCCACTCAAACCACGGCAAGGTAAAACTGAGTTTGCTTATGGCAGCGCTCCCCTGCTCTGAAGGAGTGCCGCCCATCTAGCCCATAAATTGAGCAGGCGTGTTGATTGACTCAGAGGTCTACTCACTGGGATTAATTAAAAGACTGAGATGATGAATACCACGTTATCAAATGCCATTCTAGAATACAAACACAGCAACAGTTCCACAAATCAAATTACAGTGGGGCAACTCTAGTTAAACTTTTATTGCTGCTACATCAGCATAGCAATTACTTCCTAGCAACATGATTATTGCTAAAATAGTATAAAATTGCCCAGAGGTTGATAAGCCTGTATTATCTTTGCAATTGTACGCTGGATGAACAGTTCACTGACATTTAAAACCAGATAGTTTTACATTGCTAAGTATTGACAAGTAGGCGAAAACCACCTCTAGTATTGTTATCAAAGTAATATAAGTTGCTGTAAAAATCAGAACAGTTGCCAAGATAATTATGTTCTGTCCAGCTCTGCTTCTGTAATAAATTTTTTAAGGTATAGTATTACAAAAACCTCAGGGAGCTTTTTTCAGCATGATCAGAAATAAGATCAAACAGTAAAGATGAAATCTAGCAAATTAATTACCTGTTCCAACAGGTGAAAGCTTAACAGAAGATGCTAATAATTTTGCCTCTAGCAACTTAGTCTGGATTTACCAATTGTTGTGTAGTGGTCCATGAAAATAGTCTAAATAATCCAGAAAGATATTTTTCCACAGCTTTTGAAATAATTCTTTTCATTTCTGTATCTGCACTGTGCCTGCCAGCCATTTTGACTATAAAAGTAGCTTTTCTACCCAGCATCTAACAGTTTACAGGTGAAGTCAGCTAACTGGAATACAACTATAGCATTTACAGAAAGGTAAATGTGAGGTGCTCTGCCTGCACCAGCAGAAGAAATATCAATTCCAGTGCCAAGGACTATCCGACCCCACTAGCAAAATTCTATAACCATATCCGAGAAACTGGTTTGATACAAGCACATCTCATGACTCTGAGGCAGTTAGGCTTTAGCAATGATGTAATTTGGAAGGATTTCTGTACAGAGAGAACTAGACTGTCATGTTTACATTATCTTAATGCTGGTAGTCCTCATGGAAAGCCCCAGGGCATTTGTGCGTGCTGCTTGAGAAAACTCATGAAGGAGTAACAGAAAGCTAAAAAGCCAGCAGGTAAGAAACTTAACGAGACATCGGGGCATACCAGGTTTCCTACAGAAATATTGCCCCAAATGAAACAAACAGCTGAAAGATGTCTGGAAGGCAGCCAGCTCACTCCAAACCTGACCTCTTCCCCTTCCTCTTTGGCCAGGGTCTGCACCACTAGACAACCCAACTCCCAGCTTAAGGGAGTTAAGGGCTTAAGAAGAGTCCCCCATGATATATGGAGACAAGTCCATGCTTGGGACAGCAGGCAAACTGCCTCCTTGCCCACCTCACCTTCTCAGGTGCCTCTGTGCAACAGGTACAAGGTTCTAGGTGTGAAGGACCAGTCAATGGATGATGGTCTATCTTCACTGTAGGTGCTTCCCAGGTGGCCAAGGCGGCCAATAGCATTCTGGCTTGTATAAGAAATAACATGGCCAGAAGGACTAAGGAAGTGACTGTCCCCCTGTACTCAGCATTGGTGAGGTCACACCTCAAGCGCTGTGTTCAGTTTTGGGCCCCTCATTACAAGAAAGACATTAAGGTGCTGGAGCATATCTAAAGAAAAGCAATGAAGCTGGTGAAGGGTCTAGAGCACAAGTCTTATGAGGAGCAGCTGAGGGAACTGGAGTTGTTTAGCCTGGAGAAAAGGAAGCTGAGGGGAGACCTTATCACTATCTCCAACTACCTGAAAGGAGGTTGTAGAGAGGTGGGGGTTGGTCTCTTTTCCCAAGTAACAAGCAGTAAGCTGAGAGGAAATGGCCCCAAGTTGCACCAGGGGAAGTTTAGAGTGGGTCTTAGGAAAAATTTCTTGACTGAAAGGGTTAGCAAGCATTGGAACAGGCTGCCCAGGGAAGTGGTTGAGTCACCAATCCCTCTGGAAGTATTTAAAAGACGTGTAGATGTGGTGCTGAGGGACATGGTTTAGTGGTAGACTTGGCAGTGCTAGGTTACTGATTGGACTTGATGATCTTAAAGGTCTTTACCAACTTAAATGATTCTGTGATATCCCAGGAATAGGCTACAGGACAGCTTTGTCCATCTCCTTTGATGGACAATGGCAGCTGACTCTGGGAATGGAAAACCACAATAGATCAGGGCACCTTCTTTACTCACTACAACAATCAGGTAAGTGTTGCCCCTGCAAAAAAGGCAACCTAACCACAGCGTTGTGCTTCATGTAATCTATCAGTTACAGGACTGCTTTAGATGCTATTACCATACTGTTAATGGTAATTGAGTGTTCAAAGGGATAGCGTTAAAAATTAAGGGACAATATGACTAGAACTCAGCTATTTAAGATAAATTCTTCTAAAGTTTCAAACTAAACCCAGAATATCCACATTACCACATCAAGCCATCTTAAATTACATCTTCTATTTCAGTAAGAGTGCATAATTCTGTATTTTTATATTAGAAATGTATTTTCATTATGTACAGCTTAAAAAACCCACAAAGCAGTCAGTCTAAATCATTTAGGTATACAGAGGCATTTAGAGAAACAAACTGCACCAGTCAAACATCTAAACATACATCATTAACATTTCCAACAGACTTTTCTCATTCCATTTTATTTGATTTTTCTTTATTTAAAAACACAATTAACATGTGACCAACAGGCCTCAGAAGGCAGAATGTTTTAATTAGGACACCCCTCCTGCAAGACCAGAAATAACAAAAGCTAAGAAATAAGAGAAACAAAACTATAAAAAGACTCTGGCTTCCCATTTAATCTAACACAAAACTTTCTAAAACCCTCACAAGCAGTTTAAAGTCTACCACATGTGGAGGAAATGGGAAGCTTTCTTCTCCCTCCCAACTTGCGCACAGTCCATTCATGCAAATGCACCAGCAAACATTGGAACAGCAAGATCTAAGACTGATCATATTTAGCCCAGATGTGTAATACTACTGAAACAATGAAAAAAGTATTTATGACCATGTTGTAAAGAAAGCAATGTGGATCCCATGGGAAATACCAGTATAGAAACTTAACATTCCTTTGGTTCTCAATGAATTAAAATGGCTTTTGGGTCAGTTTTCCACTGTTGCTATTTTTCTTTTGTTTGAAGCTCCACTCTTTTTTCTTGCCCAAACTGCTCTGTTGATAGATGTGCAAAGTAGACCTGCCTGGACACGCATAGCAAAGTCTTATGTGATAAGGAAAAATATGGTCCTCAAGCACATTCAGGAAAATAAATTTTTTACTGCTTCTTGTCCAAAGAGCTCTATCAGGAAACAATTGCATTGTCTGATTCATCATTTAAATTCAGGTGCTTACCATTAATCTTCTTTTTAAGTGAAGTGAAAGATTTGAAAAGAATTTACATCAACAAATGATAGAAGTCTGTGACAATTAATGAGTGATAAAGCTCACTGAAGCTAAAAGCACGAAATGTACTCTTCTGTGCCTTACTGCAGCATGACAAATGAAATGGCAGATGAGACCACACTATCCAGTGCAGAATTAATCCCAGACCAGATTCTCAGATACGCGAAGAAACAAGAGGTACAGTGTCACAAGATGGGATATGCCAATAACATGAATAAAAAGAAAAAGCCACAAAACCAAGAGAAAAACACAAAGCAGTGCTTTGAAAACAAAGGCACAAGGTGAACAACTTTCATACAGAGTACTTTAAAGTACATTGTATTTTATTCCTGTGTCAGTCTTGCGCTGGTCCTGACCCATACTGATCAGTAAAGAGGATGAACAACAAATTCCACCTGCACACCTATGGGGATAACAAAAGAAGAATTTCTGAGGTACAGAAGTGAGATTTCAAAGACTTCACAAACAGAACAGTATTTAGCAAACAGATCAGGAAACATACAAGTTATACCCTTTCACACATCTCCTTTTCAGCCTCTCCAAAGTCGCATTGATTCCTACACACAAACCCATCAGTTACATCACTCAGTCACTTTTTGGCTGCAGTTCAGCCAAAACTGCACAGAGAAAAAGGAAAGCCAGCAACCGGATACAGACCATGATTTCTGTCATGTAGCCACAGGTCTTATGCTTCCCTCCATTTCTAGTTCATGCTTTCAAAAGTAACACTACTATTGAGCATCAGTTTGAAAGCTGCCAAAGACATCATCAGCTCCCAGCAAGAAAGTAATTTCCCAACACTGCTTAAAGCAGTCACAATGGTTTCCTTGGAACATGTGGCTAATCTCACACACAAAAACCCAACTGGACTCCAAAAATGAGTAAGGTCACCAACAGCAATAACAAAAATCCTAGCCTTTTTGGTGTATAAAAAGATGTAGTTACCTTAGATAAACAGTTGTTTTTATTCTTTGTTAAAGGTTACATTTAAACAATGGACAGTTCTGACTTCCTTGTTTAATTACAACTCCCTAATTTAGTTCTTAGATATGTAACCAGCATCTTCCATGACAGAAGTTTTACTTCAAGTATAAAGGTATCTTTACAACCATACTACAACTGCACAACCTGCTGCTATAACCTTTTTCTTCTTCCTGCTAGTAATAAAACTTCCTAAAGCAACAAAACAATTCTGTTGAATGACAAGTGATGTCAAAGCACTCCTAGACCTGCAGATGACATTGTTTAGAATGGGAAATGAATAATAACTACTTTCTGTGGAAAGGAAAAAAAAAAACCAAACCAAAAAGCCCACACATTTAACTTCCAAGTTCTTATTGCATTCAGCTCTGCCCCCCACCAGTACATTCTTGAGGACCCAGGGGGAGTTTTTTTGTTTTCTATTTGGGTTTTTCTTCTCCCCATTAATAGAAGCATCTGGCTCCATAAGAAGTCCTGAATAGTCCAGTTAATCCAAGTATACTTTATACTGGCTAGCTTCTGTGCATGCCCTTCTGGATTCTTGACAAGACTAGTCACATTTTTTGCTTTAATTTTTATAGGTTATTTTTTCCCCCCTTAGAGACAAAAGTGATATTTTAGATAGTGGCCATGCTTAAATTTCAAAACAGTCCTAAAAACTGTCTTGAAGTTCTGATACCAGAGAAAAAAGCTCCACAACTTTGCTGATTGTTTGTGCGCCCACGTACTCTGCTATTCAGCCAGCTGCTGAGCTCAGGAGCTCATCTTTTTAGCAACAGCTGGAATTTGAAGTGATCCAACATAAATCTACCCCAGGAGGACTGAGGCCCCATGCAAAACAGCAGCAAGGAGTTTCTATTACTCACCTTAGCATGTATATAAGAAAATGAAAATCTGTTTTTACACAGAACATGGTTATCTCAGCAAATGCTAGAAAGTAAGAGGCAAAAGACTTTAAATATTATAGATGTATTTGATGTCCCTGCTTTTAATGGAAGTGTCATGTCAGGATTGTCAAGCCATAAAAGTTTGGAGATACTCTTCAAACAATCACCCAAGTCTAATTCTTAGACTTCACTATCTTCCATTTGTAAATTCACATTAGAAGATCTAAAATTTGTTAAACCTCAACAACTTCCTTATAGAAATTCTTTCCCACTGTTGATAAGAGACTCCTTAAAAAAAAAACCAAACCCTTAAAAGTTCCTTTTTGGGCCTCGTTCTAAATTAGACTGGAAGACTGCCAAAAGCTACATTTGTCCTTGATCTTCTTCCAGTTTAGTCTATACAAAGCAATCTGACCAACCTGTTTACAGTGAAATTCATATTTACCTCCACTTTGTGAAGATTGCAATTTGTTTGCTTAACAAGAGGAAGGTGACACAGCTAATAGCTGACATTAGTGAAACTGTTAAGGGTACATGTGTGTTGCAGAACGGAGAGTTGCCAATCAAGCAGCTCATGTTTTTCTAGCACATCAATAAATATTCATTAAGATGTATCACTTGTGTTCCCTTTTTAGTAATTCCTTAAAAAGTTACTGCTATCAGAGGTGCAGCTTATTTCTGCCTTCCTGCTACTGTAAACAATGCAGCTCTGTATAAGATTTCCTCAGAGACTTCTAAATTACCAGCTGGTACTCACAAATAAATGAATTAGTACTGAGATACACGTGTAAAAGAAGGGAAAAACCTTTTTAAGTTCAAACATGAACTAAAATATGCTAAATAAGAGCCTTAATTTTTATGTAGCACATTGCTGGAAGTTTGCACAAATACAAATTGGAATTATGCCGCTCCTTGAAGTATTGATACATTTCTTTGACTTTCTAAAGAAATAAAGAAGTCATACAGAAAATATCAGTGTAAAAAAGAAATAGCATGCCAAACCAATAAGCATACTAAGTCAATTTAGGAACCCATATCTGCAAGGAGGAATCTGAAAGTAAACTTTTCCAAATGCAAGCTCTCTAGATGTTTAGCACCTTCATTATATGAGCACTAGCACTCTCATTAGGATCACTTGCCAGCTGAATATTATGTGGATTATTCTTCCAACTATTAATTGCATCACAGCTGGGCCTATTTCCTCCACCCCAAAGATATATCATGTTTCTGACTCAGGTATTTCAACCCTTCTCATCTGGTCAGTATTACTGCAAATGATGGCACACTTAGAGTGAAAGGTGAATTCCCAATACCGCTGAGGACTCAATCCACTGACTGGGTGCTTTCCTAAGTGCTCTGATTACCATCTACAAAAAACAGCTGGCTCCATTATCATATGGGAATCCTGGCCTCTCCCCCATTATGTCCATTGTTGCCCATATAAAGGAGGAGGAAAAAAGTACATTTAAATGAAGGCAAAATAGCCTTCAAATTTTGCTATCTGCTGACTATATACTGTGTACAAAAATTCAACAACTTTTGCATGTTTGTTTATTGTTCAAAACTTCTATAACAAGTGTATGATGCCTATGTACCTACTGAACCCCTCATTCAGTATCAATAGAGATTAGAACTTTATAATTTGCTGCCTTGATGAGATGGAGTGAAGGTCCAGTTCTACAAAAAACAGAGCCAGCAGATCTCTACACTTACAGCATAGGTTCAGTAGGAAACCAGCAAACAAAAAAAAAAAAAGGAAGGAAAATCCAATTAATTATCTTTTAAAAGGTCACTTGTCTTACTCCAGTCAGAAGAGACAACACATACAACAGCACACAGTCTCCCTCACATTAACAAAGCAAGCTCCAAAAGGACAGACACAACCCTGAGGGTTGGCAAGAAGCCAGGGTGAACATTTCTTTACCAGTAGCAGTCTTGGAGGAAATTTTCAGAAGTGATCCCAAAAGTTACATACATGTCTTCTGTAAAGCACACAAGCTTAGAACTAGCCAATTGCAAAACAATACCTTCCACCACCACAATTTTTTTTTGTTATGATTTAAAGAGAGGCATTTAAATGTTTCTTTAAAGGGTATATAAAACACAGGGCTTTGTTTCGGCAACAGTTGCTGCCAACAAACAATTCTCATCCCAGAAATTCCTACTCCATAACTTTTTGCATAATCAATAGCTCTCACATTGTTCAAAGGAAAGGGGACAGAATACAAAACTAGCCAATTCTAGTAAGTAGCTTTGCAAAATTAACAGCACTTTTTATGAATCTCTCCACCCATTGCTGGGATTTGTCAGTAAAACAGTCAACTTTTTTTTATGTTTAAAAAGGTATAGCTTTTCTTCTAATGTACTGTGTAGCCACATCCTGAAAGTGTCATCTTACATTTCTATCATCCTCACCTCTATTTGTGTGCACAAACCCTGCAGTTTTAGAGAAAGAAGATTAAACTTTGCTGCACTGTCAAAGCTCCCTTTCCTCATGCAGATTTTTCCACATAGAGCTTGCTCAGGGATACTTGACAGGGATGCTTCTGAGAGATGCTCAGATACCACAGGTTTGGGAAATTACACATTCACCCAAAAATTTACCAGGAACAAAAAGGAGGAGAAAGTGTGCTGCTCTGGCACCAAGTGGAGTAAGTTTTAATGAATAAGAGGAGTAGGTCTGCTGAGTAAGACTATGTCAGTGTTAGTTTGTAACTTCTCAGAATAAACTGTTTTATACAGTGTTCCAGGAATATTACCAAATAACTTTAGTGTACTGGGTGACTCAGTGTGCTGATGACATGGAATAACAGTTAAAAGGAACAAAAACAAAAAAACTAGAGAGTTCTATGTGCTAATGCTGCTGAAAAACGCAGCCACCTAACACTTGGCAAATTAACAAAGCACTAAATGGTAATATATCCTCACAATAAAATACAATTGCATAGTGCTCGTTCAGCAATCTAAGAAAAAAAAGCACGACTATTACAAAGCAGATGTTTCAGTTAATTTGTTATAATATACTTGCTCCAGAACTGTGGTCTATCAGGAAGTAATCCAAGACCCAAACCCAGCCCAACACAGATCCAGTAGTGTAATCATCAGGCAAATTAGCTAGAATTTACAAGCAGAATTTATTTATAGTCTCTGAAATCAGATTTTCCAAAATCATAAAATACACATTGCTCAGGACCCTGGCAGAGGCTCTCACTGTGCTTAGTTTTAGCTGCATAATTCCCAGGGCTCACCCACAGGTTGCTGAAACATCCCCTATTTCATCCATGCTTGCTGAAAAAGGTGAGATCTGCAATCACAATGTCAAAGATGTCTTCTGTAGAGCACAGACTCTCTAGGTGATCTCACAAGGTCCAAATACAAAGAGCCAAAAGTTTCATTAGAAAGTGTTAGTGAAGATTTAACCATTGTTAATTGTGGCTAAGTGCAGGCAAGGAAGGACACCCATCAGTTTATGGTGCCCATTTGTGCTTTCAGGAGCCATACCACATGAGATAAGTAGCTAGCAGCTGCTGCTGTGCCTCATTTAGAGCCAGAAGTAGGTGTCCTATGCCCCTACAAATAGACAGCTTTAGGTTATGTCACAGTGAGTTTCCACATCCTGCCAAAAACTGGTTGAAATGATGATTTGATCTTGCCTTTAGTTTGTGAATGTTTATGCAAGAGAATTGGAGTAAGACAGGAATCCAAAATTACTACGCTTGTTTTTATAAGCTTATTAGCTGGGTTAGGGACCAAGAAGAGAAGGAAAGACAAGAAAGCTCAAGTTCATCAGCTACATCTCTAACTGCCACATATCTCCAAGTGATATTTGCTGTAAGATGTTCCATTACTTATCACACAGTCTGCTGAATGGCTGTATGTTAAGCTGCAACTCCTTTATGTCATTACGTCTTACCATAAAAATAAAGAGAAAGCAATGCCATAAATAGGAATAAAAAAAAAAGAAAGAGCACCAGTACTACATAGATTTATTGTGCTCATTTAGAAAGTGATCCAACAGTACATATCAGATTAGAGGTGTAATCGAAAAAAACCCATCCTCATGCTTAAGTGCGCAAGTCTTAAAGAAACAGACAGGCATGCTGAGGTACAAGAATCCTCTGCCAGACACTTAGATGAGACATAAAGATTGCCCTAGATATTTCCTTGTGATGCACAGCACAGTGCTGTGCTGTTCTTTCTTTTCCATCAGATATGGGCCAAAGCCCTACTCAAAAGAAACTGACGGCAATGAATTTACATCAAGAACAAACTTAGCATTTCCAGGCAATCCTACATGGACGACAATACTTGGAACAGAAAACCCAACAACAAAAGTAAAATGTGCAACATGTACTTGCCACTATAATTGGAATCAGAATGATTAAAATGACTACCTACTGTGCAAATAAAGGATCAAAGCAAACAGTATTGCTTCTGGTACCCAGGAACCAGGGGTGATTTTTTTTTTCTTTTTTTCTTTTGTTTGTTTAAATAAAGCGTTCTGTTTAGTCATTCTTCTATCTTTCAATAGAAGTATGAATGTCCCCAGTCAATGAGGCATACTTCCTCCTGGTATGCTTGGAAAGAGCACAACACATTTAGAGAACTACCTCTATCGCAAACACTTATTCAGTGGTGTCTTCAGAAGACCATCCATGTGATCTCTTCTGTTTTCTGTTGGGGTTTTTTGGGGGGCTTTTTGCCTCCCCTGGAGCTTGGACTACAGGAGAAAGAGGCATTTGCTACTTGGTGAGATCCAAAAGCCTTGCTCAAACAGATAACCTTTTACCAAGGAAAGGAACTAGAAGGCAGGGAAACAAGAGGGAAGCTTCTGCAACATAACATAAAGCAATACAGGAGTAACGAGGTAAAATTACACCCCACTCTCCACCAATATTGCTGCCTCAGGAAAAACTGCTGTGGAAACCTTTATCTGCCTTCCCCAGTGCAACAGGCCCCCCCAGCACAGTTGCCTCCACTCAGCTCATGGGCCTGAGTAGCAAAAGACCACCTTGCTGACAGACAGCCCACTTTACCTTCCCCTGCCCAGGAATACCCTAAGGAATAACCAGTGGATAAGGTAGATCCTTTCCTAATATGCCCAAGCTACAGCGTGTGTCCTATTAGTACACCAAACCCATAGCAAAACTGAAATAAGGCCAGGGGGGTTGGAAATAAATTTATTTTTAGTTACATTTTAAATGCATGTTTCCTTTCTAGCTTCTGGAAAGAAATTCTAAAAAAATATTTTTGAAGATATTTTAGAAAAGGAAAATTTATTTTCAAAGGTAAAAAATTCCATCTCTCAAAAAGAAAAAAATTGCGAAAGACATATTTCAGAGGTGGACAGATTTTAGCCACCTTGACCTAGGACGTGGTACTAATGGTCTGTAGTGATCTAAATCCTTTTGGACTCCTTGTAAATTAAGTATATTTTGGTTTTACATTGTAAACAAAGAAATTAAAGGCAATTCATGAGACAAGTTTTGCACAAAAAAAAAAAAATCACAAATACAAGACACGATGGGAATATCAAGCCTGATCTCCAACATAATATTAAACACTACAATTAGCCTGGTCCTAATCAGCAAAGCTGTACTGACTTCAGACCACAGAGATCTGGCCAGATTTAAAACACACAAAAAACCCCACGTACTATACACACAAACACATAGCTTTCTGCAGCTTACCAACGTAGCTTTTCTGTCTTTCTATGCCAGAAGTACAAAATATTTTAGAACAGACTGTCCAAATTTGCTTACAGATTTTAACTGGAACATTAATTCTCTGTGACACTTACTTTTTTGCCCTGTTTTTCTTTGCAGATACTATCTCCTATGACATAGTAGCAATATATCAAGAACTGTAATTATGCAAAATCTGAACTATAAAGCGAGTGCCAAATTACTTCAAGAAAGGTTAGCAAGAAGGGGTAATTCATTAAGCCTGGGTAAGTTTATGTGATGTTCTTTGAACGCATTACATTCTTCTGTATACATTTACAATATCAAAAACACTTATTCTCCCCACTTTCTAGAATTGTTTTCTGGAGAATATTTCAGATGGAAGTTTCAGAAGGAAACATGCTCTGACATTTGTCTTCTTCAAGAAAAAACATACAGTGACAATCTCAGCATTTTCTTTGGTGATTTTTCATTACTAAAAGCCCATATTATATCCCAGTGACTCTTTTTTAACCCTTTATTTTGTAAAAGGATTTTTAAACTCATTCACAGCCTAATTTTATGCAAGAAAACCTGTGATGAAACCCACTCTCTCTTTTCCTCCCCCCTCTCTCTTTATGACTACAAAATGCAAACATTAAATGAGAAGACAAAAAAAACCAAACACTATCCTAGTTTGTAAAGGATACATAACATCACTTGTACAAATTTGCAGGTAGTGCAACTTTCATACCAACGTGACTTATTTCAGTAGAAAAAAAACCAACTTATTGTGATACCCAAATTTGAAAATAATCAAGTTCCAAAAAGGAGAGCTACAGATATAAGGACCAGGTATATTAATAGTATTCTTCACAAAGGCAGATGGTTGCTTAGCTATATTATGCACAGTAGTTGCAAAAATAACAAAACACATAACAAAATAATGTCCCCATTTCCTTCTAATGTATTTAATGTTGTCAGTAGCAAAGCCACTGTAATTCAGTCTACAGAAAGTTTTGTATTTTACATGTTGGACATCACTTCATATAGACTATGATGTGATCAAAATGCTATAGCTCTTAAATGAGATACTTTCAGCCTCTGCATTGGATTTCAAAAGCAAGTTAAACAAAAAAAAGCAAAGTACTAATTTTTTTTCCTATTATTATTTCCTACAGGCTCACGTACCTATCCAAGGAAATGGCTGCAATGACATAAGGTATTTCATAGATAATCAGCCAGTACAGTTCACTAAGAGCCAAAGAGGAAAGGAAAAAACTTATAGGAGCAACCAGAGCAGTTCTGGGCTCAGATCTAGTAGCATTGCTTTCTGTTAAACATCCCTGGGTGCAGGGCACACAGATATAGCAGAAGACAACAAATGTAGAACTTGGCTGAATAAAAAAAAAAAAACCCTTTACCTAGAAAAAAGCACAGAGATAAGTTTAAAACAGAGAAGAATAGAATAGTATATCCACACATCTCTGTGTAGTGCTGGGAAATACTGCTAGTCAGACTCTAAGCATTTGATCCATGAGCCCTGCTGAGTTTACTTGCTTTAACAAGTTACTGAGCAGCAAGTGAAAATCTATACCCCTGCTCCCTAAGCTTATTTCTCAGCAGTTATGGGAAGTATTACAATCAAATCTTTACCAAAAGGTAATAGAAAATACAAAGAGGAAACAGAATTGATAAGAGACACAGTGTCTTTTGCATGCTCTTGCCAGTCATACCTTAGCCTTGTATTAAACCTACAGGTTGTCCTTAGAATACTTTGCAAGCAGAATCAAGCTTGGCTGGCTCATTACCAAACCAGACACAAGCTCTTACCTACACTACAAAATGCTCAAATGTTTTACAGCAAAAGCCCTGACGTAAGACTCCTGGCCTTAGGGGAAGGTCCAGCACACCACTGAGCTCAAGGCAGCTACAGGAACATCCCTTCCCACTAGCCCAGCATATAGGCCAAACAAGGTGATTTCTGCCTGCAAACGACACAACAAACTTGGGAGAAACACTGCTTCTAGGCACTACAGTACCTAGAACAACATCACAGTGTTCATTCAGACTTTACAGCTCTGAACGATGTCACTTTATCATGTTGAACAGAATTCACAACCTTTGTTTTAAAATAGAACTACTGTCAGTGGTAAGGGAGACAACATTTACCCAGGATGTGGGAAAGCAGTTTCTGATCTTTTCTCTCCCTGCAGGGGTTCAAGCCCACATTGCAAGGAACTTCTGACAACATATGAGTGATTATTCAATTGATTAAACTATTTGCTAAAAACTCTGGCACTAGAATCCCACTGAACTCACCTGCAGGTTGTATATCCAGCCATCTGTACTGGAGGAGCTTGCTGTAGGTACCTTCTAAACTCAGATGGTTTGGTGCAAGTACCCTGTCAGTGAATCTGAAGGGTAATTCAGCATAGCTTTCACTTCTTAAATCTCTCAGCTATACATTTTACAGAGGTACCTTAAACAAAATAAACTCATCACATTAACATTTACAAAACCCTTCCATTCCTTCAGTCTCAAATATATGCCCTCCCTTCACTTTAAACCTCCTGAAACTTTAGCATCTCTACATAATAGCAGTTAATTGCTCAATTGGCAATTAGCACATCACCTGTTTACCATTTAGAACAATCTCAAACCAACTGATTCAAGATTGCAATCAGCAGTTAATATGCTGTTAAACTCTATCTGCAGTGGGGTGGGAGCTGCTACTTGTCCAAGTTAGGCTACCCTTACTCAAATTACCTATATGGCTAATTTTAGATGTGAATATCTCCCTCCAAAATATGGCATATTTTTCCTGGTATTTCTTCTCTATATTGTTCTCTAAAACAGAATTTTGTCTAGGTTGAAGCTCTGCATTTTATTTGCAACTACATATCCTTGGCATACACAGAAAACATGGTGTTAAACTTGAATTTGCAAAACCTCTTGACCCAACACCATGATTAGAGAACCAGAGAAACCTGAAACAGACATCGCATTAAGGATCCTTAACAAAAAGAGAACTTTCTGTCTACAGTGTATATTCTCAGAAGGATAGCTATCAGCTATTCTTTTTAAGCAACTGAGCAGTTGTCATTTCTAGGTTGCTATTGCACTGACTTGTAGTTGCTATTGTATTGATTTGTAATCATTATTGCCAAAAGCAGAAAAGCATTACAGAGTCTGCCAATTAATTCAGCACAAATTTCCAGTAAAGATGAACCGGTGGAGAGCCCTGGCCAAATGCTTTCTGAGTTCAGAGGAAATACAGAAGAGGAGATTAAAATGTGTTGATCCGAGCCTGTCCTTGTCTTCTTTATAGAAGATGCATCACAGAACATCTATCACAGTTGCTCTTTGCAGTAGCAATGGCTTATACACTGCACTTAGGAAATCTGTGCCAAACTTCTCCAGAAACCAGGTGCCAAAAGTTAGATTCTTGTCTGGTTTTATATACATAGTTGTATGACCTGCATTTGATTAGCTCCTATGAGCTTTGATTTAGAAGCCTGAATCACATGTGCAAGGTTTTAATTAGATTTTCGGTCACTCTGCCCTTTCTTAAATTCCAGCCATTTGTTTGCATGCTTATACACAAAGCTGGAAGCTTAGATCTGAGATGTAAAGTGAAAAATATAAACCTCCACAAGCTTGTAATAGATAACTAACCTCACGAGGTAGCATAAGAAATCATTTCACCGAGAGAAGCTCATTGCTGAGAGATTAGAGTTTAGCAGTGAACTAACCATCATGCACAGTGCTAGTTGGTTAGTAGTAACTGGTAATGAAGTGATTTTAAAGAGCTACTGTGATTCTCTCATTAAACATGACTGCTACTTGCCAAAGAGTAGTACAGATTTGTCCAAAAATGGTGTATTAACTTTCAGCAATAGCAGCACATCCTCAATACCAGTTTAAGAAAGAAGATGGAACAAAAAGCACATCTGATGCCTACGCAAATATTTTCTTTACAAATCCTATTAGTGCCTAAAAAACACCTTGTTGACTGAATTCTGGCATCAGGCTAGGAAACAGTCTGAACTTAAAACAGAACATGAGATAAGACCATTTTTCATCAATTTTCTTGTTCAGTACATTCAGTTTGTACTGCAGCTTTTTCAGATTTATTGCAGTTTCAGCTCAGCTCAATATATTGTATGCTGAGTAGCTATCTCACATACAGTGTGAGTTGTCCAAGCCATACAAGGTGGGCAAGGAGAATTTTATACACCTTTTCCTGCTTATTTTTTACATAAATCAATATTAGTCCAATGTTCTGTAGTACTTGGTGCAATTCACAAATGCTGCACCTATTCCTTATGTTTCCTTTTCACTACCAAAAGGAAGGAAAAATATTTCTGTCAAGAGAAAAAAGAAATTTGCTTTGCAAGAGCACACTAATCTCTACAGCCCTCCTTTTACAATGTACATTTCAGTGCTATGTACCAAATCCTGGCTGTAAGCAGAGGCATTATAAAACTAACCAATTCATTCTCAAAGGAACTTCTTGCCAAATTTAACAGTCCAAAACATGCCTCCCATTTCCTATTCCCCTCTAAACATACACATCCTTGAAAACAAGAAGTCATGACACCCTGCAAGTGATGTGATACCCAGTATCTTCCCTGACCTTCTCAATGTCTCTTTTCCATCTTCTGACTCCCATACTTCTCTGTTACCATTCCTGTATTTTGCAATTATGTTCTCAAATTGAATTATCTCCAATTTTTATCTTTCCCCTATCAGAGGAAGGGACAGTTTGTATCCAGCTATCTGCCCTATTCTTTGAGAATTCCTTTTCTATTGCAGGAATGATTCAGCTGATAATGAAACTGCTGAGACTCCACAGCATAAAACAGCAATTTTAGTTTATCTTGACATGCTGCACTGCAAATCTTGACAGGGGCTCAGGTGCTGGCAGCTGAGCTCTCCTCCCTGCAACAAGCAGACAGCTGAAGGCAGTAACCACTGCAGCCATACAGAGAATGAAGTCCCTGCTCTTCAGCTAGATTTCATGGACCTTTTTCGTGGACTTTTTACAGGACTCCGTTAGTTCCATGTTTTTGTCACAAGTTTGCCAGTAAGCTAGTAATAAGCTAACAGTCATGCTAGAGGAAGTCACCCGTACCATGGCTGTGTCTTTCAATGAAAGACTTTCAGCCTCATTCCTATGAATGGAGAATTAAATAAATATTTGTGTCAATAACATAAAATACTATTTTACGCAATGTAAGGCTTATGAGATCAGTTTAGCTGGAAGTATGTCAAATGTTTACATCATGATTAGTAGGGTAAAGCCAGGAAACTACAAACAGGAAAAATATGTTATATTGTATGGGTTAAACTAGTCCTCTGAATCATTCTCTGAAAGTTAAATGAGTAAGCACTTTTTTTTTTCCAGCTACACAAATAATATAACTGCAATTAGACAACAAGTAGAGGGTTGTAGTAAGATGGTCTCTCCAGAATAAGTTAATTACAGTCATCAAAAATATCTGGGAACAGGTTGCATTTAGTGGCTCAATACCTCTATGGCAATGATCATCCGTTAGGTCCCTATGTTCCATCCGCAAGCATTAAGGTAACATTACTGTGTATTGGCAAACGAGAGTAACCTCCCTGAGGTTACTTTAGCAGGAGCCTTGCCATGCCAGCAGGGCCCGGCCCCCTCTGGGGGGCAGGAGCCCCTGCCTCCAGGCTGACCTGGCAGCGAGGCCCGTACCTGTCACACACTCCGTGCACTCTGGTTTTGACTTCTCATGCAAGAATAAATTGCTCTTCTTCCTGCTCAAAACATGCATTCTTACCATTCCTTGTGCTGTTTTTCTGTAGAAGTTTTTCAATGGCTGAAGTCGGAATATTTACAGAGATAACAAGGTTTTCCTTCTCTGGTGACCTCCCCCTGGCACAGGCCTTCCCCCGTAGGCCACCGGCCCTGCAGGAGACGTGGGGGCAGCAGGGCTGGCTGCCTGTGTGGAGGACCAGCTGGGGCGGCAGCAGGGGTCTGTCCTCTTCAGCCATCCCTGTCCCATGAGGGAGGTGAGCTGGGAGGGCTAGGATGGCCACAAGGTTGACCATGGTGAAGGACCAGGCCCAGGAGGCCTTTGGGCCCACTTCCATGGCCTCAGAGGTGAGAGGAATGTAGGCAGCTATGTCTGCACACAGCTGAGCAGAGCCCCAGCCAGCCTTGCCCAGCACGGCAGGGACGGGCCCAGGAGGTTGCTCTCCCCTAAATGGCAAAGACCACCCAGTTCCTTGCTGTACTTTTATTTGTCATTAGGCTTACAAGCACTTCTCACCTTTGATAATGCCGAACCGTGACTATCTACTCTCATAATTCAATTCTTCTTTACGGAAGAATTTCCATCATGTCCACCCTTGCCAGCCTCCTGCAGTATAGAAGAGCACCTCCTGCTGCAAACCATCATGCCCTTTTATTGTTTTTGTTTTTTTTTTTTTTAAATTAGTTTCCTTGGTGGCCAGTTCCTTGAACCTGGCTTACTGCTATTTTTTAAGCAGCCCAAGACTGTTTCCTTCTACCCTTATCCACCTGTTGTTTCTGAATTTCTGAGCTTGCATACCAAAATAAAAGAATTTTTTTCTTTCAAAACAGCCACCAAGAAGCCTTTCCTGGGTTTTGGGTAAGAAGACCTCTCTGGCACCCAGCCTACGGTTGCGTGAAGAAAATAAGCGAATGCCTGCTAATAATTCTTCATTTGCTTCTCCTGTTTACAGATAAGCTATACAGATGCTAAGTGGGATCATTTAATTCTTCTGATGAACATGATGATTTTGCACAAATGTGTATTAACTTACCATCTTAAATAACTATCTAAAAAATAAACTAAGTTAAACAATGTGTTTAGTCTTAAAATTGTTCCCGATTTAGAGAACTGTTATTCAAATAATATCCCACTGAAAGACACTTTTATAAAGCCTCTTCCATCTAGTTACGAGAAGAGATGAGATTCAAGACACAGAATGTCTCCTAAAAGTACTATGCAATTATGAGGGAAATGGAAGACAAGCATTTTGGAAACAAGACAACAGATATCCTTTTTTGAAATTGGGGAACCCAGTTCTCAAGACTGGCTTCTGTTAGGAGAAGGTCCTTCTAGGCTTCTTAAGCAACTTTATCACTAAGTCTAAGTAGCAAAGCTATGCAGTAAAATAGATTTGGTTGTTAGCTGTCCTACACGAGAAGAAAATAACACGACAGAAATAATGCATTTTTGAATTTTCAGCATCCCCACGGCATCTACAGCAAAACAACCAAAACTCCAATGTTTATACTACCAAAGCCAAGCCAAAATATATATCGTCAGTAGAAACCAAATTATATAGCACTGTTTACATTCTTGTAGGCACTGAAAAATTTCCTTGTGGGAATGTCTGCAAATAGTTGTTGAGGTTATTTACCTTCTGAGGCACCTCTTTCCGTTTTAAAATTAGTAAGCAAAAATCCTAGAGGATAGAGCATATTCTTATGACTTTCACAAACACACACCCCACCAAGCTGGCATTTTTACAAAATATTTGGGTCCACGTTTGGTCTTAAGTTGTTCTTTTAACAATCTATTTCTAGTTAAAAAAAAAAAAATCCAGATAAGGAGTTGATCTTATTCCTGTTCCAGCAATTCTGTCATTGCTGGAGAGGGCATGGAGAGGGAAAAGCACATCCATTGCAAGGTTAGAGACAGAATATTTTTTAGGTCATTCTTAAAATATATTTGGAGAAAAGGAACATAGATCAACACTCTTGTTATTATTCCTTGATTCTTTCCCAGAAAACTTGCAAGAACCTTTGCTAGAAAAGGAGCTCTGGCAGCCATCCTTTCTCTATTTTTTTCAATCTTCCCTCTGGTCCTAAGAAGGTTGATTCTTTTGATATTGCACTGCAAGAGGCAGGATCATTTAATACAAATAACCCTTTAAAAATCATACTGGGAAGTTAATTTTCCACTTCTTCAAGATGAGATTGGATTATTTCAACATCTTCCTGTAGTGAAACTGCTTTTAATTTTGGAATGCATGTGACCAAAATAATAAAATGTGTTCTCCAAATACCTTCTAAAATGTAAGATGTGCTTGCCTCTTGGAGCTTCTGCCTCTCCTGCCCCTTCCTAGGGATTAAAGGAACATGAGAACTTCAAAACTGGAATCTTCACTGAAGAAGCAGATTGCTTATATTTTTAACAAACAACCCCAAACAAACTTGTTGTGCCCTGTGACAATAATATATACCAGTACTAAAACCAAGCCACTGTCACTGAAACTTGACCACAACAGGCCTCATTGCAACCACAAAACCTGTGCCATTAAACAAGATGTGATGTTAAAGCACCTGTTTTTTGAAACCTATCCACAACCTTGTCTTTAGTGTTCAGCCCAACAAGACAGCCTGTAAATTATGTATACAAAAACATTCATATCTTATTGGACCCTGTTACCCAAGTTTTTGGGCCATGCGAAGTTCAGCAATAATATTTACAGACCTGAGCACTACCCTCAGCTCTATGTATCGACTAAAATGCAGCATAAGTCACCACCAACACTTGCTACTATTGCAGCTTTGCTGGCCAGCAGTGTTGCATGTAAAAAGTACTGTAAACCTTCCTTCATTGAGCCTTCTCCTTAACTCTCAGCTTAAGGCTGACAAGCTTTCTCTGAACATCTGCATAGGCTGCACTGCACTGGGATTCCTGCCACATTACTTCTCATGTGTTGCTTTATTCTTGAGAGCTAGTTTATCTTTTAAAAAGGTCAATAAATAGGACAAATAAATTGGAAAGCACAGACATATTTTTATTTGAAGATTAAAACCTGGCCATCTCACAAGTACTCTAAACTGTGCCAAATACATTTTGCTAGTACATATAATGTCAAAAAAAGAAAAGAAAAAAGTATTTTATGTTGTGTGTATCCTAGGTGAAATCTGATCAGAAACAGGGAAAGACTGGTGTGTTCTCCTTGTAAACGAAAGGAGTAATAACTTGCTTCTCCAATGCCCATCAGTTCAGGGTTAAAAGGAAATGTTACACAGGGGACAAAAAATTGTTTTTTTAAATCTCTTGCTTCATGTAGCTGCTGTGCTGGATTTTTATTTTTATTCTTTTTAAATTTAAATAATTACAGACTCCCAAGGAAAACAAAGAGAAAAGGCATGATTCCAAACGCATATTAAACATTGTGCCATGGGACCACCTCCAACCTTTCAACCCAACCTTGTTTTTCTCACTGTTACAACACACACTTCTGAAAACTGGCTTCATTCTTATTTCACTAATTATTACTAAAAAGAAGTGAGTTGATCCATAAAACACCTATTTTTCCTCCTGAACATCTATCTGTCAGGGAATCCTTTTGTAGGTGTCTCGAACTCCAGGCATGGGATTCACTCCAGAGCAAAGGGGTAATCTACACATTGCTTAGGATATAATGCCACGCAGACAAGACAGTGTAACAAACAGAGAAGCACTGACAGGAGCTTTACGCTGCACCCTCTTCCCATTATTTCTTTCATGTCAGATATAGTGACTGGGCAAGGGAAAAAAGCACTAGTTCTGTGTCAGAATAGCCAGCTGAATTGCACCCAGAGATCACATGAGCGCTAGACCCAGCACAAGGAGAAACAGCAAGACCACTCCTTGCAGAAGCAAACCACCATCTGATCTGTTTAGCTGTAAGGTGAAACCACATCACTCCACATCCCTTTTAAGGATACACAAGTGGTAGGACTGAGGGACAGCCGGCCTCTGCCAGCAGGAACATCTGGGAGTTATGGAGGCTGAGATGGCTAATGTTTAAAGTCACTAATGGTTGTTCCGACCCATAACATAAACTTTGTTCTGTAAACATATTTTTTCTCTTTTGCAAGAATTAATTGTCTAGCAATTGCCCCACTTTTCTTCTTCCTTCCTTCCTTATTAGTACAGTAGTTTTTGTATAGAAAAGACAAAGATGAATACAAACTTCCCACCACCAGAGTAGGTTAGTCCTTATGCTGTGATAAACAAACATAAGTGACTTCTATGTTTCTCTTTGAGGTAATATCTTTTCTCAACTTCCAGGAAGGACAAGTTCATGGCTGACATTTCTTCCTGGAATGACTTGCTGAGCTCAACATTTTTATTACCTTCTATGCTGCAGTCTTGACATCCATGACACAAAGACATAAATTAACAAGGACAAAATAAATCTCTCTGATGGACAACCTGTATACCTCAGAGTCAAAACAAGATACAACTTTCTATCCAACCTGTGAAATATTTCAAACATATAAAGAAATATCACCTGGAATAGTAGGCTTGGACAGCCAACATAGTCAGCTGATGGGACTGTAAGAACAGATATGGTCACTGGTTACAGGGTGGGAGAGCTCAGTGAGCCTGGAGCCCAGACCAGTCAGGAAGCACTGCACATCCTGCAGAGAAAGATGCAAAGAGCTCACCTCTATACCATCTGCCTGGCAGACTGCTGAAGAGCCTGGCAAAGCATGACAACAGCCTGGGTGGAGCACAAATGATAGTCTCATTGAGACTACATATTCCAGCAAAATGTTTTCATTTGGAAAAATCAGCATTTTCTATCAGAAAACCAGTCAGCTGGAACATCTCCAAACAGCCCAAGTACTCAGTCTAGTCATTCATGTTTTTCTACCCATCTTCCAGCTAATTAGCCACAGCTAAGACAACGCATGGAGATTTGCTACCTCTGCAGGTAGCATCTCTTTGTGAAGTATACACAAACCGCCAAAAACAGGATGTCTGTCAACAGTCCATGTGGACTGTTTGTAATCATCTCTTGTCGCTTATTAAACACAGGCTCCTAATTCAGACATTAGATATGGGTTTGCTTCTTGTAAAAGATCAACTTATTTTTCTCACCTCTTTTATTTTTAACTGATAAACATTTTACAAGCGACAGAATACTAAATAATTTTGCTTATCTGATTTTATCTATATCTCATCTTCTAAACATACTTTGAGCCAGGGTAAAATTAGAAAGAGATGTTCTAAGTCCTTGGCACTTAAAATCTCTACTTTGGCTCAGCTGACAGCACTCACTGGATGTGATTATTTATATAGCTGTGTAAATGTTCATGGTACTATTTAACCAAATAAAGTATAAGGCCTGAGTCTAGCAAAATCTTGTGCACATACAAGGTCCTTACTTGTAGACTCTTCAGGGGTAAATGCTTTAAATCCTAATTGTGCGATGGTCTGAGCAATAAATAAAACTTACAAGGACACACAAAATGCCACAGTGGGTCACAGCAAGGCCTGATCTAGTCCTGTAGTCTGTCTCCAGTGGTGGCAGAAGCAGCTAAATAGGGAGAGCACAAGAAACCAACTGCTTTCTTGCTTCATTCCCCTTAGTTACTCAGCATTCACTACTACTATTGTTACATTAGGGATGTTAGAAGATCCTCATCCCTTTCAGCATCTATTTGTTGACCTGTTGTCCATGAATTTGGTTAATGCCTTTTTGAAGCCAGTGACTGACCCAATTCCACAGCCTCCTGTGGAAGCAAGCTCCTGCTGGCTGAAGACGTACTTGTTTCTATTCTGTTTTAATTGGTTTCATCTCCTACTGCTTTTATCAAGTGGCTACCAATTCTAGTTTCATCCCTTTTATCACTGCCATTTTCCTTCTTTGCACTATCTTCTGTTCCAAGCCCAAAACAACCGTCCTTTAGTATTTGTTTAGAGACCTATTGCCCATGAACATCCCAGCCTGCTGTCAGCAAGCACCAACAGCATGTGTCGTAAAGCCCTGTGCATCAAGAAACAAAATAATATGGATTGTGTACCTTTACTACATTTTTCAAATGGCTCTGAAAATGATATTCCAACAGGGGTGACAATTAAGCATCAAAGAGTAATTGCTTAGTAAAGTTTTTGTCTTACGTCTTGAGTACTTGCAACATTTCTTGAGGGCATCCACTACTGACTAAATTCTGGTTAGAAAAAAATGGATAAAGAAAACAGGAGAAAAAGTGATGTTACAGTATTTCACAAAATGTGTGCCTAGAAAATGGAGAATGTCTTGTGAGGTCATGAAAGCTGGTATTGTAGTAACTAAGGAACTAGCAGAGAAGCAGCTCGGTTTACCCAGGAGCTGATAGAAAAATAACCTGGTAATGACTGAGCAAAGGGTGACTGTGGCAAAGTAAACAACGCAAATGGATGTCTCTATCTAGAGAGGATCTCGCCTCAAAATCGTTTCAGAAGGAGAATCGTTGGAGCTCTCAATCTCTCTCTCTAAAATTATCCTAAATTCCAAACAGCACAAAATGCTGTTATCACACTCTGAGAACATTCCAGTCCAAATTGAGCTCTTCTGTAGATGAGGATAATTTCATGTTCATTTGAGTCTGCTTCATGAAAAGTTTGCTTAAGAAATGTAGCTATTTAAAACCAGCAACTGGATTAATCAGGAAGCTCAATGTATTACGCCAATGGCTGAAAATATTCAAAGGTTACATGAAGCTTAAGAAAAAGAAATCCCTGAGCATGTAAACTCTCACTAATTAATGACAAAGAGACGTGAGATAAAACACAGAGACTAAATGCTACTACACTAGAAGGAGATAGCCTATTCGTGCAAAAGATAATGCTGCAGCAAGATTTAGTACCCAGCTGCTTACGACTTAAAAATCTTGTGACACCAACTAAACTGATCTAAAAATCTCATCGCATCTTCTTCACAGGAAGCGTTGTCCCTGTGTAGTCTTTCATATTGATTTGTTAATGTAATTAAGACTCAATTACTATTTCATCTTACTGATGCAGTCCTTGGACCAGATACACACAGCTTATGCAGATCAAAATAGGTGAGGATTAATGTCAACTATGATGCAGGTTAGAGCAACCAACATACACACCCACAATTTTTCAGGATGCTTCATACTTTCCCATTTTTTCCAGTGTATTTTCTGGCACAAAGGAATACTAGGAGCTGTTCATTGGCAGTTTTCTTACCTAGGAGAACCCACAGAGCTGGAAAATCGCTGTAAATCTACTACATCGTACCACCTGGTCATGTCAGTAGAGCAGATTGGGAAAAACTTGCCCAGTTTCTCATTTCTTTGTCCTTAGGGTAAATATTTATAAATAAAGATGGTCTCAAACTTGAGCAACTGTAAGGGGTAATGACCTGCTGCTTTTAAAAGCTTAAAACATTGGACCAGTATTGCTATTTCACCGAGGATTTGAAAAAAAAAAAAAGAAGAGAGTTACAATCACAGCAGCACTGAATACACAGTTCTCAAAGTAGAAAGAAAATGGTAAAAGTAAAATAATAAAAATTAAAATATACAGAGAAGAAAACCTTCAGCCTTGTCATTCAGAGGGTTGCTTCCCAACTACCAGCATCACTTTTAAAGGACTTGCTGAGCCTGAGGTTTTCACATACAGGAAGAAGGAAGCCACTGGCAGATTTTTCCATAGAAGAAAAGGAGTAAGAGCACAGCCCTGGCGCACACCTGTCTGGAAACGAGATGGTGTCCAAAGTGAGCTCCCACCCTCCCAGAGCTGGGGCTGCCCAGCTCTTCCCTCCCATCAGCCTGAGGATACCTCAGCCTGTGCAGGGGCGAGAGCCAGCTGCAACCAGAGAGACCTGCAGTGAGTGCAGTTATGGGCCAAGTCACCTGCTGGTGTAAATCACCATGGCTGGGTGGGAGATTGGTACCGTGCCGTTTCACACAAAATGTGATCTCTCCTTGTTTCAGGAGCTGGTAAGTAGTGATCAGCACAGACCCAGAATGGCAAATGCTGGTTTCTCACTCTGATAAAATCTCTTCCCTTTCCGGGCATAAATGTGTTTGAACACGCATTAATAAGTGAATGCGTAGACTTTTGACCATGCCAGGGAAAATGGAGGCTCATAGAGAACAAGGAACAACCTGTCCACTTGTAAAAGCTGCTTTACTCAGAGGGGGTCCAGCCAGACTTACAGTGGCTTTGTCTGTGCCGCCGGCTGGGTGGATGCCAGCCAGATCTAGCAGGAAAGCCACACTGCCATGTTTGCATGAGGCTGTGCTCCGGCTGAGAAACACTCTTTTTCAGTACTACAAGCATCATGGTAATACAGCTCCATGGCCAAGACAACCAACCCAAACTACAGGCAGACCCAGTGTAGGCCTGACTGTACCAGTTCAAGTAGACTTTCCCCTATCTAGTTTCTCCAGTTCAGAAAGGGCTCACTATAATAATGTCAGAGACGTATGTTCATTCTTCAGCCACAAGCTTAAAAAACATTCAGACAGGCAAGCAAGAAGTCTTACTAGATTCCTCTCCTCCTCCTGCCACAGTTTTCTAGCAGGAAACCTCCTTCTTGATTGAGTGTCATCTCAGCAGTGTTTGTGGTCCGTTTGGTCACATTTGAGCTCGCTCAAGAGCATTTAATGACCAGCAATACATGCAGTGGTAAGTTATGTATCCTGCAAGAGCTAAGAGAAAGAGAAAGAGAAAGAGAAAGAGAAAGAGAAGAGAAGAGAAGAGAAGAGAAGAGAAGAGAAGAGAAGAGAAGA
>JAOXJM010000004.1:8072475-8083512 GCA_026413425.1 Tringa solitaria
GAAGAGAAGAGAAGAGAAGAGAAGAGAAGAGAAGAGAAGAGAAGAGAAGAGAAATAGGACAAGAACTACAATATTTGCAAGCAATTTAACAGCTTGCAATCTGTTAACAGACTGGATTCTTACAGTCCTGCCACTTAGACATGAGAAATCATCTTTCCACAAATGAGTAAAAATGTCTCCCAACTACAGAAATTATACTGACCAAAAAATGTGAGAACTGATGATTAAAACCTGGGTAGCCCAAAACAAATAGAGAGAGAGAGGTTAAAGCCAGGAGCAACAGCAGAACTTAAGCAAACTGTCACAAATTTTTCTGATGATGAGTCACAGATCACTATGTAGAGGTTCAGATGAGAGCTGATCTCTGCCCTTCTGAGCCTGTCACCAGCTTCCACAGGGTGTTGTGGGATTTAATGAATGCAAATGAAATATATGTCTGACTTCAGATCTCTAGATTCCTTTTCTTCCCCCCCCCTCAAAATAGTACTGTGTCCATGAAGGAGAAAAAAAAAAAAAAACAACAGGGAGACGTAGTTAAATAAAAAGCTGTTGATTTCTCAGCTGTAATCATAATTGAAAATAAAGTCCAGCAGAACAGAAAATGTGCTGGCTAGTAATGCCATTATAAATGTAAATGCAAACTGGCAAAGAAAACAAAAATAGCTTAGTTGTTTTGGGCTGTAACAAAATAACCTTTTGTTTCAATTCCCCATTTGCTAGTTTTACTAGATGCAAATTAAATAACCTGGGGCAGACAGAAGATTTAGTAAAAAAATATTCAAAGTAGTAAGCCTGTATGATTCATGCAGAGTAGTTGTGTATTACCCCCTGAAAAGCACAAACTACTCCAGAGGAAACCACCACATCCTTCTTTACTCTCCATTTACTTGAAAACTACCTACATAGAAACTATGAATGCAAAAATCTCCTCTGGTCTCAAGAGGCTTTTTCATGTCTTGATTCTGCACCCAGTTCCAAATGCCCACCCGTCCTCTGTTACATATGTAAGGAAAATACAATTAAGATGCATTCCGTATATAAAAGAAAGTCAGGAAAACCAGACATAATGAACATATTTTTTAACATTTTAAGCCTTTACGTTGCAGGCCATTAATAAAGGCAGCTAGGCAAAGTCACAGTACTGACTGAAACCATGTTCTTACCACTTAACCAGCAACAACAGAAGTACGGTACTAAGCAATTGGTGCCAAATGCTATGTCAACATCAGTCATTAATGACAGCAACATAAAAAAGCACTTATTTATTAAACACAAAGTTAATATTCAATTTACACAGTGTTTTCTGCACATCTACACTCATTTTTTCCCATATTTTGAAACATATTTAAAAATAGTTGAGAGGTTACAGCTCTGATTACAAATACATCTCAATTTACCCCCGAGAGCTGGCACTTAAACATGCAGCATTTTAGGAACCAGTGAGATTAAGCATGTTCATCTTTGTTTCACTTGCTATTTTCCCCATACAAACAAGCTCTGAATTTCTCAGTAAACATTTGTCATTTTCCCTCTGTGTATCAAGACACCACCCTCATATTTGCTATGCACGTTCCCCCTTCAGATGAAGTTAACAGAAAGGTGCACAAATTCCATAACCACATTTCTAGCTTGCTGATGTCCAGCAGAAGAGGATTGGACATGTGCTCATAAAGAAATTCCTTCGTGCTCTACAACATGCACGTTTTATCATTGGCAGGAGTTTGCCGCTATTAGAGCAGCTCCCGCAAAAACAGGGGACAAGCAATCACCAGCAGCTATGGGGACCCTCTCTGCTGTTGAGTCCCATCATTGCTCCAGTCTTGGAGTAGTTACAGAAGTTCTGGCATTTCAAACTCAAGCATATCTAGTGATTTTTTTGTTGTTGTTGCCTAATCTTCTTTCCCATCAGAGTAAATACTGTGCTTTGAATAAACTTGGGGCTACTTCTGGAGGACATGGAAAGAAAGAGAAAATAATGGTCGCTTGATCTGAGCATCTTCAAACAGACACTTACTTGAGAAAGACTGGAAAATCCACCTCAGTCTAATTTAGAGGCTGCAGTCCTAGGAGTTTTTAATGGCTATTCTTTCTTCCATAACTTAATGTGCTTGTACAATTGTTCTAATTTGGCTTTTAGGCATATATGATATTTTAAAGTGAAATCTCTTTACAGTGCACTGTATTCCTCAGAGACTCGAACACCGATGTGAAATGAATGTCTCTTAACTGCTTACTGTATATGGATTGGGGTATTTGTCTGAAATAAAGAAAATACACTATGCAAAGGAGGACTTATGCCATAACACATGGAAGAAATTGTTCTTGCTTCTCCTGTAGCCAAAGCAAGCAGAAGGTAATCAATGAAGTAGGCATCAATTATTCAGTGGATATTGGTATAGGACACGGCAGGGAGTAATTTCCTCAAGATAATTTTTGTTTTTCTTTCCATTCCTCTTTGTAATTTACCTATGCCTCCTACGATTCCTGATACATTCGAGTACAGCCCAGAGAGTTGATCTAAGCCATCTTGTCCCTTGATTTCTTTCTAAGTTCCAGACTTCCCAGGAATGCTGTCTCAGTCTTCAAATAACAGTTTTTGTTGGAAAGCTACCAAAAAACCAAACTTATCTAAAATAAAGAGATTAAGTAAACATCTAGATTTAAAAAAAATATAAAAAATAAAAATCCACAGCAACTAAATATTAGTTTTATGTTAGCTATAAAACAAGTTCACCATTCCAGAACCTGACCTGTAGCTCACATGTCACACCTCAGAGCATCGAGTATCAGAAAAAGTATTGATTGTTTAGAAAGTGCCACACAGTCGGTTTCATTTTTAGAAGAGTTTGGTGTTCAGAAAGGCTTACTGAAAGGATCAGCTAAAATCACAGCTAACGTCACAGAGCACACACCTGATGAGCAGTAACTGTTCATCTCTGAAATGAAGCTGCCAGCCAGGAGAGAAACGCTGATGAGCAAGGTGGCACCCAAGAAAAGCGAAGGAAGCATCCGCAATCGGACTCGGGCAGCATTTGGCCACTTGTGTGCAACTGGGGAGACACGTTCCCGTTCTGCCTCTTGTTCCTCTAAAGGCATGTTGGAAGATCACTCTCTTCCAAGGACTTTATTACTGTCCTTTGTCCTAGCTTGGGAATAGCAAAAGTCAGGATTTGTGGCGTCTTTTAAGGTTCCAAATGAGCTGACCAACACCTTGGGCGGCTTTGCAGCTTGCCAGCCATTCTAGATCTTTACCAAATTTACAGATTAAGTCTGTTCATAGGTCTCCTGGTTTGATAGATAAAATGTAATAGTAATCTGACCATAACATAAATGTTATGGAATAAGGGGTGGAATGTCCTGGTTTGAGGTAAACCAGAAACAACTTTCTGTTCGGTAATTTTTTTAGCTAAGCCTCTTCTAACTAACTGAACCCTCTGAAATTAACAGCATATTGTGGAGACACTGTTCATTCTCAGAGTGATAAAACCTGATTATTTGTAATTTATGCCAAGGAATGGTATGCAGAGAGGCTCTTCCTTATACTTATTGCTATAACAACCAAGGTCAGCTAACTTTGTTATTTGCCCCATTGGAGGGTCAGAGGTGGAAGAGCGTAGAGGGGTCACATCTGTAGGGAGGAGTAGACAGGACAGGTGACCCAAAACTGATCAATGGGGTATTCCATCCCATCTAGCCCATGCTCAGTATGAAAACTGAGGAATCAAAGGGTCAGCTGTCTTTCTTCAATGGCTGGCATCAGAGGATGACTCAGTCTGTTCATCTGCCTTTGATCCCGATCTGTGCATTCCTGACTCCAGGTCCAGAAGCCAGTTCCTGTCAGTCACTGAGTCCAGTCTGGGACTTTCCCAGTGCCTGCCAGGGATGTGACCATCATCCTGGGAGCTTGATATGGTTTTATATATATTGGATAAATTACATTATTTTTCTTTTTATTATTTTAATATTTCATTAAGGTTTACTTTCTTCTAAACTCCCAAGTCTCTTTCTCCTCTGTCTTGTTGGAGAAAGAAGTGGGGGAGAGCATTTGTCATTTGTCTCAGTGGCCAGTCCGGCCCAAACCATGACAATAGGCATATTCAGCTCTCCTCTTTGACACCTTTGATTAATCTATACCGACCTTTAAGAACCGGTAGGACTTCCTTTTTGATTTTAAATTATCTATTTGGTACTTTTTAGTATTTATGGTCAATGAAGAAATTTAAAATTTTTGTTGGTGTGTTAATTAAGGTTTCTTGCTCTCATTTCTCCTCTAGCAATCTTTGAGGAACATCTTCTTGCAAGGAAAAAAATACTGAGTACATTAATGTGGAGGTCTCATCACAGCTCCTAACTGAAGGCTGTGACACAGTGTGGAACCAACTCCACCTATTTAAAATAGAGCTTGCCAAAACAGTTATATGCAGCCTCTTAGACTTCTAAGTACAACCCATGGCAACATAGAGTCCTGCACTGCCATTTCCTAGTGCTGCAAACATCCCAGAAAATGTTTCCTTAATGCAAAAATACCCATCACCGTTGTCTGCTGTTGACAGTAACTGCTCTGAGTAAGTCTAATGCTGGAATAACAGCAGAGCATGTCTCTACTAATTTCTGTGGCATTCTACCTGTTTAACATTTATTTAAATACAAGAAGTGACATTCTCGTTCTATGCATATATTTTAGAAGTTTGGACTGTTATTTTCCACATGGAATGATTCATCTTAACTCAGCTATGAATTGTTTTGCTCTGAAGACCTGTTTGAATGCAGAACTAATAGTTAATGAGAAAAATGTTCTAGGGGAACAATGTACCTGCCTACAACTAATGCACTTGGAGGATTGAGACATTATTTTGCAACACTTGGTATTAAGGGAATGACTAATCTGTCAAACTACTTGGCTACGTCTCTCTCCCAGGCTACCTGCAAGACAGTCTGTGCCTTCAGTCCAATCCTGGCTACGATCTGACCTCTTCAGTGTACTCTTTAACCAGCCAGGAGGGAATTTCCACAGTTTGATGAAGCCAGAAAGCCCATCCTTCATTTATCTCCCAGCCTGCATTCTAGGAGTAGACCAGGGTGCCACTGGATAAATATGCAATTACTAATATTGCACAGGAAACTTTCATTCTAGCCTTTTCTAACTCCAGAGAACTTAACTTTACAAACTTTGGAATAGTTTTTGTCAATATGATAAGCAGAAAGGGTATAAGTCTGCCCTTGCTTAGATGAAATGTCCTCTGACTTTAATTAGGGGATTTGCTCAGATAGTGCTTTCTCTCTTCTCCATTACCATGCTGAAAGACATTTGTTACCTTTCTGTTTTTCACAGAAAAGCCTATACTGCAACACTGAAAGTGATAAAAACAAAATACCACCCTAACATAGTTTCAAGAAAATGAAAAAAGTTCCACTGAGAAATTAGATGTTTTCCTACTAAGAAAGTCAAATCAAAGCTCTTCTAGTTCCACCCAGCATGGAGATCAGGTTGTTCAAAGAAATGGTTTTGTCTAAACTTTTCTGCCCATCATGAAATAGGAAAGACTGACATTTTATTTCAATCTGAAAGGAAATGCTTATTTTCAAAAATTTGAAATTTTTAGGTGGTGCAAAAATTTTTACACTCCTCTCTAATCTTCAGCTTTCTCACTGTTGTGCTCCTGACAGGATTCACCTGTAGGAGTTGTAAAAGCGATTGATTTTGGAAGCCACAGAGACTTTCTAGATCAACATCTGACTAATACCACTTAGTCATTTACAGAGGGTTTTATTAAGAAGGATTAGAGAGTCATCAAAAGGACTGTGTGTTGACTGTGTTATATGCAGATAATATGATAAAGATGGTGCCCACATCCAGATTTAACAAACATGTTTGATTGTTTAATGTCTGTCTGTCTGCACACACGGGTTAACAAATACGGCCTTTGGGAGGGAAAACAAAATAGACTGCAAATTGAACAGGACGTGGAGCCAGTGTTCTATATCACCTAGTTAACCTCAAACAAGATTAATCAGATCTCTTTAATCGCCATGGTGTAACCCAGCCAGTATCTGCTAAGAAAATGTCATTGTTCAAAATACACTGCTTCTTGCTAAGCTGTTTGCTTTCTGTATTGACAAAAGATGTAAGGAATATGAGAATGTCCTGTCCTTTAAAATGCAGACTATATTAGCGGGTCTCTTTTCAGCTTGTCTTTGCAGAAGGGACAAAGCAGATCTTGCAGGAGCAGGAGAGCTATCCCAGGGTCCTCAGGGAACTTGCTGTTCTGAATCCTGCCCGCTGTTATTGAGTATATCCCCTTTAAAAATGAACATTTCCAAATGTCCCTGGGCAGATGTGGAATCACAATCAACTGCTCAATGCCTAGATTCATATGCTTTTACAGTATCACTGCAACAGAGACGTACACATCCATATAACAGCAACACTGCAAACAGATATATAGTCCCAGTTTATCCACTTTTTGATAAATTTCAGCTCTATTTTTAGAACTTCTATAAACTAATGTGGGTGTTTATGTAAAAAAAGGTGGCTCAGGGCTGGGAATGATGAGTTCTCAGAAAGCTTGGTCTAGTTTATACATTACGCAGACAGTTTTGCTGTTAAGTGAAACAAGATCCATTTGTCATGAGATATATTTTATTTTCTATTTAGGAAAGACTGAACATTTAATTGGTCCAATCTTAGTGTTAATCCACAGTAGTGCTAAATTTAGATCCAGATATGGCTTCTTATGATTTGCATGTTTTCAGCTTTATGACTGGAAAACCATAGTGGAAGGGAGCACAACAGCCAGTCAGGCACAGCCTGCAGGGCCCAAGGCAGAGAATGCAACAACTTGACCTCAGCAAGCTTCAAGCAGTTTAAAAAAAAAACAACCCAAAACCCCAAAAAACAACACCTACACACACTACATGCCATTGAAATTGTAATATGGACTAGAAAAGCAGAATGCAATGAACAGAATTAGAATCAGACCAAGGCTTTGAATAAACATCTTCACTTATACAAAAATATCAGAAAGAGTGGCAATTATAATACTCATCTAGAGAACAGCGCCCTACCATACATACCATGCATGATGGCTATTATTTAACAATGCACAGCACAGAAGCACTTTGCTTCCATCCTTAGCTGGGCACCTCTGTGCTCTTTTGTACAAATACCTAGCAGTCCCTCGTGCCTCAGAGGAGAGACAGCCTAAAAGAGAGGTAAGAACAGAGGCTCAGTTGACGCTATTTTAAGTGGCACAGTGGCGTTCTTCACTGAAATCCTATTCTGATGCTTACATGAACCATCTCACAGACACAGCACCAGGACTGTACAGCTGTAAATTAAAAGAGAACACTGTAAAAATACAGGAAAGTGCACCTGTGCAATTTGCAATATGTATCACAAAACAAAAAGACATTGCTCAACATCTTATTCCTTCTTTTGAATATGATTTTTCAGCTAGTCAAAGACAACAGGGGTTCAATAAGGCATCCCACAAATAACTGTAATGCATGGTTTGAACTACCATGCAAAAGCATACTCTTCCCCTCTTGGCTTTATGAAACGCAGCTATAAAGTCTCTGGAACCATTTTTCATGTGTTCTTTCCTACCATCCAAGTCTTCTCTATAAAAACAAGAAACAAAGACTGACATTTCAGAAAATGCAGACAGAGATTTAAGTATTATGCAGTGAGAGCAACTACTCACTAGGGACTTGGAAAGATCAGCACAGCTATTGCAACATATAACGTAACCGAGACAGAAAAAACCTCATCTTCCATCCTGGCTGTTTATTGCATACGTTACAGCCCTCTGTACATCCAGCCATCACTGATGCTCAAAGGAATTATATAAGCAGAAAAAGAACAGAACGTTCTCAAGAAAGCCTCTGCAAAGAGAATTATGATCTCCAGGGTGAGAGCTTGTGTCATTAAACGTTTGACATCAGATTTCACTGCAGGTGATGGCGAAATTCTCACCAGCTTCAATAGCAAATTTTGGGCTATAGGCTTTCCCCCCCCATCACCTTCCATTGGCCTTTCTCCTTGTGACAATGAGATTAGCGTTCCAGAAATAGTCTGAACCTTTAAGAAGCACGTAAAGGAAAAGATTCGGTGCTATGTTTGTATTTGTCCTCAGCTACCAAGAGCTTCACTGTTTTGAAAGAGCGAAGGTCAGCGTACACACAGACTGGTCTGGAGAGCTGGTGGCGACGCTGGTTTGAGGCACACAGACAGGGTCGCCCACCCCACAGCCCCATTCCCGACAAGAGGCATCATGAGATGGAGGCACTTATTTTTCAGCAGCGCAATGCACTACGCTACGCCAACACACCTGAACCTGTGCTGCAATTGCAACCCAGGGCTTTTCCAGGAAGTGGTAATACCTAATTTTCCTGAAATTTTCAAAATAATGTTGCACGGGACGGTGTAGGACAGGGCTCAGATGCCAAATCTCCCTTGGCGCCAAGTCAGCACATGGCAGCACCTGTGTGAAACCAGACCCACCTTCAGAAAGGTGGGCTAACGAACCGAGCCGTTTTGCCATCCTTGCTTCAAAAAACTAGAAATGGGTTAAACAAAGAACTACTTAAGTTTGGTGTATGTAAAGCATCTCAGCGAGCCCAAACAGCCAGGGCTGCACACCTACAACCCCCAAGGGAGCCAGCGGCTCCTTCCCAGAAGCATCCCCCCCATCCCAGTCCTGCCTGGCTCATTGTACAGTACATTGATGACATCGTTTGAGGCCAGATGCTTTTTCTTTGCTTGTTTTTTTTAAACACAAATGGAAAATATCTTTTATCACGCAGATGTGTGATTGACCTGCTGGCAAAGGTTAGCGTCGTAGCCACAAAACACACTGCAAACCATGATGAAGCGATAAAGTATTCTGTGAAGTTTCTCTCTCACTAAAAAAACAGTGATATCCAGGCTTTAAAAGTATAATAAAATTTAAATTTAAAAAATACCTTAATGCAGCCAATAAAATTCAATTTTAATCTAAATAGTTTTTAAACCAAATGTTACAATAAGAATGTTTTATAAGGCCATCTAACCTCACAATTCCATATTCAGACTACTTTTTTTTACCTGGAACACTATTTTTTCCCCTGTTAAAAGATATTACAAATGTTATAACTACCTTCCTTGACTGGCACTTGCATTTTTATGGGTATCTGAAAGAAGCAGTTAAAAAGTTTAAAATAAAAAGTATCAGACAAATACGTGATTCATGCTGCAATTTTCCCTACACTGACTACTGCCAGTTTTATGACTTGGCAGATGCTAGGAATATCCCAGCAAGTCTCCTCCAGGACCATCAACAAAACATTTTGTCGGGCTTCAAGCATCAGCAGGACCTCTGATGCGCTACAGGTAAGCTCCTAAAAAAGTAAATGCTTAACCAAACCTTACTGTAGCTTACGAGACTTTGAAGTTTTCCAATTCCCACTATTCTTGGACACGTTTCCCCTTCAACCAACTTCGAGAATCAAGGTGAAAGAAACGTGAAACCAGCATCAAAAAGCGGGAAATCTCCGACAGGTCAGGTGGAAAGTGAGGATGTACTGTTCCCTTTGCAGAGTATTTGATCCTTTACAGAGGTTCTGCTGTGGGTAAGGCCCAGGGCTGAGTTTTGATCTGTTACTCCCAGGCAAAGCAGCCTGACCCCCCCCCCCCCCGCCCCGCAGGAGGCTGCGCGCTGCGAGTTTCGCACGTGCAGAGAGTGTTCCCGTCCCCGCGCGTGTTACAGCCTGTTCAGCAGCTCCTGGCAAGCTCCTGCCCAAATCACTCGCAGCTGCACAGCTCGTCTGACCCTGGCACTCAAAGCAAGTGACGATGGAAGCGCCTGGAAGGGAGTCAGCGGGGCTCCATCCATCACCCAGGCACTGCCTGCCCTGGTCTTTTCTTTGGCAAGTTCCCCCCTATAAATTTTCTGGAACTGGTGCTTTTACAGCACTTAGAGCCTTACCCCTGTTAGTGTTTCCACATTTCCCCCCTCCCATGGTAACACCCCTGTAATAATTTCCCATTTCTATACTATACACAAGACTAAGAGCTACCTGTTGCAAAACTCATTTAAAGGCAAAATTTAGAGGATGAACTTTATTTTCCTATCATACCATCAATATATACTGCAAAGGATTTACAACGGCCAGCACTGAAAAGCATCTTTGTTTAAATGCCTTCACAAACTAAGTGGCACTCATTTTCTCCATACATCTCATTTAAAGCAAAATGCCTTTGCACAGCTTTATGTGTATTCAGCAAGGAGAGAGGTTGTAAGACCACAGCAATCACCTAAAAGGATCAGATATTTGATGCTACACGATTGCACTGAAGCCAGCCAGTGCTTGGGGAATCAGTCTCTCTGAACGCTGCTTTTTATGACAGAAAAATAGATGCTGTAGAATGCTGTGGAAAGGACACGTGCACAGAAAAGAGCAGAAAAGCAGAGTAGGTTAAAGAGAAACTCACATGATTCTTAAAAATCCAAATACTTTGGACATGATAGCCTTCAGCTGGACACTGCTGAGAAGGACCACATGGCCTTTTCAACAAGCCCAAGGCTGAAATAAGTCATCGCAATTTCAACCTCGTAGTACTGGGAGTAATTTACACAAGTCACTGGTAGGTGGCAACACTCTACAGAGATAAAACACATGTGCAGACAGCTTATTAAAGTGATGAATAGCTTGGGCTAGCAGAGAGGTGGACACCAAAAATACCATATACTCAAATTTATGGTTACTTCATTTCTGAAGACACTTGGCCAAGTCCTTCCTTATCCTTTTTCGTATACTGGCCACACTCAAAAGTATTTCCTTTAAAAAAAAAATCTGCAGAAATGCAGGTTTCTGATTAACAGAAAGGAGTGCCACCCAGCACTGCAGGGACAGGTGCCCTTCCTGAGGGATGTCAGTGTGACTGGCTGAAGGCTTTCCAAGAGGGTGACTGGCAAGGGCAAGTTGAGAAAAGGAAAAAAAATAATCACAGAATCACATGGGGTTGGAAGGGACCTCTGGAGATCATCTAGTCCAACC
>JAOXJM010000004.1:8092461-8124186 GCA_026413425.1 Tringa solitaria
AAGATGATCTTGAAGGTCCCTTCCAACCTAGAAGATTCTGTGATTCTGTGACATAGTTACATGGTCCAAGTGCAGCGTTTTTATGATGCTATGGAGATCACACTTGTTTCAACAGGCTAATGCCTGTATGAACATATAGGTAGCTATTGAAAATGTACAAAATTTTCCCAATAAAGGCTCTTGGCTTCATCTTTTTAGCAGGAAAAACAAGGTGCTCTACAGAGCTGGCTGTGGGAAGAGGTTGGGTTAGCCTAATACAAAGGGACCAAATTCATTCTAGGCTGAAATTCTGACAACTAGATTATGTCTCTAGAGTGACACTTAGAAATTAGGGCCAAGTCTGTCATTTTGAGGAACTCTCTAAGCCAGGAGTCAGCTCAGCATCCATATGGCTCCTTCCATAAGTCAGCAAGGAAGGAGCAGCGGATGCATCTTTTCCTAGCACTTAAGCAACAATACACTACATTTCCCTCTCCATTTTCCTACAGCTAACATTTGCTAACTTTGTTCGTTGGGCCCAGACTCCCAATCCTGGTAGAAGCTGTCACACCTGCTGGGTGCTGTAGAAATACTTTGGTTACCCCCAAGATTCACTGCTCTATGTATGGTTTATGAAGGCTGAGAATCTCAAACCCTTGGCAGTCACTTGCTATCATCTGGAAAGCAAAATATTCCTAAGACCTGGAAGAGTCCATGTGGCAGAGCTTTTTTTTTCAGAGCAATTTCCCAGAGGTTCAGAGGCCTCTGTGAGTCTCTCACTAGGTTAGGTGTGCTCTGTGCCTTCGAGCTGCCGGTGATGTCTGTTAGTGCTGTAAAACAACATCATGGACTGTGATAATTAGTCTCTGGAGCAGCACAGTCTGTGAGCAGGCAGTTTGGGAAAGAGGTGGATACAAGTGTTAGAACAGTACGTGGCATAAGCCTTCATATCTCTTTTAAAATTGCATCCTAGGGTAGTTCCCAGCTAAACTGGGCTTCACTCAGCCATAGAGATTCTCTTGTTGCTGGCAGTGGTCACCGAAGACAGGCCTTCACACCATGCCTTAGGAAGTTCACATCCAGAACAGAGCAGTGGAATCTGGACATTTAACACCTAGGAAACAAACAGTTCATCTTCCTGAAGACCAACATTTAAGCTAAGTGTTTAGATACAAAAGCTCAAACAGCTTGAAGAGCACCAGCCCTCCCTCCTAGCCAGCCTCCCTTCTCTTTTTCTCTTCCTCCATCCAAGTATTTCTTCCCCACAGTCTAAAACATTACACTTGCATAATAATGTCTTGGAGCTGTTTGTGCTTCAGAACACCACACTTCGTAACAATTGTGTACTCTCATATTTTCTCAGAGCCAAACACATTTCTAAACCATTTCTCCTTTTGTACGTTTCCTTGCAAAACCAAAAAAATTACGATGGTATAAAAAATGCTGTGCTCTGGAACAAGCAGTCTTTGCACACTGAAAGGTCACTCGTCTCGTGGCATGCTCATGCACTATAACTTCTGGAGAAGGTACCTACACCACATACACAAGAACTTTAGCAAATCTCTTTGTATATTTTTTTCAAGGCTGCCAGTTGTGGGGGAACTTCCTGAAAGTGGCTTCTAACTGCCTTCCTTTTTCATGGCTGGAATCAGAAGAAATACAGTTTTTAATCAGCTCTACTGGCCACCATAAAATATTTAGTTATTCGCTTTCAGTAATTTCACTCCTGTGAGAAAACCAAACATTTATCAGGGCAACAAACTAATGACAATGCCTAGTATTGAGAGGAGCAGCAAGCAGCGACTATACAGGCTGTACCCCACATCCCAGGCAATGCACCTGCCCTGCATTGTTCCTGTCATATTTAACTCAGACTAAGTATTACGTAAAGCCCCACTGAGCAAAGTCTGATTTTTTATGGTCCCCATCAAGGGTTTGAGCAAGGTGTTGGATCTGGTGTCAAATAATCCCATCAGACCGATGAACTCATGCCCTCTGCAGTGCTAAGAGTGCACAGAGAGACGAGCAGCTCAGTGGAACTTGGGTATTGCACATCTAAACCACCAGCACTGCAGCTGGAGATACCTACAGCCCTTCTCTAGCATCTTCCCAGCACAGAGCTTTACATCCATCAGCAGGTTAATCACCACTGCCTCACTCTGTGCTAGAGATGGGGAAACCAAATCACTGAATAGTTAAGTGACATGTATAAGAGGCGGAATGATATATTAGTGGTATATTAGCTCATCTTTGTGCAGATCAATTATACCGATCTAGACCACCCAGAAGATCTCAGCCAATGTGATGTACCTAAGACAGCAAAGCAGGGAGTATGCCTATAATTGGGTTGTAATAGCCAGCTCCCAAAGGTAGCACCTAGAAACCTCAATGAGTGTCTCTGAAACATCGCTTTGGCAGTCACTGGTATGCTTTTAGAACAAAAGTATGACTCCAGCCTTGCAGTCTAGCATAATTACAGGAATAATGGGATTGAAGAGACAAAAGAGAAGTGCCCTTGGCACGGGAAGTGGCTTCTCTCCTGAAGACAGAGCGTTTCCGTCAGGACAGACATGTGGCAGGCAGAATGGTCAAAGCAGGACGTTGTAAAGGGACTGGCTGGCCACCAGAAAAAAACCTGCCAAGCATTTGCTTTAGCCACATGAATCACCACTGAGTGAAGGTTTCAGCGGGACGGGAGAATCATCCCCTGTTCGCACATGAGCAGGTAGAATCAGTGCGGACTTGGAGGGGAGTCCATGTTGAACATATTTTCCACTAGGAATTAGTAAGTGACTAACGATGATGGCAGTCATTAGCAAGGTGACAAGTTAGGAAACAACGTCCAAAGAGAGCAAAAGCTCCTCTGAGTAATCACAGGCTGGTGGACCATCAGCTTGCAGCTGCCCTGGGGGGAAGGCTGGGCTCTGGCAGGTGCTGCTGGTGACAACGGGAGGACCGGGAACCACCGATACCACCAGAAACAAACAAATAGGAGGAGAACAAAGTGCTATTTACTGTCAAAGAACATGTCAGCTGCAGGGTTTGCATGAGGTTTTAGTGCCACAAACAATAGAGGAGTGTGGACGAAATGTCACTAAGGAAGCGTGGGGGCAGTTGATAGCAGATCGCCAACAGATAGGAAACATTCCCCCCACAGATCAGGAGGAGCTGGCAGAAGCATCACTGCTTGCACTCCCCAAGAACAGAAATAATATAGCTGCTTTGCTGCTTTATTGACAACAGACTGTAGCTTGTGCCTGTGGGAGTTAATATGGCGCAAATTACTTTTTCCTGGAACAAGCCACTTATAGAACTGATAAAACCACAAATGGATACACAGGGTTATTTTAATAGCAGTTTACCAAAACCAGCCACATTTGGGTAGCTGTTTTTTAAAATCTCAACACACTCTTAACATGCATATCAAAGGACCTTGAGCAACACCAGCCTGGTGACGGCTGTTTGGTCACATCCTTCCCACCCCCACCGCATTTGGTGACTGAGAGGGTACAGGATTCTCCTTTTCTGGGACGGCGTGAGCATTCCTCAGTGAGGTTTCAGTGGGGTGTTGCTAGCAGCACAGATTCAGGGAAATTCGCTCAGGCAAACGAAGGATATGGTTTTCATGTTACGCTTCAGTATGACGTACCAGTGACAGCTGCTTTACCGGGAAGCGGGACAGTCGCGCTCCCCCGCTTCCTCCCCTTCCCTGGTCCCTGCACGTCCCTCGCTGCCCTTGCATCTGATTTAGCAGCTGTGCAGCTGCTGCGGAGCTGGATGAGCCAGCTGGTCAGGCAGGAAACTTTTCTTTTTTTGGTGGATTTGTTTTCCATGGGATCAAATCGCTGATCCAACTTAGCCTGCAGACACCCAGATGCTGGATGAGGGCGATGGGGAAGAGAGGAACATGCTAGTGGGGGCCTGAGATACAGGAAGGTGGGGCTGAGCGACCTTGAGGTTCAAGGCCCTCGTCACTGTTCTGTCATACTTTCCCTTTGTACTTCTCCTCCGCCTTCCTCTGGCACATCACCAGCCTCTTCGCAAGGAATGCCATTCATCTGGAAACAGCACTACTGATTTTCTGCCCCTCCTTCCTCGATAACCCAGCCGGACCGGTCACATAGGAGCACATCAGGAGACATTCAGTGACTGCGGGAGCAATGTTCAAACAGTAGATATCACTGGCAAAGCTGTGAACGTGGTGACACCCAAACAGGGAAGGGGCACCTTGGGCCAGTCATCAGGAAAGAGAAGGTCTCGTTGGCTGGTTTAACAGCCAATAAATGGTTTCACGTTACAGATCACCTGAATACCTACTGACGCTGAACAGCCTTGTTGGGACGTCCAAGGTTCAATTGTGGCCTGAAAATAATTTTAGCACATTGGCAACCTGACCTGATCTGAGTCATTGGCATAATGCAAATGGGCAAAAGTGTAAAAGGACAAAGCTGCTCAGCACCATCGTGTTCCAAAAGCAGCTTACCTGATTTCCAAACAGAGCAGAAAAGCAGTGAGGCAAATTCATATCTTCCAGCATTACATCTTCATGTATTTAGTGGCTTTACAGTTTCCAGAATAAGTAAAACTCATGCTGTCTACAGTGGATGGATTTTCATAAGGCAAATATCAGATTGAATATGTCTTTACTACAGATTCACTGCCAGGAGCCAGTTTTACCAACAATTAAGGTAACTAGCTGAATTTGCTGCTTTCTACAGTATTTCAGTGTCACCAAACAGTGACATCTTCCCAAACTAGTAAGGATCATAGTGACTTAGTCAAGGATCCTGTATATTTGAGATGAGGGTTAGTTTTAACTTTGTTTGTCGGTGCATCTTTCTTACTGTGTAGTTTATAAATGTTTTCCCCCTTTCACGCACTACCTGTAGCAGAAAATGATTTACTGGCAATAGGCACAACTCAGCAGCAGCAGATGAAGCTGTTGTTATTATTGACTGCACGCCCTCTCTGCAGTTACCAGACTTACACTTTTACGAAGGCCAAAAAAAGTAATTCCGATAAAAGCAAGGGCTTTAATAGTTCCTGCTTGAACAGCTTCAACATTCACCTAAAACTTGCTAAAGTTTCATTGAAAGTTTATTTAGAGTACATATACATTTCTAAATAACCCATACCTCCTAATTTAATCTCTCTTAATGAGGCAGGAAATACGTTACTCGCCAACAGGGATCAAGCAAGGAAGCACTGTGATCTGCGGTTTCAGAAACGCTGAAAGACTTGGCTAAGTGGATGTACCAGGTTATTTCCCTTTCCCAGACCCTGATGTCTGATGATAATTATTTCTATTCTTGCCATCTTCTCTGATTCCATAACTACTGTTTCTATTTACTGCCATAGCTGCAGTATTGCAAAACTCAGGGAATCCTTTTCACCCACATTTCCTCCTTGGCAGGAGTAAATGAAATCAGGTACGTCAAATATATTCTTTTCTCCGTCATCTTTTACAAAAAAGAAACAAATGTGTCCTTGGTCACTGGCAGCTGGATCCAGGGGACAGAAAATAACTGTGAAGTGACCTTGGAACCAGGTTTCTGGTTTAAAATACCTTTGAAATGTAGTTTTTCTGTCACCGAAGGATCTCTGGTTACTGTTGGGCACATCCTAAGCTACACACCACCAGCACAACTTTCCTTCCATTAACCTTCGCAGCAGCCACTCTCCTCCCGAGGGGAGTATCTGGTGTGTGTTTTCCAAAAAAGATTCCTCACACAGTCAGCATTTACATTTCCGATTAACCTTTCAGAAGAAGCCGGGTTTGTCTGAAACCAAGCTGGTGTTGGAAGCTCCGCCAACATCAATTCAGTCAAGCCAGACCTGCAGTAACACCGTCTCGCTTGCTTTCAGGGTGGGGACCAAGACCTCTAAGACCTACAGATCTGCTTGAAGGTCTCAGCTTGAAAAATCGCCCTCATTTCTGCTGATGCAAAAGGCTGACCGGCACAACTCTTGATTTAGACCCAAAACAAAGCACAGTGAGTTCCATTACAAGATCCCTGTGCATTCTGTAGGTGGTTAAGAGAATTTTTCTTTCTGGCTGGTGTTAGGTAATGTATCAAATTTATTGACTAATAGTTAGACCCAGTGCAAAGGGAAATCAACCCATTTACGTTAAGGACTGATCATACATTTCTACCCACCAGTTAGTGATAGCTACCAACTATAAAGACTGTGTTTAAAATACAAATACTCACTAATATTAAAACAAGAGACATAGGAAATAACTGTTTTGGATAAACAGATCTTCCCCTCAAGTTCAGCCTTTCAGAAAACCTGAAACTGAAACCAAATGATCAGCCACAGAAGCGTTACATTTATCCTTTCTCGTTACTTCATCTGAGGCCTCTTCTGTCCATGGATTTTGTAAGAGCGCAGCAAAATATGTTGTTTATTTATTTATTTTTTAAAGTAAAACCGTTCAGGTATGAAAATTGAAGAAATATAATACTGGGTGTTAGGAAAGCCACAGCAATGGGTACAAGGAGCAACAACAAAAGCAAAAATATACACTAAACTTGCTTACAATTCTTTGATCTTCAAGACTAACCAACATTGTTTTAAGAAAGAAGAAAAAAAGTATTATCCTGAATTTAAAAGGGAGGGCTTATTTTGTATCATTCTGCATAACTGTTGTTCTAGGTTCTGGGCCACTAATTTTGAGTTAATTAGGCATATGTGCAAACTGCAGTCAAAGCTGTGACTTTAAACTTTAACTCTTGGAGAAGAACTTGCCACATTTTTGTAGCCGGTCTGGTGTGGAGGTGGGTGAAGGGGCAGCTCCGACAGCAGAGGCAGCCTCTTATTTTGCACCTTTCCTCCTGGCCCTGGAGCAGCAAAAAGTTTTTCTCTCTGATCTACTCACTGTTAGCAGCCACCATCAGCTTTCTGGCCCTGCAGTTTTCTGTCTTTGCTTCCTGAAAGATATTTGCTGAGAAGCCTGCCTGAAAAATGGTCACTGTGTTCAATAACAACAGCTTTGGGAGTAGATGAGCATCGAGGAGATCTTCCAGCCTCCCTGATGCCTTTCCCCCTGTGAGGGCGTGTGGGGAACTGGAGATGAGAAACCTTATTTTGTGAAATTGCCTAGATTTTGGTGAGACATGTAAAGAAATGAGGAAATACACCCTGACTTAGACTTGGCTCTATCATACAGCAAGACTGACACATTTCTGTTACAAAAAGGGAAGTTACTGCTATTTCTTTCTTTCTTCTCAAACTAAAATGAGGCCTGTGACTCCAAAGACGATTCTGTTCTAAACAGAGTACAAGGTTTTGCTAAAAAAGAATTGGTTGGTATAAAGACTGGCATTTATAAATGTCAACATAACAGAAATTCTGACTTTTCTGTCTGAAATGTCCTTCTTGGTTCTTTAGTCTGGGAAAATATGAAGCAATTCAATGAGGTTACAGTGATGCTTTGCCTTACTGGGAAAAAAAAAAAAAGGGTTTTAATTGCTTCCACAGTTCCATTAAATATTTTCTTCACAGGACAATTTGCTGGAATAGTTAATGTGGAATAAAATATTCCACAGTACCCGGTCCAGGATAGAAATATTCAGATGCTGGTACCCAGTTGTCTTTTCCTTACTTAGTTTAGAGCATTCAGGAAATTACGTTAAGCTAAAATGGACTTTCACTTGGAGTAAGGTTCCAGAAACAGACATTCAGGAATTGCTTTAAATTTTAAGAAACCTGAGCTAACTCCAGAACAATTTCCTAACACTAGGCCTTATTTTATTGCCCTATATTACTGGGAGGAGATGGAAAATAGAGAGATTACAAAATCCCCAGGCAACATCAGAACAGCTTTCAAAAGCAATTTGGCTTTCCTGGGCTCCTACTGCCCTCAGTAGTGAGTACTTAAGAGAAATCCCGTTACTGCATTAGACAACTTTCCCTTTCAGAGATTTGTTTCCCACAGAAAAGCCCATGGGAACAAGATGACAAGCAGAAAGACCCAGATTGTGAAATCAGATCCACACTCATCTCCTCACCAGACTGGGAGCTGGTGGAGGGTCCATCCTGGGGAAGGACTTCACACCTTGTTCTCCAACAGCCGGGTTTGAGGGGGATTCATATTTAAGCTGAGAAAAAAAGGTGGCAGAGGGGCCTGTTTATCATTTTGCAAAGTGCAGAGAAGCTAAAAAACCCAAACCAGACCCTGCTTGCTTTATGCAGTACGGGAAGTGTCTGGCACCCAACTGCATCTGTGAGGAGGCAGATCTAAAACAAACAAGAGGGAGCACGTCCTCGCACACTCTGTAATTACACTCTGGATCACCCAGAGGCCAAAAGTATCAACAGCTTTAATATATGACTAGCTAGATTTAAAAAAAACAAAAAAAACCCCCAAAACAAAACAAACAAAATTAGGCTGAGTGATTATTAGAGCTGATGCTTGGCTTACGAGAAATCTCCAGGCGGTGGTTTGCAGCCAGGGCACGAGAGGTGAGGGATCATCTTGTATTTGCCCCCTTCGACACCCTGAGTAAGGCAGCAAACAGCCATTCAGGTCGTTGTGCAGAGCAGCCTTAAGAACGAGGAGGTTCAGTTGGTGTGCAGGTCTGGGAATGGGATAAAGTAAAGCTGCAAAGCTTCTCAAGGCTTTTGCTGAGGTAGTAATCAGGAATTAGGAGCCGTGTGTTTTATCTGTCACTCCTGTACACTCCTGTAAGCGTACACTACCACTTGCTGAATTCTGCAGCTAAGGATGGGGCAAAAATGCGGCCATTCACAAGTGATAAAAATCCATGTCATCAGAAGTTCTCTTTCTGCACTCCCGTTGCAAGAGCCCAGGACAAACTTATTTAACACCACAGACGAGCACGTACACTCCAACATGAAAGTACTTGCCCAGCTTCATGTCGGGATGTGTTTCTATATTATGCCAAAGTTGCCAGTACACACAAGGCATTAACAGCATAGTGCAGGGCACTTGGGAAAGAGGTAAAAACAGCGTTATGCTGCAAAAATGCGGTTTGAAAATCATGTGCTATTGTCAGAGACTGGAATGTAGTCCCACAGCAGTGCAGCTGGGGACTTCCCATCTATATTTAGGGTGTTGCAATCCTACCCTCTCACCCACACATTCTCACCCTCAGCGTGATGCCAGCTCTGGCTTTTCTGGAGCGGAAAGCGAGCTGCCTCCCTCCATCCCCTTCCATGTCGGTGTCGCAAGACTCAGCTCTTGGGTTGAGGCTAGAGCATGTGGCAAGGCAGGGTTTGGCGGCAAAATTCTTCATCACTTCTACCTACTTAGGTGATTGAGGGAAAGGTTAAGAAGTGACTCAGAGCTCTCAGATACTTGATAGCACATGGCATCAAACCTACGTGCATAGTTCTCATAGGAGGTGTTTGCACTGCACCCAGAGTCTGACCCACAGAGTGGGCTTGGATAACCCCTTGTGCTGCGAGCCACGGCAGGGTTAGTAACAGCCCTGCAGCCGGCTACGCTTTACGTGCACCTCCCAGCCAGCCCAAAGGTGGTATTTACACTGCAGCCTCTGCGCGCATTCCCACACCTCCAGCCAACAGGAGTGGGGACTCTCATCCACTCCCCATCATCCCACCCCATACTATAGAAAGATGCAGCCTTCGCTGCTCACACATCACCCTGCACAAAACCAAAAGAATAGAAACCCAATTTTGGGGGGGTTTAAGAACAGAAACCCACTACTCCCTGTTTGTTTGATTTTCTGTTCACATAAGCCAGCCCAGAAAGCTTAGGTGCAGTCTTTTTGTTCTCGCTCTGTAGATTTAAGACTTACTCAAACAATTGTCAGGCGGCGCGAGGCTTTTTTTAGTGAAGCCCCGCGTACACCCAGCACTCCCACATGCGCTACTCATTATGCTGCCTCTTAATATTTTCCATATCAGTCACTGCAGCACACCAGGACGTACATATTGAAATTTGCCCTTCCCTCTTGATTCACGCGGAGATGTCATCGCACACGGCTACGGATGTCAGCGCGGTGGCACTGACACCTCCTCCTGACACAGCTTCCTGAGCGGAGCAGTAAAAGTAGGGCGGTGAGGAAATAACCCCTCGCTGCTACCAGAGGAATGGCAGAAAACAATCACAGCATGTTAATTAAGCGGATATTTAGTAATACGCTGTAGTGAGATTATTTGACAAGGTTTGGGCAAGGGAAAATAGAAAGTGAAAGTTTAAGACACAGAACCAGATGTAGATGAAAAGCACGTTGTACTCAGGCAGCATTTCTAATTTCTGGGATCTCTTTTGCTTTTATGAGAGCTCTCAGTTCTTGGAGCTGTGGTTTAACATGACAAATTTAATTTTCTTTTTAAAACATGTTTATAGCCTTTGCGGTTGCAGAGCAAAGGCTGAAATACAATTTCCAAAAGCACAAAAGACTTCAAGGCTAATAACCCCTCATCTTCCTCCAGCCCAAATCCTCTCTTTCTTATTATTTAAAATGTCTTTGCTTTTTAATTCTTATTATCAGTGTTTGTTTAGGACTAAAAAAATGGTGCGATGTCATTGCCTTTGTTTGGAACCCCTCTTGCTGCAGCGCAGGGGTCTGCTGGAAGATAGCAGACTCTCACAACTGTGGAACATTTAAAAATGATTATTTAGACCTCGTTGCAGAGGGTCAGAGCCAGACTTTCAGCAGCAGCTTCTTAAAATAGCAACTGTTTTACTCGGTTTATAAATCTAAATACCATTTATGGACACAACCCTACAGATGGGGATGGGATTCCTTTTGATGTATGACCCTCATGTTTCAGACTGAGAGAATCAAATGAAACTGCCAAAATAAAGGCACATCATGGAAAAACCTGCAGGCAGACAGAAGAGGTGATATACGAGCAAATCCAGAAACAGGCACTGAGTTGTTGTTCGTTTAACATCTACCTCTGTGTGAGCACAAGTGGTGAAACAGCCCCTGGTCTTTGTTAGAGCCCCTGGGGGACAGCCCTGTCCCAGCCCCTGCCATCAGCAGCGGGGACAGCAGGTCCCATGGCGTCACAGCAAGGTCACGCACAAAGTGCACAGAGTAGGTAAGAATTGCCTCGATGAGGAAAAAGAAGTGATTTCACAATTAGCACAGAGAGGAAAGGGGCTGCTGCGTTCGTCACAGCTCCAGGGAGTGTCGTAAGGGCTGTGCCTCCCTCGCACAGGGCACCGGCCTCTCTCCCTTCTCACCGCAACACCTTGTACTCAATTCAGAGCAGCCAGTGTGAGGTCTCACGGAGGAGGGTTTTTTTTTGTGTGTAATCCTAGATGTAATTAGCGTTGGTATGAAAGAGCCTGAAGATTTTTCAGGGGTTTTTGTTTTGTTACCCCAAGCTGGATACAAATAGCGTTAATCACATTTAGCAGCACCTTGTTCTTGGCTTCCAGGCACAGCTTGTGGAGTCGGGCCGGGGGCTGTTACAGGTGCCGAGTCAATCCCAGGGGAAAGGCAGGTTTTTTCCTGAAGTGCACTGTCCAGCCCCCACACCTGCGTCTACATCGATTTAGGATCTGAGCACATGGATACAACTGGCCTAAACACATTGGGTTTACATCACTTTTCAATCACACAAAAGCCCTCCTCCATGCAGATGACATCGAGAAGAAAAATTTAGAGAAGGAAAACATAAAGTGCAAGCAGAACCCAGAACGCAAACATTTTACGCAAGAGTCCTTGGAACTGCACATTTTTAAATAAGTGTTATAGTTTAGCTCCAAGCCTTGTTCCATCTTTGTAAATGCAAGAGGCAGAAAATAAAAAAGCATAATAAGACATATTTGTACTTTCTATCTAAACATTTCAAGATCCAGAAAGAGGATGGAGTAGGCCTGGGTGAACAAGAAGTTAATGTAAGACAGCATTATTTATAAATAAATTCTCTGAGGAATGATACAAACAACTTTTCTAACACAAGATTCAAATTCTTGCCATATTTTCCTTAAACACTTCGAGGACTTCTGATTATTCTTTCAGAATGTCACATACAAATCTCTGAGATATTTTAGCAAAGCGCTATGAAGTGAAGGTCTCCAAAGCCAGCCAGCTCTTTGCTGCTGGTGGTGGGCTCCGCAGAGGAACTGGCTCACGGACAAATTTCAAAGTGAGAGAGCAGTTTGATGGCAGCTGGAAGAGTTTGTGCCTGTGAGCCAGGCAGATAGAGAGCAGCACTACAAGGCACTGTAACGGGAAGATAGGATGACATTTCCATTACCAGCCATCCCTTACTGTAGGGAAACCCAGGGTTTGTTTTGGGTACTGTGGCTCTGACACCACAGTCAGATGCAGTCTGCAGTCAAATGCAGCCACAGAACATTTCTACATGTGTTAAGTGAATAACTGAGTCCCTTTGGTACGTGCAAAGTTTTGCACTTTTGTGTTCAAATCGAAGGCAGAGCCCCACATCTCCTCCTACCAACAAGCCCAGATCATTGAGCGAGGTTGTGACTCCTTTCCTGCATCACTGGAGATAGACTGCTTGTACATCGGAGATTACTGCAAAGTCCAGACCAGACCATTCTTGTTTAGGGAGAAAATGAGAAAGTACAAAAGGTGACTGCGGGTTATGTTTATAGACCTACTGTGCAATGGCAAAGCAGTACAGAAACTAGAGAATGCAGAAGGGCACCAAAAGATACCAGTTCCATGCAGATTTCCTATGTCACCTACCTGTGAACGATCTGCACAGAGATGGGGGTACGAGCTGGCCTCATCCATGTCTAAACCAGGACAACAGTATGCATTTAGTGTGTCTTTGGAAATCAAAGCAGTACTTGAATTCTAGATTCAAAGACCATGTCTTGATGCATATTCTTAGGAAGTGCTAAGAAAAATTCTACAAGCAACCCTAGTTCAAGCTTTTTTTTTTTGCATGCCCATTTTTGCACCTGTGATTGTGTTCTTTTGACACAAATGTACATGTACAATTTATGCACTGATGCAATATCTATTTGTGTAATACATGGTGTTCTGTGACATTCACCAGAAATTCTCAGGGAGGAAACCCTGACTGCTTGGTGCTGCTTTCGCGCAACCGTCCCTTCCTTTCCCCTCCTCTGTACAGCACAGAAAGTACAGCAAATGTCCTCTGCCATCAGCTATACATCTGACAGCACAGATCCCTTCTTACTTACTTCCCCATATGGTTCAGGGTCATTGACCCTATTCACAAAAAGATAAACTGTGTTCTCAGATGCAATTTCACGGCATAAAAGAGAAGTTACCTTAGCCCTCTCTCTCGCCTGTTGCTCTCTCTTGGTGTGCTCTACACCCTTCTTTTTCTGCTTAGTACACAAACAGTAAATGTGTGCATTTAATGTGGTACTTTTTGAGATAGCCTGCTATTTCTAGCTAAGTGGCCCTGAATGTTTGTGCCAGCTCTTTTGGAATAATTTGTCATGCAGCAGAGTCAGTAGATTCTTACTATTGACTTCAAAAGAGTTTAACCCTAGCCAATAACTTTAAACCAGATACTTATTTTTCTGATAGAAACAGTGTATCTTGATATTCTTGCTAATGCTTTATCCACCCATTGTGACTCTCGATACAGTCTGTGATTGAGATTACAAAGGCTTGGAAAATGCAGGGGAGGGAATAGAAAATCCCTAGAGCTCCTGGTTTGGTATCTATCTATCTGAAATGTATTGGTGGATGCTGATAGCGTGTAGACACTCAGTTACAACACCACACTTACTGCCACTGAGATGCCTATAAATAAAATACTACTAAACTTTTCACTTCCACATTCAGCCTGTTTCAAAGGGGGTAAATTATAGTCTCATGTATTACACTGGGGTTTCTACATTGAGTGTTATTCTCAAATATTTTTTAAGATGAAAAGACTTTTTTTTTCTCTAGATGGAAATGCCAGTAACTTTGAAAGCAGGTTTCATTATCTACCTATAATCAGTTTTTCAAGTATTACACATGTTTGTTTGGAGAGGTTTTCCTTTGCCAACGTACACTAACAGTGAGCCATTTGTAATCAATAACATCTAATTCTGAGCTATAACCCATATGCCACCGAGCATCTGCTGTCCGCCCACTTCTGCTGTGTTTTGTAAACACTTTCTGGTCTCTGGGTAGCTGGAAGATAACTTCATCAATACATACTCTGCATAAATTTACACCTTTCCACATCTCTGTTGGTTTTTCCTGACCTGTGCTGCACGCCTCCCAAGTACTGGTGCAACTTGCTCCTTACCAAACGCAATCATCTCTGTCAAAATATAAAGTCTCTTCCTGAATGCAGGTCACATTGCTGTACAGCAAGAGCCCTGCTAACGGCAAGAGTGATTTATTATTGGCTGGAGATTTTGGTCTGATAACATTATTTGTGTTGGTAGATTGCTCACGTGTCAGGATTAGTGCAAGACACTGAACAAGGAACACAGTGTTCTGCTCCTATTTATGTTTCTTGCTATAGTTCCCTCAAAGACTAACATTATTAACTTCCCCTGTCAGACAAATGACACTCAATTTCAGGTCATTTGTACCCGCCTCTTACACCTCAAGAATTCTTAGATGAGCTTAAAGTCTGAGGGAAAGCTGAAGTATAAACATAGCAATGTGTAATACACATATTTAAGTCAAAATAGACATTTGTGGATGGCTCCTGTCACAATTTAGGACCTCAAGCCATTGGCAAAACACTAGGAGAAGCTATACTGACTTCAGTGGCATTATTCATGTGCTTTGCTAGATGTAAGATCTCAGTGCTTCGTTTCCGGAAACTTTGGAGTCACACCCACAGAAGATAGACGTGATCCTTGCCCATCAGACTCTCTGGTAAAGGGACACCTACATTTCATGGGGCAGGGTGGCCTCTAGCACACTCAGCAGCTCTGCACTGCAGAGCCCCAGCTTACTGCAAATAGCCCCCAGTGGGGACTCTGCTGGGACCAGTGGCATTGCAAGTAGCTGGAAGGATGAAGCTAGAAGAAATCTGCAGAGAAAAGTCTGCAAAGCAAATGCTTCTGTGCGCTTAAATTTTTAGGTTGTACACGTACTATCTCCACCTAGGTTTCTTCCTTTGAATTAAGGAACTGCAATTCCCCTCTTCGCAGAGCAACTCCGCTTATGGCCAGGGTTGGGATAGCGTCTCCTTCATTTGCTGTTGCCTGTGAAGCACTAAGCGAGTAAAACACTCACCCTCGTATATTGACTACAGTGATGGTAACAACCTGCACACAGGACGTGAAACAGGGAGCAAGCCGAGGCTGGTTATACACACGTAGACAACAGACCTATTTAGTCAGAGGCTGATGTTTTTACATAGCTGCTTTCCAGCACCCAAGCGCGCTCCAAACACAGAATAGTTTCCACTGTTTCCCTTTTCACTCGCGCTCAGTTTTCCAAACCATTCACCTTTGGCGAAAAGCTTCATGCCTGGCCCCTGCTAGAAGGTCAGATTGTTTTGAAACATGAACAAAACTCTTTCAGTTGTTAAGGATGTGGGGCAGCAAATGAATTCGCTTTGAGATCCGAAGGTTTTTTTACTTCATCATTGTCGCAAAATTTGCACACCCACTTCCTTAAAATTTATAGTTCACTTTTCGAATGAGACATTTGCAGACTGGTAAACAGAATTATCCCCTAATGATTTAAATATGTAACAGGGAAATTAGGTCTCCCATTGCTACATAGAATGGTTTTGTTTTGTTTTTAGAAAAACCTATTTTAGTCCTGTACTTTCTGTGCCATTGTCAGATTTTTTTACGTGCACAAACTGACATTTGCATAATTTCCATGAGGGAGGCTGAAATATTTCAGGGAAACACAATGCAAAGTCCAGTAAGGGAAAACTTTTCATACAGGCAGAAAGGAAACAACAGCGCCAAGGTTAACTGGGGAAGTATTTTCCATTGTGCCACGCAGGGCTTGTCCCCCAGTTCGGGCAGCATTCATTCTGAGATGTACTCTCTAAACCATATGTTTCCACCAAACTAATGTGTCTCTGTACAGACCTACAGGTCCTTTACAGCTTGTCAGCAGAACAAGTACAAAGAGCTGTGATGCCAGTAAGGCTTGACTCTCATGACATTACTGTACAATCCCTCTGCGCAGACCATTATTTTCTCACCACCCCCTTGCTCTCAGCCAGCTTGCCCAGGATCTGCTACGGCACTCATCAGGCCCTTCTATTTTAACTCATTGGAAGTGCAGAAAATGATCCAGAAAAAAGTTTAATGTTATGTTTTATGTTATGTTAGAAAGATAAATGAGCTCAAGTTATGGTTCAGAACTAGTTCAAGGATGAGACGGGACTGCATAGCCAAGAGCAAGCAGAAAGGGCAGAGGAAGGAAGAGGTAGGGCAGGGAAGAAGAAAAAGCAGCAAAACAAGCTGTTGCCCTGGCTGTACTGCCACGATAAACAATGCTGAATACCTAAAAAAATTCATCCTGTCCATCAAGATATTCCTTGGCTGGAACATGAATAACAACAGGGAGAACATAAGAAGTAGTAAGATTTGGTGGAATAACACCAGTAATCTTGAAAACCTGCACATGTCTAATGATACGACACATATCATAATTTAGCACATTTAGAAATGGGAAAAAAAATAATCTTCTGAGATATGGTATCATTTGTTAAACCACACTGGAGCTATCTTCTACTTCCAACTTTCTGTGATTATACTTTGTTAACTCTGATAATTTATTGCATGACCCCTGTAAAGGTTATGTATGTTAGATCATTTTATCATTCAGCTTCCATTTCCCACAGAGCCCCCATTTGCTATTTTTTACCAAATCTCCTTTTCTAGGAGAAGACCATTTTTTATAGTGACTGCAATAATAATGACATTCCATTGAGAGGCACCACCACAGTTCACACCATTATGGTATTTCTAGTTGTCCCAGTTACATGCAAATTTAAAGACAGGAGAGATGAAAAAGAGACGACTGGACATTTTAAATGCAGTATCTTCATATATGCAACCTGCACCTCAGATAGCCTCTCCTCTAAAGACTAACTTTCTTTACTCACCTTATCAAGTTACCCCACATATCCAACAGCCCTGAAATCTGGAGTTGGAACAAGATCAGAAGCAGGGAGGCTGCCAGGAAAGATGTTTAGGACAATGCTTTCTCTTGTATTACCAGCACAGCTGAGGGATTGCAGTTTGTTTTACAGTTCTCTTACAGTCAAAAGTCACATGGAAACGTAGTACACAACAGAAAAAGTTCATCTCAGGACTGGAAAAAAGCATTCATGGAAACAAATAAAATGATTCTGACAACATACATAAGAGAAAGAATTATAGTCATTTTCCCCCAGTGTGTAATGAATAAGAAAATATATGCTGATAACACAAGAAGACAAGGTCAGAGCTAAGAGCCGAATCTTTAACCCCTAGTGCTTACCTGGTTATTGCCTGCTGTCCTTTCTCCACACTTCTGGTACAGAACAGGAGAATTATTCAATATTACTGTTTTTACCACTCCTTCCTTCCAGCTATTTACCACAACATAGGTGAGAAAGGTGACCAAGCACTCAAATACTCCAATTCTGTTCCATAAGAAACCTCAGGGTTTTGGAAAACTCAGTGTTTCTATAAATTTTTGTTTCCTCATTAATGAATTATTCATTCACTTTTTTTTTACCTTTGTGGCCCATTGCCTTGATCTCAGTTACAACCTCTACAAAGCAGGTGGGAGCCCAAATAATTCTGAGATGCAACAAAGTATTCAATCTCACTGCATTGCAGTACAAAAAAGCCCTTATGACCTTCATAAGGACAGAGTCACTTCACGTTTATTACACCACTGTACAGTCTTCATTTATTTTTCATAGTTATTAGAGCTTTCTTGCACACCTTGTAGATGAGAACCTCATTTATTTTATGCTTTAGAATGAATGATGCTTTTTTCCACTATCACATTTCAAATTAATTCCCCATATGTAATTCCATCCCTTCATCTTCTGGTACAGGACAAAGAATTTTTTAATCTTCTCAGGGATCAGGATTCATTAAAAATAAAGAGCAATAGTGAAAAGAGAGACAGAGAACAAAAAAAAAAACCTATATAAAATCACAGCTGATATAAAACTTTGATACTCATGGGAGAATACTGACTGCACTTGCACCACTGACTAAAATTAATGGGTATTGCACATTTCAGCCACCCAGCTGAGACAGCTGGCAAGTCCTTAGAGGAACAGTTTTACTTCTCCACAAAATCTAACGCTAAGCAAAATGCTGAAATGTTTGTCTTCTTGCTTACAACAACATTATTTCTTTTAACAGAACATCCCTCACCCTATAAACAAGGAACTCAAGCATTTATAACAATGTAATTAAACCAGACCATCAATAGTTTAAAATTGGGTTAAAAAAGTCTGACTTGTAGCGATTAATGGAAGATGGAAAAAGAACGCAGTCAACAGAGAAACATTATACTTCACATGAGAAATGTTCTAATCTATTCTTAACTCACTTTTATCAATAATCCCCATAGCTGGCTTCTGGCCATCCCAGATGAATAATTTAGAGCCAGGAAAAAAAGCAATTTGGACAGACATTATCTACATCTGTAATTCATCTGCCTTGCTATATTAAGTCATTCACCTGTTAAAAACTAATTTACCAGTATATAGATGAATATGCTTAAAGGTTACATAGCTAAAAATAACACTGCCTCCAGCATTTTCTATACTGTGAAATACATAAATTACCCTTGTCAGTATGCTGCTATAAAAAGGCATTGGCTTGCGTTTCTAGAAGCAGACATTTCAAAGTTCAGTCAGGGGTTACATTTTGCAAATACAGCTTAAATATATTGCAGCATATATAAAGGTGTGTGTTTTCTTTTTATAGTTAGTTTATTATTACCATTATTCAGCAAAAAAAGTTATTGGGCTCATCATATGTGAATAGTAGCACATGCCTAAGGCTACCAAAATTATGAGGTTTTTTTTTTTTCCTTTCTCTTTTTTTCCCCTTAACCTAAAATTTTTTTGTAAGTGCTCTATGGCTGATCTAACTTAAACCTGAAAATTTGCTTTCTACAAAGGCGCTGCCCAAACATGCTCCTTCTTCCTCCAGAAGGGGGACTGGGCAGCTGCAGCTCCTTCTTCCTTCCCACCACCACCAAAGGCCCCAGCTGGAGCCTGCACCCCCATTCCTCCATAGCCCCTTGTTCCCCGTCGGGCTCCCGATCCCTCACAGCACAAGGGAGCCATTGCAATAGTCAGCCAGCGTCCACCCCCAACGGAGTCTCCACTCCAGGCTCTCTTGGACAAGATGGAATGTGGTTTTATTCCATCTTCTTGAGCACCATGAATAAAACCCTTTGCAAAGCTTCACACACACATCACAGCATCTGCGCTGCTGTTGCTACAGTCCTAGTAGGGCCTAACAGAATATTTATTGTTCTCCCGTATATACAAGATGGAAAAAATGCTCTTTGACTCTTGGGAGCCTGCGATGACTTTCGCTGGCCTGAAAGAGACAAAAAAAAAAAAGAGGTTTCTATCTCTAATTTGGATCTGGAAATCACTGAGATATAGAGTTAACGCTACAGCTTTATGTCTCCAGTGGCCAGGACATCACCTTTTGGTGCCACTCAGCAAGGCCTTAGTAGAAATGAGTGAAGTCATCTACATACAGCCACTGTCTTGCAGTTTCCTTCTGCTAATGAAAATGCAGCAGAAAAGCCAACGTGGCAGAATGCCAGTTACATTAAATAGAAAATGTGCAGCTAGTAAACTTTTGTCCATAAAAGAAGTTATCCGGAGGTCAAAACAACAATGGAAAATTGTAGTTCTAGTGTCAACACTATGCCAAGTATTGTCAGTAACAGAGAGGGTTTCTGCTCCAACTAAGCAGATGGAAATTATTCTATTGCATGGAGATAAAGCAGGACTCCCACCCAGGAGCCGACTGCACAATTACATCTCTCTGAGCCGAGCCATTCAACCACCCCCCATGCAAAGCAGCTTTCAGGAAGAAGGTTTGATACAGTAGCTATTTTTCCTATTGGTCCCTATTTCTCTTGTCCAGAGATGCAAACACAAGGACAACTCATTTGGTGAAAAAACAAGAGACTTCCTTTGATAAACAGGATGTTGGTTTTCTTTGGAGTCACACTCACACCTGTTCTCTTTACGGCTGTGTAAACATCCTCAACTCCCCACAGATCCTTTTACATACTGTACACATAACGCATCTTCCTCTTGCTATAGTCACTGCTGGGCTTCAGTGGGAGCAGTTGGTGTGTCACTCAGAGTGCTCATGTTGTTAGCAGGGTACATTAATCACTCCTTATCTCCTTTACAGCGCTGCAGCAGAAAAGCACAAAGGCAAATACATGAATCCATTCACAAACATTACAAAGAAATACACAAGTTTTCTTTTTAGCAGAACAAATATTGAGAAGTGACCTGTCAAATCACAAGATCAGCTGGCATCCTGGTCTATAGTATTACTTCTATTTACTTTCTCTTGTCTTATCTAACTCGATTAACTTGAATTCAGGATGTAAGCATACATTCATGTTTATCTTTCTGAGTATAGTACCACAACTGGAGTAAACCTCTGCTGGAGCAAAATTCCACTCAAGTCAATGGTATCCAGCCATGTTCCAACATGTGGGCTGGGTTATCTTTTGTTTTGACTATTTAGATCACACCTTAAGTGGTGCCATAGCTGCACTGAAATTCAGCACTGCCCACGCTGCTCTTTGGATGGAGGGTCTGGGTGTTCCAGCCTCTGCCTCCAGCAGGATGCTTTGGGATACGGTCCTCCTGATATTTCTGAGCAAACAAGCAAGAAGCAGTGTCCACCTCTACATTTCCACTCTTCCCCAATATTGTAGGACAATGCTCTTTGTCCATTTTTCTTTTTCATAGCTCCTTTCCTCAGATTCATACGGGCTTTCAGTTGCTCATGTGCCCCTTTTCCCTTCCTTTGTACCCAAGGACCATTCAATTCTGCAGGACAAGCCTTGACTGCCTTTTTTTTAGAGAAATCTAACTGCAGCACGTCAGCAGAAGCAGACAGACAGGAGACGCTAAGCTCTGATTTAAAGACAAAGTTTATGAATAGCAGTGAGGGCATTGAACGCTGATTCACGAGGTCCCCCCAGCAGCGGAGGTATGCGAGTTTACACCAACTAAGACTTGGCTCTAAGCAAGGAAAAGTGCAAAACTATCAGACAAAACATTCACTTTTAAATCAAAATGTTTAATGCTTTTCCAAATTGAAGAAATCTAGGCCAGCTTAGGGTTCCAGGCAGGAATACAAAGCTTTGATTTCCCATGCTTATTGCTTCTAAACCCAAAGCAGCAGCAGCTCATGAGCTGCAGTCAACTTTTGGGTTTTGATCATCTAACTCTGAAGTGTGAATGGTCAAGATGTAGCATATTTATGGACCTGGAACTTTTAGGCTTTGCATGTATCCAATTTATGAGCTAAAGAAAATGAAAAAAGATTAATATCTTTTTTTCTTTAGTTACAGCACCATCTTTTTGGAAGCAGTTTGTCTGACAGAAGTTTACGGGGAGTTAGTTTCAGAGATGTAAATGCCAACCATTAATGGCTGTTACTGGAAAACAAATAGTCCTTTGTTACCAGCAACCTGGAAATGAAGTAATGAAACAACACAGAGGTGTTCAATCTCTCTTCTAGAGTTATTACACTTGTGATTCAGCTCTTAAATTTGGTGTAGCAATTTTCTTGTAAGATCAAACAGAGATCCAATATATGGAATAAACAACAGACTTTCTTCAAACATTTATCATCTTAATAAACAAAAGATAGGGAGAGAGACAGGAAATCAATACATTCATTTTAGAAATAACATCAAGAACAATGATCTGAGGAAGAATAATAAGAGAAAACAGAGAAGATAAAGCACACTAGAGTAATTTTAGACAGAAAGACGACAATAACATTCTTCTAAACTAGCAGGGGAGCTACAGTAAGGGTGACCTGAGTAGCTAGAGGTTATAAATAGTATGGAACAACAGAGAACAAGAAATATCAGAACTTTTCAAACTGAGGAAGATAAAGGAAATGAAACTTTACAGTCCCATAAAGTTTTGCGTGCAGTAACTAATGCTTATGTGAGTTGGGCACTACTTTTTGCCTCATCAGAGTTTATGAGTGTCCCTCTCACCACGTGTCAGAGTTAGAAAGGTCAGGGCTTAAGAAAAACTTTAGCTAGTATCAGGGCTATTGGCACAAAGCCATAGGATAAGATCAGAGAACCTCTAATTGTGTATTTCTAGTGAGACTGAAGACAGAAAGGCGCTGAAGAGCTTAGTTAAGACAGCTTTAAAAATTACTGTACTATAGAGGAAGATCTGAAACACAACAATATTTGAGGGAGGGTAAAAAAAAAAGACAAATTAACTTGAGTCCCAAGCAGAAGAAGAAATGTCTGTAGCAGTTAACTTTCCACAACTCTGGTTGCCTTGATGTTTCGAAATGACTGATGATGAGCTCCGTGACTACCTTGTCTTTGAGAAGAACCAGTCCAGATTCTAATACACTGTTGACCATTTAGGAACAGAGTTCATTTCACAAGGATTACTTTTTATCTTCTTGAAAATATTTTACCAGATTATAAAAGCATCCCCCTGTGCAGATTTCTTCTCCCATCCCATTCTCATTTACTTTAATCAAGCATCAAGTTAATAATATTTGCAGACATTTACTATTACCCTGCAATACACAAGGAAAAGTTATAAACAAGGCAATACAAGAAAAGAGAGAGAGATGCAGGAGGGGCAATGGGAACCAAAATAAGGACCACACTGCAATACTTCTTGTGGCTGAAGAAGTCTTAGTTATTCCACTAGATGAACCTCAGGCAACCCCACCTCCCAATACACTTAATGATTTGCCCAAGTTAGCACCTGAATATTTCACTGAAATTCCAAATTAAAGCTTATGGAAAGCTATTTGTAGTAGCAACTGTAACCATCCAGTTTTCAGCTCTTTCATGGCTATTTCATTACTGTTTTCCAAAATGAGTAATTCTTACTTCAGATTCATTTTTGAAGAAGACAATACAATATGCAGAAATAATGAAATATTTTCCTCCCTCCAGAAGTTCTCATTAATTTCCTTATTCCATTTCAGAAGACATTACAAACATGTATAATGATATTTCTGCTGTTTTGGGGTCATACCATCAGCTGCTTTTAATCAGCAGAGTTCCAGTTCCGTTACCAGTTCCAATGAGTTCTTTCTCACTGAAATTAGTGGAATGATACAGACATACATTTGATTAAGATTTGGCCCAATTATATGAAATAAACTAATGTCTATAGCAAGAAATTATTTTTAAACAGTTGGAGAAACAGTAGTTCATTTAAGTTTTTAGAAAAGTTGAAGTATAGTATAAATAGGAAAAGCACTGAAAAAGAGTCACATATGTGAATACAGTAAATTAAACGGGCAGGCAGAACTCTTCTGGACCAGGTAGGAACTCTTAAAAATGCTTGTGAATCACTGGGCAGTTTCCTCCCCAAAATCCTTCTTTTCCCACAGAGCAGTGGAGGACAGGACATATAACTTTTGGATCAGCATGGTCTAGATCTGAGAGTTTGGTACACATCAGTTTGAAATATTTTAATAAAGCAGGGTATATATCATGGACATAAGATAAGGGGAGAGAAGAGGTGAAGGGAGCCAGTTTGCACTCTGGCTTTCTGTCCCCATTGAGTGCAGGACGCCCAAGAAGTGCTTGGGGTGGAAGAATTTGATTTACCTGCTACTACAGAAGCTCTTCCAGCAGGTCCCCAGAAGACATAAAGGTCTCTTTTGGATTTTGACTAAGTGCTGCAAAATTAGCATCCTTAACCTGGGCTCTGATGAATAGAATAAGCAGAAAGGAGGCTTCACCAACATCCTCTTTTGAGAGGGAGGGGTTTTTGCTAAACTTCATGCTCCTAAATAAAAATTTCTATGTTTGGACTCACTACCTAGCTTTCTTTTAAGATTAGTGAAGAGAAATAGACATTTCAAAGTTGTTTACTCTGCTTTAAATGGAAAGATGTTTAAAATAGAGCAAGGGAATGACAGTCCAGATGAGCCTATTTCTCTGCACTTAGTGCAGTGCTGGGCAAGCGGCGCAGTAACAGCACCTACACATCTAAAAGTGGGCGAGATAAATCCCACCTCCTTGTTTTTCACTGGAGATAGTTGTCCGAAGGCAAAGGGCATGGCCCAAATTTAAGTTTTGTCACAGCCACAACTGGTATTCATTTATATGCCAAAAAGAGCGGCGGCCTCCCAGCTGTCCAGGAGGCATTCAGGAAAACTCATAAATCTGTCCCCACTGTGACCACCCAGAGAGCACAGACCTGCAGGATGCTCAACACAGGTCACTGCCAGATCATCATTTGCAACTCTTGATTAAAGAGTGTTCACAGCTATTTTTAAATCCTAGAAAACAGGCCTAACAAGGAAAGACAATTAAACTATACTATATTTGGAAACATACTTGCTGACAATGGATTTGGCTTCCCTTGCCTTTCCTCTTTTCTGACCTCAGTGATTCAATATTTTATCCTGATCTTCAAACTAACAGACCAGGACCAGATGCATTTGATGCACATGTGATTTCTATGACTGATCTCTTTAAATATACTGACAAATTCTTGTCTTAGTTGTCCTTTGCTTCTCCTCCTCCCTCTTCTCTCCTCCAGGCATGAAATAAAAATACCTCAACCGACTGAAAGGTCTATTAGATCTCATCATGAAAAGTCCAGTTAGAAACAACATTTGTCTGAGGCAAGATTTTGTAATATGATCCTTTCTGCTGTGCTATAGGATTAACTGTCACACTGACTGAATGTAAAGAATATGAAATCTGAAAACTACAGAGGTTTTTTTTTCCTTATTTCTTTATCATCAGCTGGTGTATTATGTGACTAAAAGAAACAAAAAAAAATTGCATTTTGGACAAACCCATGACATTTCAGTGAAAACCAAACAGCCCCTGTTTTGTTGCCCAGAAATATATATAGGGTTTAGTTATTCAAATTTAAGAGAACACAGAGCTTCCATTTCCAAAGTCATAACTTCAAAAGTGCTAAAGCTATTGTAGGTCAGTGGAGCTGATAGTCTCAGCAACCCTGTCTTAAAGTATCCACTGACAAATAATCTCCAATAAACTGGTTAATCAATAAATACCTTACAACGTAGCAGAGAACTTCAGTGAAGAGATCATCATTAGCCCTTCAGCCTCATTTAGGAAATAGTATTGAGAAGTTGTCATTTAACATCTACTAGTTTTAAACTTGAAAATTCAAGATTTTGATATGTCCCACCACTGTATGTATTTTATATTTCAATAGCATTGGCATGAATTTAATAGATAAATAAATAAATAAAAAATCCTTATTTTCCCTTTATGGATCACAGAAGATTGTACCGCACAGGAAAGAAATGTTAACTTTTGTCAGGTTTTCTGCACAAATCTAAGGATTTGATGTAAAGCATAGGAACACAAGTTACCAGCTGCACATAAATAAAGAGACCAAAATCAGCCCTTTGAGGGAAAGACTTCCTTGTTTACTATAAAAAGCCAAACAAGAAACAAAATTTAGGTACATTTAAATTAGAAATAAGATGCATGTTTTCAATAACAAGTGCTGGCAACCATTGGAAGAAATATTGAGAAGGAACAGTGAGCACTTTCTGCACATATTTCTTCAAGTTAAGACCAAAAGAACATCTGTCGCCTGGGAACAGGCTGGATTTGGAGGCAGGAGAAAAGTATCTAACTGGTACAACAGTGAGATCCTGAAAGAAAGTCTCAGAAGAGGGTAAGGACAAAAAGAAACTTCTAAAAATATCCAAGAGGGGATTTGTTTGGTTTAAGTTGGTTACCTTAACCATATCTGCAAGGTATGTCTGTCCAGCTGAGACTACTGGGAAGAATTTTGGTAGCAAGACTGAAAACACAGAAGTTTGCAAAGCTGTGGAGACCCGCTCTCCTAACTAGCCAAACAGAATAGAGTCCTAGACTCACAGACCAGTGGTATAGACATGAGACCCAGCTTCCTCTACCTAATAATTCTTACTGAAGCTAAATTTGCATTGGAGAAACTGGGAGACTAGCTAGGGAAAATATAGAGGGAGCTGATCCACAGGGATCGGGTTGGTGTTACTTACTCAAGGCATGCTAATATTTACATTCATCTCCTACTGAGGTTAATCTGAATTTTCACAGTCGTTCCCAAAGAGCTAAATTGGTTTCTTAGGGAAGGACAGATACAGAAAACTGACATACTCATTATTTCATCGTGTCCTTAAGTAGCATCTCCGTGTCTACTTTTCAACTATTTCAACCTGTTTTTTCAGGCTGAACCTGAAATGGTTGGGTTTGGATGAATGCCTGTGAAAGAAATACAAAGTCAACCTTTGTTTACGTGTTCTAGCATAGTTTTCAGTTGCTGCTAGTATCTTCTACCTCACAACAATAAAAAGCTTTTGATTTCTTCATGGCAGAAAATTAATGATCTCTTGTATGGAAATGCATTTAGTACCTCATGACATACTGAAAACCCTCTATAAATATGTAAGATGCCAAGGAAGCAGTCACTTACTATTTGTAAACAAGCTGAACATTGGAGAGGTCCATGCTTGAGTATCTTGCTGTTTCACTGAACTGACAGTACAGTTAAACAAAAATCCACCAACGCTAAAAGCAACCTTCCAGTGCAGTCAAGTATTTCCCTATAGTTTATTTGACATTCATCAAGTATGTAGAGCAAAATCATGCTTGGGGACAGTAAAAAGAATATAACAGGAAGATACTTCAAGAAGTTCTACGAAAAATGTTGCAAATTCTGTAAGTGGGGGAGCGGAGAAGGAGAGGGTGCAAGAGCTGCTCCCTCTGCAGGCACCGAGCTCCCTCTCGGCTCAGTGGGTGACAGCAGAATGCCCAGGGCTGGCAGCTGCTTGCAAACCACTGGACCCTGTGCTGACCCCAACATGCTCCCCACACAGCCCAGCACAATATGATGACTCAATAGGGAAATTCTACAATAATTGAATCAATGCAAATGTTTCTTACCTTCAACCACGTGCAGGATTTTTCAAAAAAAATAGAAAAATTACATTGTCATGTAAATAGAGGTGTCCTTGGAGTAGTATATAATTTGAAACCTTAGAAATGTCATTTACTGTCATTTGCAGGAATCTATTCTCACGTAGTGTTTACTGTGTTTTGGTAGTCACCAGAAGATTGGCAGCATGATCCCTCATCTCAGTGCTCTCACCCAGAAATCTTAAATCTTATATTTCCATATTGAATATATCATATAGGATCAACTACTAGTTTTATAGTATTTTCACCCTATTCTGTAAAAATATGATTCAAAACAAAATTACAAAACCCCCAAAACTCTATGGCAATATAGCACCTTTCTCTCTAGTCTCCAAATTGAAAGGAATGAGAGATTATTGCATGTTAGCAAAACAGAAAATGGAAGTATAGCGGGGCAAAGAGACTGCTGCTCCCAAGTAGGGACAAAATCAAGAAACCCAAGCTTTTCAAGAGAATCTCATTCTCGAAAGGACGAAGAACAGTTAAACTGAGAGTTTCATTTCCACGTTCTGTGTTTGAGCAAAATATTTGAGGCAATCTGAACACAATCTCTGCAGATGCAAAGTTCATAGACGTGACTGTCTGCAGAAATGTATTACAAGGTCAGTTATATTTGCTCTTGCACATAAATGGAAATTATTCCCATATGTATTTACTGGGCTTCTTGACAGTGTTATGGAATAAATTTGGTCAGTCAGAAGATCATTCAGCATGGTTCAGTGTATCATATGGTCTCCTCAGATCTATTGCAAAATGGGTAGATGTTTCTAGATGAAATATTTGAAGACACAGTGAATTTATTCAAAGAACCTTGCTCAATCACTTCCAGCAGCCATCAGCAATCCCATCCCCTCTGCAGCTCTGATCACTTCTCTTTTCTGTCAGATAAGTATGGAAGATAAAACTGTGTCAAATGACAGAATGTGGTTTTTATTTCAGCTGTTGTTGAGACAAAACCTGGTTAACCATTTAGATGCATTCATTGAACTTCCCATCTTTTGATACTCACATAGGACAGCAAAATGCCTGCAGCACTGGAAGGGTCAAGTGCTGTTTCAGGTTACTCAAAGGTACTCATTTAAAGAAGATATTTATGTAGGCAAGAAATTGGACACCTGGAAAAGCACCGTCCTTTCAAATTTTGTTTTTGTCATTTGGCTTAAAGTTTTAAATTATAATAATGAGGGTGAAATCCTTCTCTTAGTTGCCACAGACTTCAGCAGGATTAGAGAGGTGTAACAGAACAGGATTTGTGCCACTTGCACACTCCTGGCAGTTATGCATTAAAGCATTCAGTAAACACATTACCTCCATCACACTGACTGATGACACCAAGTAAACCCAAGAAATTTCTGCACATTTTTCTTCATCTGACCCTTAATGCGGCTTTGTATATAGTTCTCTTCCTGTGCTCAGATCTGAGAGCAACTTAGTTACCAAGGTGCTTCTTGAAGTAGGTTCAGCTATTCATGTCAAAGTATTTTAAGAATCTGTCTTTGATTTATTGTTGGAAGCAGCAAGACTGTTGAACCTTAAGGCCTTTGCACATTGTGGGAACACATCAGGCCTTGAAAGCTTTGTCCACAGACCCCACAATAAGCATGACTCATGAAATGCTATTCTTTTCTCAGTATGCAAGAAAAAAAAATATTTATAGCATCATACAAACTATTAAGAAACTGGTTTGCTTTGAAGTTTAGGCATAGCAAGGGAACAATAATTTGGGCAAATTGTAGTATTTACAGTTTCTTTGAATTGGGGCCAGACATCATATCTTGGCGAAATATGTGGTTACAACGAAGGATCCCAATTTCCAAAAATAATTCTGACATTAAGTTTGCTGAGGTCTAATATCTGATTGGTTTTGGCTCAGAAGTGACTTGAGCACCAAAGTAATTTTAAGACATGAATAGTGAAACAGCTTCCTTGCCTTCGGACTCTCACTCCCATGCCTCATGCTTGGTCTTTACATTTAACCCTAAGTCCTACAGCTCTCAAAAAATTCTCTGTGTAGGATTTGTCAACAGCTTTCAGCACAGACTCATCTGTTCCCACTAAAGTTTGTGGCAAGAGCTCTACAGCAGAGAGTTATAACAAGTTGTACGCTACATGACTGTTACTGCTGTTATCAGTTGTGCTCTGAGAACTTCAATCACACAAGAAATAGCTCATCAGTGTTCATTTTGGCCCAGACTAAAGAGATGAAAAAAGTCTTCCCAAAGATGACATTTGAGGCACAATCAGTTGTAACAAAGTGTTCTAGAATGACACTAGGTTTATGACAGCTCGTTCTTTTTAGTAAAAAATACCCTTTTCCTGACGCTGATTACAAGGAAGACCAGGAAGCATCATCTTACTGAAAATGAGAGGAAATTGGTTGTTTCACATGTAGCAATCAGAGGACAAACGTATGTACAGTTCCAAATAATGTGGCACCTTGTAACTTGGGCTATAATATGCAGCCAAAAATTCATTAGTGTTTAAGGCTGGGCTCAAACCTTTACATTTTAAGCCTACTCTGTTTAGGTTAAAGTCTGTTTCTCATGTGTATCCCAGTAACATTTTCAGGTCTACTAATAGTAATTTAAAGACTCAACTAAAACAAAATCCTCAATATGCTCAGAAAGACCCCAACACAAGTGGGTGAATTGGAACATGGTAAAGACTTATTCAGGAGCAGACACCATAAAATGGATGAGACACATGACAGAACACAAGTGAACAATCTTGTAAAACCTTCTTTAGTACTGTCTTCATCTCACGTGCTCTTGTAGAACGCCTAAGACGACAGGAGCCTAAAGAGTAGTCTCGCTACGAAAACAACATTAGTTCTACTCATGGTGCAAAAAGCAAGGGAACAGTATTCTTCTGCAGCTGTTCATCCTGCAACACAACTTTAAAAAACTAAAAAGAAGTAAAAGAACTTAGATGAAAGATGTTAAAATAGAGGAGTCATTTCATTTTTGTCTTCCCTGCCTTCCTGGCACTGTGTGAACCCATACAACATTCATAGACCCTGACAACAGGTTACCTTTCCCCTTATAAACAAAATATTGTTACAAGATTTTGTGTTTCCTACATTTTCATTCAGAGGAACAATATAGGAATCAAATGCAATAAAAAGCTGTTGCTAAAACATACACTGAAACATGACCTGGGCTGAAGGAACAACTGTCGCACTTTGCACACAATTCAGAAGGGCATTTGGGTTCCTGCTGTCACCAGAAATTGTATTTTAATCACTACAGAACATGATATGCCCGAGATAAGCATGCAAGAGCTGCACAACAGCCAGTATTTTTCCTCAGGTCATGTCAGGCAAAAAGTACCATAGTTTCTTTTCTCTCTATCTGATTTTATGCCAACATGTACTCGGAAAGCTGTCGTCTGGCCTTTCTGTCCCTGTGATGTATTGCATCAATCTCCCAGTTCCCACAAGTTCATTTTTAAAGAGCTTCTGTTCATTTATGTCTGCCTCGCAAAAGATCTCTTGTGTTGTTTTTCTCCCCACCCCCTCCAATATTAATAAACATTCTGCTAAGAAAAAGCTTTTGCATCAATCAGATTTCATAACTGATTAGACGGGAGATACTCTGGCTGCGTTTGCCATGGGCCTCTTTCAACTGTTTTTGCTTCTAAAATTAGCCTAGCTATTTCCTGAGAGAAGTCTCAGGATAGAAGCAGAGACACCCACAACACAGTACATTTGAGCTGTGTCAGAAAGCACGCTCAAAAGCTGATCAGACAGTCCAAGAAAACTGAGAAACTGCTCACCTCCCTGCTGTCAGCAGGGGCCATGGGAGCCCCACGCTGCAAAACCCAACCTGGAGATCTCTATTTGAAAGACTGTACGTCTGACGCAACACGGGGAAGCCAGAAACTGATGTCAAAGACAAAGCATCGCTCGTTAACTTCACCCCCTGTACAACCAGGGCTGCCGTTTTTATTTATGCCAGGACCCGTTCTCATTTGGTTTGCTGCTGAGGAGCCAACACACCACCTCTGCCAACAGCAAGACCTACATTTCCCAGAGAAACCCTAGGGGCAGCTCCAGGTGTAATACTGCAGCCACCTGAAAGGCAAAGGTAGCAATTCATTAAAACGCCCTTGTCCTCAAGCTCAGAAAGATGCTCTACCCAGTTTTTTTTCAGAAGTTGTTGAATTCAGCCAATTTAGTCAGTTCTGTGAAATGCAGTAAATTTTGGAGGAAGGGACAAAAGTTCTGATATCCCCGTTGTAGGTAATATATCTACATCAGAACCTGTGTAGGCCCTATTTCTATGGGCTTACATCCTTCTGACAGAAGGAAAAAGATTGGACCCTGATAAAAATGAGTTACAGTTGCTTTTGCAAGACACATACATCTCCATTTGCTCAGGTTTGCTTTCTCCCACTGGCCAGCCCATGTTATGAAGTACGAGACAAACATTTGCTTCAGGTCACGGTGCGGTGAATCTCACGCTAAAGATTTAACAGCAGACATTTGCTTTTAAAATGAGGAACTGACAAAACCATGTCCTATTATGGACAGCTCTGAAAGGGCAGGCTGAGGATGGATATTTTTGAGTTAGATGCTATTTCTAACAACAACTCATTAGAAGAACAAGAGTAAGACACTGACTGCTTATGTCTGAAGTTATGTCTATGCAACTGAGGTTCAATTTATGCAAATTAACATTGACAT
>JAOXJM010000004.1:8124286-8142967 GCA_026413425.1 Tringa solitaria
GGAACGAATATCCAAATTTCAGCACGGGGACCTTTGCTGCTCTGGGCTGTGCCTCAGCAGCGGGGGCAGAGAGGTGGAGGGGCCACACCACAATATTTGGGAACTAACACCCTGTGTAAGAGCAGGAACCACCCGACTCTCTCCATACCAGCACGGTCTTCTCACGGCGATTCCTGCTCTAGCAGTACTTAAAAAAAAGTAATCAAGTTGTAACAGAATGGGAGGTATGCCTAATATATGTATATAGTTTCTTTATCTAACATGTACTGTATAAATAGAAAAGACCCTCAGTAATTGAATAAAGCATATAAAAAAGAGAAAAAAAAATCAGGTTTCCCTAGGTTTCTAGGGAAATAATACTACAAATCCTGAGCATCCCTTCGAAGTAGGATAACTTGGCAAAAATGTGAGTACTACTTTCAGTTTTTTAGACAAGGTATGGGATGAAAGGAAGAGGGCACAAGGGATCTCTTGGGTTTTAATTTGTTTCTTCTTTCTGACATCTTTATACCATAATTAGAAGATTAAGTTTTAACTTCCAGTATTTTTTTTAAGTTCAAAACTACGAATAGAAAAAGGGAGCATCTCTGAAGTTATGTCTATGCAACTGAGGTTCAATTTATGCAAATTAACATTGACATGAAAACACACGTAACAGTCAAAAGTGGTCAAAAAAAAATAAAAATGACTCACACCTACATATACATGTAGAAATATGCAATAATCCCATTCATCCTAGAACTGCTTATGCTCTTCTGTCTGAATTTGTTAACCCAAAACAGCAAAGGAGGAAACAAAAACCAGCAATAAACACTAAAACATTTTGCCTTCAGGAGACTCATTAGATTTTACTTCTGCAATTACAAAAATATATGGTAACTAGTACTGCTGCAAACTGATTTTACGTCCCTGATTGCAGAAGCAATAAGCTAGCTAGTGCCAGCTGAGATTCTTGCATCCTATTGTTAATTTTTCTTTATTTTTGGCTTTATACTATAGCTTTTTTACCATATCTATTATAGCATAACTGGAACCTTTCAGAGGCTCCACTGCACCCTTGGCTAGAGTCTAGTGATTGCTTTTATTCAAATTAAACTTTAAAAAGCAGTTTCTTTACACAATCTTCTTTTCAGAAAGGTGTTAAGTAATACTTCCAAATCAAAATGTTGTATATATTCATGACTCCGACAAAATAAAAATCAGAAGTTTTCATAACAGCTTTTTGGCAGACGCACTAAGGATTAAGTGAGCAAGAACCTCCATTTCAGCAATGACAGCCATACTTCAGGGTCTCACAGCTAAACTGTCTCCTATCAGTCAGCAACTTTAGGGTATGTGTTAGTGTGAAGTCCATGAATGGCATTTCAATCCTTTGTAGCTCTCCATCTCCACAGCCAAACTTTACAAAAGAAATTATTTTCCACTGACAACTCTAACAAAATACCCTGTGCGCTATGCATACCAATACAAATAAGATGTTACACTTGAAATGTCAGTAAAATATGTTATTTTCTCCAAAAGAGCTATGAAAAAATGAAAGTTCTTCATGTTTGTTGGTCACACGTGCCCAAACCCAGGATGGATGCAGAGGAACTTAATGCAGTGACTGACAAGCAAGAACGTATTTCTGCAACTCTAGATGTCTTACCTTGCTAGAAGAATACAGGCAAGCCTTTTGTTCTTTTTTCTTTTTTTAAAAAAAAAATCACAACCAGGATTGTTTTCAAAATAAAAAAACCCAAACATACAGAGAAAATTGCATTACAAAAAACCAAAAAACCTCAGAAAGTCATTAGTTGCAAATCTTGAGGCAAAATGGAATGGTGCTACAGGTCTTTTTAGTCCTACTAACAATTTAGATAGTGTTTTATCGATAGGCACAACTGCCCTCTTTAACAATTAGTAACTGCCAAGTACTTGAAGAAAGATAAAGATGTAAACAAAATGGATCACAAGAGAATTGACGCAACTGAACATAAGCGCAAACTTCCTTATTTAATGAATTTCCAAAATATAGTATAATGGTGATTTCCATCTAATTGAGTTAATATTAACTTCTAGCAGCTTGTGATAATTTAATATGCACTCTTAGTCAAGATAAAACTTAAGGCTTCTCTACACCAGGACTATTGCCAGCGACTCACTTATTGTGATTTGCTTGAATTGTATTAAAAAACTAGTTTTTCTTTGCATGCTGAAAGCCAAATCATGTTACACTCTGTAAATTATAAACCAATTATAAACATTGTTCAGCCTCATCTAGCCTACTTGGACCTCCTGCTAAAGGAGTCGGTGCAGAATAGGCAAATTCCACATGCTACAGCAGTGCTTTATAGGAACTGGGTATTAAAATATCAAGCCAAGAAGTCTGAGACTGAGCAGCAATTGAGCGTAGCCCTTGCATCACACACATCCAGTCATTTGTTGACATGCTGTCCACATTGATTCTCCTCACTGCTGTTAATATAGAGATACAGCTCCAAAAGTAACGCATCAGGTGTTGCCAAAGAAGATAATGCTCAGTGGCTGAGGCCAACGATTTTCACAGAAGCCCTTGGCATCCAACTCCATTAAAGCAGCTGGGGATTTAAGTCTGTGTCTTTTAGTCAGATGGCCTCTAAACTCCAGCAAAGTGCTGTTCACCGCTACAACACTGAGGGGGAACTCAGTGTCCAAAATAGCCAGGAAGATGAAGACTCCTATAAGTCTTCATCTTAGTAGAACAACCACCCAACATAATGCCATTGTAAATCCTCCCTCTCCCTCCTCTGCCAGGCCAGGACAATAAGCTCAGGAGAACGTGATGGTAAGTTTGTGTGCAGAGAGTCCAGTGCACATCTGATGAACACATTCCCACAACTCTCCTTTCCAAGGAAGAACAGGATTCACGCTTTTCTTTTAAAGAGGCGCAGAGGAAAAGAGCAGCAATAGTCCTTACCTGCTCCATAACCCCCTTGTGGTTAAGGCATTCCCCAAGGAAGAAAGCAGAAATCCTCTCCTTTTCTTGAGGCCACTGTCTGTAGCGTAACAGGAGAGGCAGATGTACCTCAATCTAGATAAAGTCAGAAAATAAGAATACAATGAACACCCAGAAACACTCTCCACTCTGGTAAGTAGCAAAGAGCTTTCTACATCAGTCTCTGCTGGATACTTTTCCCACATTTTTTATGCCAATTAACCATAACAAATTACAGCCATCCTATAGCAAACTTAGGCTATGTAAATACAGCCTGAAAACATGGAGAACAAACAGCTAGAGAGGATCCTATGCTATCGGGTCTGTTGTCTCAGAGTTTAGGACAAAAATATTCATCAAGAACAGGGTATTCTGAAGGCACCTGTAAAACAGAAGTGACTCCACTACAGGAGAATATCCAGACTTGGTGCTCCCCCTGTCTGGCTTAGGCAGAGAGTCATCTCTGCAGCAAGCTCATCCTCTCAAGTTCCTGAAATGTGTTATCTTTGGAAAACAAGATACCCCAGCTGACTGTTTCCTCCTCCATCAATGTCATAAGCCTTTCTGGACATGTCAGACATCATTAAGCCTGTGATGTGACCTAAAAGATAAAAAGAATCAGTCAGTAAAACTAGCTGTCATCTATCAACACTCATTGTAGCTCCCAAAGAAAGGCATGTCCAACCTTCACTTGGTTGTACACACTAAATCCTTGAGATACGAGAAGAGTTGGACTATTTGGTAAATCCTGAGGTAGTTTTAACAGCAAACCAAATGCAAATGCAAACGTAAATAGTGTTCATGCTTCATTAACTCTGCATGTACTAACCTTGTATGGGGTACGTCACACATTTAAAAGCAAAAATATGCTTTAATACTTCTAATATTTCCAAAGTCCATTGAGAACACTAGACAAAGAGACCAAACTATCACTTAAAAAAAGATGTTTGTCTTGAAATTTTGTAATTTCAAAGTAGCCTTTGAATCTAAAATATTACTCAACTTTGTTTTTCTTCAATGTCCTTCTATCATGAACTTGTGAAATTGATATATTAAGGAATTAAAAGAATAACAAAGAATAAATATAAGTTTAGGTAAAAATGAAGAACAGGAACGGTACATCAAAGATTTTTTACTTTAATCATTCAATACATGGTTTATCAGGAAGAAATGATGACCTCAAACACTAAGGGTTTACTAAGTTTGTAAATACACAAGAACAGTAAAGCATAAACCCTCTTATAAATAATGGACTACAGCCCAGTCTAAATTAAACATCTCATTTTTAAATCATCATTCAGAGCTGTTTTGAACTTAGTTTTACTTACAGTGTGAAAGAAAACATTGGAGTTATTTCTTACCTGCTGCAGTTAGACACTAGGATCTCATATTTGAAAACTGTTTAGAAATGCAGCAAGTATTTCAAGTATTTCAATACTCAAAGACAGTGAGCTAATCAACTACATAAATTATATATGCAGGCATGACTCTTCCTACATGTCTACATGAATTATTTATGTAAGAAATCTGACTTTATTAAGATTCTTCATGTGCACACAAATATTTGCAGAACTGGGAATCAGTCAAATGCTGGAAAAAAAATATTCTTACACTAAAAATATTTTCAAATACATTGTGACAACATCTAAAAGAGTTGTGATGCTCTCAAGCTCCACTGTTGATCATGACATCATCACAAGAAAGAGAAGGATAATTAAGAACTTCCTTATGTTATGTATGAGATCTAAGTCCAAAACTAATTGAGACATATAAACCATAACCAACTAACATGGCTCATCTTTAAAAAAAACATCTAGACCTGCTCAATGAAAAATAATAATTTCTGAGACATTAGTGTTAATGAAAATCGATGTTTATTGTTCTTACAGCTCTCACAAGTCTTACTTTCTCACAACACAAAGAAACAGGGTTCTCTTCACTTCTCTTGCTCCTGCATTCAAGCAAAGTATATTTTGAAGTGTTTCTCCCACCTTCATTAATCACTCTCAAATCACTGGCCCAGATTTCTGAGAACAAAAGTCTCAGGACATTTTCTTCGATGGTATAATCTAACTTGCTTATCTCTTGTATATCTAGTTGCCCTCATTTGTTTTGGAGAGAGCTATGGCAGAAAGTATGATGCAATTATCCTGATGCAAATACTGCATGAACATTACCACAAAACAGCTCCATCTAACATGAAAAACAAGTAGCTCTAGCATTATGTAAATTTTTGCCCTTCTCATTATTTCTTTTTAAGTCCCTTCCATTTGTGCAGAACTTGCCAAACAGTTGTCCGTGTGATAGAAAAGGCCACTTTTCTTGTTTTTCCAGTCTGAGTACTCTTTGTTGGTATTGAGCTCCATTTTCCAGCTCTTTGTCTTCAGTTTTCCATAAACTCTCCAAGTAGTTTCAATTCCAGCATCATGTTGTATACAAGCATTGCTAACTTTCCCTCAAGACAAGAGAGCATCCAATTTCTGTGGTGCACTCAACCCTTTGAATTACACCTGGCTTCCTCTCGGGTGGCCACAGCTTTTACCATTTTTGGTATCCTGAGTCTATGTCAAGCTCTAGGCACAGTTAGTCAGACTTATTGTTAAGTAATCCAGACAATACTGTTAATAGGTTTTTGGTGGCTTCAAACTGTTAGCAGATGGCACAGCATGCAGCTTTGAGTGAGTCATGAAATATAGAAAGGATAACAATCTACTGGAAGTGCCTCATCCCACTTCAAAGCATTGAACCAAAATTCCAGCTGCATAGGATTTGAACACTGCTGCATCATTTCCAGGGAAAACAACAAGTTTCTTCCCCCCCCTCCTCGTTTCCCTCACACAAACACTGTCAGGGGTCAGGCCTCCAAAGCCAGCTATAGATTACCAGTGTCCTATATCGAATAAATAAAATATATTTCTGAAATGATCAACCAGAGATTCTCTTCTGGCTTTCTATTTTGTACTTCTATTTTACTATAAAATTACATGTTTATAAAATATTTTATAAACAACACAAAACATCATTGGCAGTTCAAAACTAATTTAGGAACTAACAAAGCAAGAAAGAAAAACATGATATTAGACCTTCCCATATATTGAAGGGGTTTGAGCAAGTAAAGGAGATACACAAAGAAGGGACATCTATGTAACATACTGCTAAGATTAAGCTATTAGAAATTTAACTTGAATGTTTTGTCATCGTGACAGTTCCTTCATAAAAGTTACTGAAGATTGCTTTCACATTAAAATGTGACTGCATCTTGGGACTGCTAGCTGGGAAGAAAGCAGAAGCCAGAAAAAGCAACATCTGCAGTACAGTGGGAGCACTGAACAGTCTCTCTAGAGTCACTGAATCTGACTGAGTTGAAGCATGAGAAGTATGACACCAAGTGAAGGAAGAAGAAAAAAAAATTGAATTCTAGAAGCACATTAAGCTCCAGAGGGCTAGAATGACTGTGATTGCTATGAAAAACACCTAACACAGAAGCAGGAATTAAAATATTAAGCTAAGAATCAGATGACAGTGCTGTCAGAGAGCAATGCTAATATAATTAAACACATAAACCCCGCAAATAGCTGAGGAGTCTTTGACACCTTATTTGATAAGCACAGATTTTATTTTATTTTTTTAAATTGGACTTAAAAACCACTAAGTTCTGGACATAGCTGTGATTTTGATGGAACTCAGTGTGTTTTTGTTTGATCCAGTTCAATGCAGGAGGCTGTTGTGCACAGTACAGAGCAGTACACAGTCAGGGACCAGTGAGGGCAAACTGGTCTACCTGGAAGGATGAGCTGGGCTACCCGGGAGGCAGGCAGGGCAGTGCCCTCACCAACAGCAGTGCAGTCCCACCATACCTGGCCAAAGCAAGCAGAGCAAGTCCAGTGATGGGAGCCAGCTCAGGCACAGTCCAGGTCTTCAGAGAGGATAAGAGGAAGGTCCAAGGTCAAGCCAAGAAGCTAAACCAGCAGGTAATGGTCAGGATCAGATCTGCAGACAGTAACAGGGTCAGGCACAAGCAGTGATCACCAGGGAAGTCCATGGCAAAAAGACAGGTCTGAAGTCAAGCCAGAAAGTCAAGTCTGTGGGTCAGAGCAAAGCTCTGGATTAATGGGGTACGCAGCCAGGCATGGCTGTAATGCAGGGACCTTAAACGTACCAATGGGAGGGGGAAGGAAGGTGGGGATGCACTTGAGGCTCTGGCAATGTGTTTTCTCAAGCCAAAACAGCACGATCCATTTATTCTGGATCATGCATGAAGTGCAAGATGTTCAGGAATCTTCAAAACTTCAAGCCTACCATTAAAGCAGAAATACAGGATGGGGTGAGAAGAAGGGGGGAATGTATCCTTTAAGCATGGAACATAGACACAGTATTTTCCCCTCTTCATTTGTCTTATTTTCTGTGTTTGTTGTTCACTACGTACACCTAAATTAATGCAAGTCAAATGCATTAATTTAAGTTTATGTAGTGAAACAATCTCAAAGGGAAAAATACATCCTTCTTAAGTTAAAGACTAAAATTCTACACTCAAACTTTGCTCCTTTAACCTTTTTCTTCTCAGTTATTTTCAAATAACTTTGGTTATAAAGTTTGCATTTGCAAATACGTTTCTTATCCAGAATACTTCCTACAATCATAAAACTTTTGAGGGAAAAGGAAGAATTTGTCACACTACAATTAAATTAAAATTCAGTTGCAATCATATCTTTCTTTTGCTCTCAATTACTTGCTTTAATTGATCAAACTTGTGGATGACATCTCTGGTATGTGAAGCATTAAACATTCAGTCTGACCAGGAATTTATAATGAAATTCTTATGGGAACTTTCACGAACAACTAAAATACCTTCAGTTAAGCAACTACTGAACAGATTCTCCAGGCAGAACCAAATCTCCTGGTTATTTTTATTGGACATCTCTTTGCTTTTTGCAATGGGAGGAAGATCACTTTACGTTTAATCAATGATTTATTATGATTCACAAGAAGTGAATCAGCTTTAGTGGAAAATGAATCATACTGCAGCAGCATCTATTGCTACTTCCTCAGGCTAAATTTCTTGCTGCTTATGGAATTCACTGATGTCTTTATTGTTGTGTCTGACCCTCACATGTTTCAAACATACTAAGAGGTTTAGATTCTTCATTACCTAACATCATGAACATAACAGAAACAATTGCAGCAAACACCAACAGAATTAACTTCCTCAAATGAACTAAGTTATTCATGTAACAGCATACTTCAGATAGGGAACCATTTGACATAAAACTAAAGAATTAATTTTTAAGAGTCAAAGCTAAAGGCCAGGTTCAACATTCCCTAGGCGCAAATCCATGTTATAAGATACTCACCATTGTGGAAAAATGCAAAATAAAGTATTATAAAGAAGCTGTATATATTGAAAATCTACTCAAAGAAACAGCATAGTGGGATGTGAACAGGTCTAACTACATCCAAAAGACATACTCAGGATTCCTATACTATGTCTTCCTGTACTGAAAAATTACTATCACAGGGTTTAGGATTTTTAAATTTTATACAAATCAGTCAAATTTATTGCATAGATCTTCCATTTACCTTCAACAAAAAGATTGTCTAAGCCAAATATATGCCTCAAAAATATTTCAGGAAATTCAGACATAAGATCTCATATAAATGTATATACACAGGTGAAAAGCCTACGTGGTTATTTTATCATGCCCCATATGGAATTGAAGGGTCACCCTAGCAACTCTAAAGAGCAGCAAGCCTCCTTTGCCCCAAAACACCCTACATCCAAAGACTCCACTTGCAACTTTACATTTAGATTGCCATGTAATTACTAACGATCTCCTGATCACCGAAGGAAATGCCTTTCATTCAAGTTTTTCCCCTTCTTCTGGGAAAAGAAAACAAAGAAACAATTGACATTTCTGTATCTATTCTCTCTTAGGCTTTCCCAGTATTACTCCCAACTTGGTTTTACCACCTTATTCTAGATCTCGCTCACTCTCCTTTGCCAGAGCCAAGAAATGCTATAAAACTTTTTGATGTTTCTTCCTTTTTTTTCAAGGCAAACTGAGGCAGAGAGAGAGAGACATTTTGAGATGCTTTGGACAAAATACCAAGTTATAATGCTGGATATTCTGAGATCTAGCAAGACTATTCCACAGCGAGACTACTCCAGCACTTCCAAGTACATGCTGGAAATCTGCTGTACTGGCATTTGGTGTACCAGCTGTTTCCACAAAGGGGAGATAATTACAGTAAGAATAATTTATCTTTCCAGAAACAGGAATTTCTCTGTTTTCATATGAGGGCATCTAAGTTCCTGTACTCATCCCTGCATGCACACGTATTCTCGTTTATTTTCTCTTTGAACTAATAAGCAATTTCATGCTTCAAGGTATGACTGGTGAACTTCAAAAAGCCTTAATCACTGAACAGAATCCAAATTGCCTTAAAGGGAACCAAAGTCAGTCCTGTATTAATTGTAAAATAAGTTCTTACAAAGTATGGATTATAAGGGCACAAACAGTTTCAAGATCTTAACAGTAAGTCTTTGAACCTTCAAGGTGTGCAGGTAGTGGGAGAGATCTTTTCTTCAGAGTATAATGAAAATTTTCAGGCATCTACAACATCCTTAGGCAACCACTACACTACCCCTCAGCTGAAGACTAGCACTGCAGAGGACTAAGTCAGTAAGCAAAACCCATCTTTTTTCCAGCTTGTGAATACGCTTGTCCAGGTTCTACTCTGTGAAGTCAGTGTATTCAGTTGTTTGGTTTGTTTGCTTTGATAGGCTCCCTAAACTGGATGATGCGTCAGAGACGAAGCTGCACAGACGTCCTTTCCCCCAGTGTTTTTTCCACGGCACATGTAATACCTTACAGAGACATACAGATGAGTTCTGGATAATGAGTCTCAGGTATCTGGGATCGCATAATCCTACTGTCCTTATCTCTCCCATTTCTCAGCACAGTGTGAAAACTTCCCTAAGACAAGCTCTCTCTTTATCATCTGTCAGGCAGGCAAGAAGAAGTTTTCCCGCTAGTATGTAGACAATGTTAAGTAATAGTCTCTACAAGTTCCTGTTGAGTGGGACAGTAATGTCTGTCTCACTTCCATGTACCAATATTTAATTCTAATGATTTTTTTTCCTTCATGTAATCAAGCAGGTCAAGCAGTGAGACGGATATAGAAAACTCAGTACATCCCTCACTCTCCTTTTACTTTTTACCAGATAGTTGGAAATTACCTTACATGAAGGAAAAAAAAAAAAAAGGTCACAGGAAAAACTGATACATCACCTAATACTGGTAACTTCTGACAGTATAAATATTCTCTGAACTGAGAAACCAATGGTTTGGAGAGAGACAGGAGTCACTGTAAAAATACTGCTTTTTCCCTCATTGCAGCTCCAAATTAAGAGATATAAACATAAACGCTTCCATCATCCCCAGGGCTATCATAACAACCTACATTTCTCTTTCCCCTCCATTACTAGAGCATTTCCAGGATTACAGTCACAGTCCATTTGGCTTGTTGCACCTTCCAGATATATACAGTTCCTAAAACATGTATTAGATGATGCTTCATCACTTCAGACAGCAAATCCCTGCTCTCATATTAAGTGAGTGGGGATATGGAGCTGGAGGTCAGGGTGACGTTTAAAAGATGGAACAGAAGAAAAATAAAATTTAATTGGCTGAAGAAGCTTCACTTTTAAATCTCTTCTTTTTCCCCTTAGAACCAAACTGCATTTTCAACAGTAATCTAGGAATCTGTAGTCATGTTTAGATCACCTCTTAGTACTACCAGATTTAGACTTCAAAGTAAACATGGAGCACAAAACTTCCTGAAATGCTTTGTAGATTTAAGTGATTGGGTAATGACCAAAGCATTACTGGAAAAGTAAAAACTGGAATAAGACATGTGTGACAAGAAAAAGCCCATAATACTCTCTTCCACTGTTGGAAAACAATTTTTTCTATTGAGAAACAAAATTCAGAAGCCAGGATACTGCTTTATTTTTTGAAAGACACCACACGGTAACCACAATAAGTCAAGTCACATGTGTCTAGACTGTTCAGAAGGTTATTTTAAATACTATCAGCAGAATTATGCATGCATTTTATTTCCTCAAGAATTACTCTTCGCTTTTCCATGAACTTTAAAAGCACAATAGCTTAATAATATTTGAATAGACTTGACAAGGAACATTGTCAAGGACTCTATGATCTCAGAGGTCCCTTCCAACCATGGAGATTCTGTGATTGCATCACAAACTGGTCTTACATAGTACAATATCATCTATTAAGGACAAGGAAATCTGACTTGTTACTATGAAAACCATTTTTCAGCGTTTGCTGAAATTCACATACACACTTGTGCACACACTTGCAGAAAATATTTCAAATAAGAGGTGCTACTGGATGTTCAAGAAAAATTATTTTTTATGAGAAATTTCTTAGTTATTTCATGTTATCTTGTTTAAATGGGGATACAGCAATTGTCTTGGTACCAGATTGCCATCAGTAACATTAGCAGAAATTAATAAAAATATTTGCTTAAAAGCACATTTTATTTTTCTTTCACTGAGATACTGATAAAATTGAAGATGATTGCTTAGTTATTGCCAGAAGTAACCCTAGCAATTAGCAATGCGTATAGTTAAAAATAGCAGTCAAATATTAACATAATCTCCAATTGATGTAACTAAAGCATAAACAAATTGTACAAAATATGGAAAATACTTGCTTATCGTGGCAAAACATTTAACTAGACTTGCAAAGTGCCTTCAATATATTAAACTCTATTAGATCTTAATAAAGGGAAGTGAGATTATCCAGATCAGACAAACAGTCTCCATGGCTAAACTTTTTTTTGCAGCCTTTGAGGCTATTACATATAACAGAGACATCTGCCTCAATTTCACTTAAGCTTGTAACTCTGTGGGAACAACTCTGTACTATCAACACTTTCACTAAATAAGAGATTTCTAGAACACAAAAGATTGAGAATCTTAGCAAAACTTACTATGAGCTATGTTGCCATTTTTGATCTTAAGGAATAAGAATACAGTAAATGAAAAAAAAACAAAACCCAAACCCCACTGCATACAGATGATCCCTATCAGGTGTTTACCAAAAAAAAAAAGATAACTATAACATATAAACATAATTATTTCCTCCACAGCTGTTTCTCTAGGAATGCATTTGAATTTAAATTTTATTTCATGAAAATGCTCAGGGACCTCAGAGAAAAGTCTGTATTTTGTTATCCCGCTCAGTTCCCACCACAGAAATAAATAAACTTTAAGAGAAAGAAGTTTCACTAGCAAGACACAAAGCGATCAAACTCATACATCTTTAACAATCTAATTTTGACTGACTTCTGTGTTCTGTCTTTTTTTTTTTAACATCAACTACTTTTTTTTTTCTCCTCCTAGTGTCTGTAACATACTTCCACTATTAATAAAGTTATTGTTGCTATAATTATTCAAACTTTTCTGAGCACTCTGTGAGGATTTACAATGGATATAGCCTCTTAAAGTAACAAATCATATTAAAATGCTTTTGCAGGAACACCAGGATTCTTTCACAAAGGTATTTACTGAACACAGGCTATGAAGTTGACACTTTTTCACTGATGTTTCCTATTATGCTTGAGGTGGAAAACAAATGAAGTTGATTGAGGTTCTAACAAGTACTCTGTGTTGGGTATATTTATTTTACTCTAGGGGTAACTACATTGCCAATTTGATGTGGCTTAGCCATCCTACTTACACCCACTCATTTTGAAAGGACTTCTTCACATAGAAGATTCAAAAAACAATCTGACAGTATGTGCTTCAGCATCAACTCCTTGCCTTCAAGCTATTCAGGCTGATTAAGCAAGTGCTATATTCGTCGAGTAGTGGAATGAAGAATTTCAGCTCTCAAGACAGGATTGAAGAAGTACTTCTAACTCTGAAGACAACTGAAACATACTGTGTTTGGTGTTCATTGCAAGCTGGAGTGCTGCCTTACAAATCCAGTAAGATAGGATGCTACCACTGCCAGACTAAAACATGCTTTAACTTACAAAGAGGTTGATCAGCCACTTACCAGCAGAAATACGCAACAGGACTGAGTTTAAGACGAAATGTGAAAGGTTCCACACGAGGCTTTGGAAATCCCTAGAATGTTTCCCTTCAAACCCAGCAGTAAGCCTACTTTTAAAGAATATACAGGATAATCAACTGAAAAGATTTCAGCCATCAAAGAGTAGTTTGAGGGATGTGTAAGAATTACTTCACTTCTTTACATTCATCAGGACTAATCACAGAAACCACATAAGAGTTAACATGAAACTGTGATTTCCCTATACGATGTTGGGATAAAAAAGCTCAGTCCATGCTGTAAGATCACACCTGAATTCTGACAAACATGACATACGCTAATACATGCCATGTCTTGGACAGGTAAATATTGCTATTCATCACACTGGGAAGTACTGTATCACTGGCTAAAGAGACAGGATTTTTGTTTTCTGGTGAGTATAACCTGAGAGCAATACGTGATTTGGTAGTTTGAAGTTTTGTGATAATTACTTGGTCAGGGAACAAGAGAGAGTACCTCAAAGCTCACAACCGGTGCTGCTGAGAACTGCTTCTTCTCAGCCAGTCATCTAGAAATAAATAGAGATCTGCAGTTTCTCTGGACCATAGTACACAAACCATGGCAAATGCTCTTAAGGCTCAGGTTCATGATCTAATGTGAGCTAACGTAATTTTTCGTCTATATTTTTCCCTTAGCAACAAATGCAAGATAACACACTTTTACAACTTCTCTCAACAATGACAAATGCAATTATGCTTGAAGATTTCATTACTGACTGCAGGTAAAACACCAACTTGAACTTATCACATTGTCAAGTTGCACAAAACTTCTTACAAGGCAAGAACAATTCAAACAGCTCCTTCACTTGCTGATAATCACCCATTTTATTTAGTGCTATGAAAAACTGCCAAAGCCAAGAGAGGATATTAAGAGAAAAATACTTTTACAAATCTTAGGGATAAAAAACTACTTGTCTTAGTCTCATACAGTTGAAGTAAATTCGAAGGAAAGTGCGACTACATAGTGTATAATTTTCTACTTTCAATTTCCAGTTTTGTAGCTTTCATAGTCTCACTGTCCTTTGGAATATATACCACTATTGCAACTAAAATAAATTAAAAACATTTCATGTTACCTGTTGTTTATTCACTTTTAAGAGTATTAGCAACGCTGCAGATTTAACTAAGTCACTGGGACCAGAAGTTTTGCAAAGATAAGGACTTCTAGCACTTTAATCCTGGAAACTCAAGGATAAATCCATTAACTAATCAATGACCTTGCAAGGTAGCAAGGTAACACACACATGGCATAAGTTGGGGGAGCTAAAAGAAGGATAACTTCCTACAGGAACAGTTTTGAGGAAACAGAGAGAGGATTTATGAACACTGTCTTAAAATGCAGCTTAGAAACATGACTGATTTCAAAATCTGACTGAATTCAAAATATTATTAAAGATTCCTTGAAAGTTAATTTTAGAAAACACGCCAGAAAAGACATACAAAAGAGTTTTGTACAAGTGAATGCAATATAATACATTTACCGTCTCCAAGTGATTTTTTTTTCCTACAGTTATCTTTTTGTATCTGTGTGTTGGGGAGAGGGGGAGATCATTTTCCTCTATCTTTTCATGGATAAATAAAAATTTCTCTATCACAAGAAGTCAACTCAAGTCATTAAGCATTCACTTTCTTGAGTGACCCTGTTTTTATTGATTATATTTGATAAATCATACAGAAGTACCCACAGACTCCATCCCCTCCATTTTCCATCTCTACAGTTTTATGAGAATAAATCTGCTAGTCGATCTGACATTTAAGAAGCTGATACGCATATGTACAGATAGCACAACCATTTTCCCTGCAATACCCGTTTATTAAAAGCAATGTCATGAACTTTCAAGAAAGCCCAGATCAGCTCATTTGCACTACTAAATGAAACAGCCAGTAAAGAATTATTTCCATTAAAGTTTTAGATGTTGCAATTCAAATGGAAAAAATGGCAGTAACGGGTCATTTTCATGAACAGAAGTAAACAAGTATAAACACCTTTTCTAAAGATACAAGAGCATTGGCCTTGCATAGGCCTCCCAATTCCTATTTTTCAAAATCTCCGTCACAAATCTTTCACAGAGCAGAAGACTGCGTCACCAGTACCACAACCATCTGGATCCAATCTTTCCTCTAATACTTTTCTCAGAGGTAACAAACTCTTCTGGTGCAAGTTCATTCTATCTGACTTTTCTGTGACCAAAATAAATTTTATTTGCAGTAATACACTGGGGGAAAGAAATATTTTTCTCTGAAGCAAACAATGAGCCTAGTGGTATGTCTCACTTCTTTCTTCTCACCCTCTTAGCCAAACCCCAGACTACTGCATTTTAATGTGTCTTTGGGCAACTATTCACTCATAAATCAAAACACTGTTGAACACGCAAGCTTGTATTTTACATTTTTATCTGTATACCAAATTTGTGTTTTAAAATAATTAATGTACAAAATATACACATTACCCAGTGAATGAAGAAATCAGGCTACAGCAGGATTCTTAAGTTTTTATGTACTATGTTAAGACTGGCAGCCAGATAACAATAGTGTGAGATCACACTGAAGGTTTGCATTGGGATTCTATATTAAACATTTAGCAAATGGGAGACACACTGACCTCTTCTGGGCAACAGGAAACAGCAGCCATATGGCAGAATTCTTCATAGAAACTGAACTGATTGTTTATTCTCATTATACCCATATTTCAATTCTGACAGCTACGCCACACCATGTGTTTATACCAGCAGAAAGCAGCAGCCCTTGAAAAAAATCAGAACACAAAACTTTTCACCATTATTTTTTTCACTCGCATGTGATTAACAAATTTTGTTAAAATTTTACCTTTGCATCCATCCTTTTTTATTTCTCAGATCCAGAAAGTCTGCTTGCAATAAAAGTTATTCAAATTTCTAAAAAAATTGCTATAAAATTTTGTTGACAATTGTAAAAATAATTTGCTGCTTTAGCAAAATTCCTTCTCTTGTCCAAGCATGCAAATAAAAGGAGAATGGAAAGACTTCAATATAATTTAAGTTGACATCTATTAGGGACAAAATTCTCCAAGAATGTCAGGGTGCAGCAGGCATCATCAGGCTACCACTTAAAAAGACAGACAAATCTTATATTCAAGAATATGAACTCCCCCAAACAACAATGTCCCTGCCTTCTAATCCAAATTTAAAACTCCTATACTCAAAGTCACAAGGCTGATGATCTCCAATACATATCCTAATCATCTTATCCAATAAGAAAATACCACAGAAGAAATTTTGCCAAAATAAAAATGGGAATATTTATTATCTTTTCTACTAAAGCAATGCTGATCTTTTGAGATTATACATTGGTCTTCGCACATGTTTCTACAGCTAAATTTATACTTCTCAGTTTTGTAGAAAAATTAGACACATACTTCATAAAAACAAAGATACAGGGCATGTCACTGAACAATTGGATAGCATTACAATTGTTAGTAGGGATGAGCAAAGAAAGCTCATGCTTACACTGGATCTCTGGCATTTGTATCATTATCATATATTCAAGTGGGACAAAATGGATATATTTTCCTTGCACATTTTTAGGTTCACTTCCCAAGCTTTCAGAAATCAGATAGACTGTTAAATACTGAATTTGACAAGAGAACCTAAACATTATTTAGCAGTACTACATGCACAAGATGCAGGTGAAGGAAGAAAATTAGACCCGTGCATACAGTACAAGACAAACTGTTACAATTGTCAAACGTGCGCTGGACAAAAATTTAAAGTTTATGAAAAGTTTTATTCCTTGTCATGAAAATAGTTTCAGAAGCACATCATTGTACGTATTTTGCAAAGTCATCGTCACTTGGCCTCCTGAACTTTCTTGGCATTCTGTTTTTCTTTCGCCTAGAAAACAAAAGGAGATGACATTAAGCTCTGATAATACAAAGATCTTTTTGGAGCTCTGAATGACTACTCATTACATTTTTGAACAATGAACAAAATTTGCTGTAGAAAGAGACATTTTAAATGTAAATTTAGACTCTTCAAAAGTACCCTATTGTTATTTTACTAGGTTCATATATAAAGCCTTTTGAGGATACATACAGGTTTAAATACGTAATACAAAAGAAACTATAAGATTAGGTAACTTATTCCATACTGGAAAAGGAGAGGTGAAAATAGATTTTCACCTATAAATATATATATATTAAAAATATAATTTAAATATATATATATTTAAAAAATTTAATTTAACCTTCATTTTTCATACATCCATATTCATTTTACTTAACACAGAAATAACTCTTCCTAATTAAAACATTTTATGGCACATGAAAACACTACATTCATATATACTGATTATCACAAATTAAACTCTGAAGCAACCACAATCTTAGTTTATTAGATCTTTCAAAAGACCAGAGTGGAAAAAACCCCATAAGAGTTCCTACCCAGATATTTGCAAACAGATTCTCATATAACTTGTATCAATTGATAAGATAGTTCAAAATGACAGGAAACTAGCCTTTTCTTCCTTAGGAATTTAGTAAAAAAGGATTAGGTAAGAAGAATCATAGAATCACAGAATGGTTTGGGTTGGAAGGGACCTTAAAGATCATCTAGTTCCATCCTCCCTGCCATGGAAGGGACAATTCAGATGCAGTACTAACCATGCTTCTGTCAAAATGTTTGCTCATTCTGAATCAGACTGCTCTTTGTTACCACTTATTACTGAACAGAATGGGATCTAATTCAGTGATTTAGAATTAGAATCTGTTATCACCAGCCACTCGGGTCCACTAGCAATTTACTTATAAAAGCAATTTTATGGTGTTATAAGCAATTCCCGTTGCTTATATTTTGAAATCTAAAAGCAAAAGATACTGCCTTATAAACTAGTGGCTTGCAAACATACTTTCCTAACTAAATTAAGCTAAGGAATGTACTCATTAAATATTCAGCTATTTTTTCATTATAAAAACATGGAGATCCTTTTTCTGCACAAGTTCAAAATTATGGATTCTGTCTATAGCACATGAGTAAATATACAAACCAGCACTGATCTTATTACAATTCAAGTACTTGACTAGCCATCCAGTTTAAGAACCTTGCCAAAGTGACAGACATACTTTAATAAATAAGCCTTAAATCAATGTTAAGAGCTAGACACCTAAAAAAGTGAAAAAGAATGAGCCAGTAAATCAGTATAAGAACAAAGAAAGTGAAAAGAACAAATTTCAAGTTACCTAAATCAGCAGAACCTCTGTGCAAAGGTTGCCATCTAGTGTTGACAGCTAGATAAATCAACAAAACTGAGTATTGAGAGTCCAGGATAAATCTTCTACAAGCTTGTCTGTGTATGTATACATTTAAGTAATCATAGAATTGTTTAGGTTGGAAAAGATCTTTAAGATTATCAAGTCCAACTGTTAAGCTAGCACTGTCAAGTTACCGTTAAACCATGTCACCAAGCACCACGTCTACATGCTTTTTAAACACCTCCAGGGATGGCAACTCACCCACTTCCCTGGGCGGTCTCTTCCAATGCTTGATAACACTTTCAGTGAAGAATTTTTTCCTAATATCCAGTCTAAACCTCCCCTGGCACAACTTGAGGC
>JAOXJM010000004.1:8143067-8183965 GCA_026413425.1 Tringa solitaria
GCTGCCCAGGGAGGGTGTGGAGTCCCCTTCTCTGGAGATCTTCAAGACCCACCTGAATGCAGCCCTGATTGATGTGCTCTGGGCAACCCTGCTTTAGCAGGGTAGTTGGACTAGATGATCTCTAGAGGTCCCTTCCAACTCTGACAATTCCCTGATTCTGTGAACTTCTAGAAGTGAGGCATGGGAGATACAGTAGAAATGAGACATATCATCCTTATAACATGCCAGAAATATGAACACTTGAAGGATAATTATTTTATCACAAAAAGGAACATTGTTAAAAGAGTAACATTAAGGTAACAACTTGTTGTGAGCGGATTCGTAGTATATGAAATCTATTGACATCTGCTACGTGTTAATTAGCTGAAATTGAATTCCTTAAGATTTTGTACTAAGTGATCTGCACTGCACTTCCAAGCTGCTCTACCTTGCCTGCTATACTGATATCTTCAAAGTCACAGCTTGGGGTTTTAGCAGGTCTGTGCTGGATGGGCAGCTGCTTCTAAATTTATCCCACAAGAGGGACTTTTCAAGGTCTAAAGCTTGCCATGCAGCCTTTGCTCCTGTCTGGAGTGAAGGCTCATGGGAAGCCCTGAGAGCCTGGTAGATGTGAAGCAAGCAGCTACCCAAGACATCAGATCTTTTTGGAGACTCGTTGGCATTGAAGAGCCAGTATAAATTTTGGATATGAAGGGAAAGTGCTATGCCTGTTGCTGGGGTCTTTACGGGATGGTTGCCACGCAGCAACGCAGAGAGCAAGTGGTCCATGACCCAGTCTGGAGAGCCTAGAGGTGAGCAGAATCTCCAAAGTAAATTCAAATAATTAAATGCCACAAGCAATTATGCGTTTTACCTCTTAACTCCTGTTTCTGTGGCAGTTTAAGATATTAAATATGGGTTACAAGTAGAAATATTCTCTTAATTCTCTTAAATCCAGAAAAGTCTGGTGGATACAGTAGAACTAAAGATTTTTATTGGAGATGGCTCTGAAATAAACCTTCACATCCAAGCTTTTAAAACTCTGCAAGCTAGATCTGAACATTGGAGTTTGGCTTCTTATTTTGAAACCTCCTGAAACCTATGGTCTAATAATCTGTGGCAACACAGCCCTTTGCCAGTTAACAGAATTGTTTCTGATGCTTCATGGAACCTTGCTGTCACGTAGTCTTAGAACTGATGTGAGTCGAGGTGACTATGTATTTACTATGACTGTGAATTACTGTAAGGTTGAAGTGCATTAAATGTTTTCATGTATAGTAGCAATCTTAATATATTCTTTAGAGTTCAGTGCAATTTCATAAATTAAGGCAGATATCAGTGCAAGCAAAATCCAATCAGATTATAAGGCTTTGTTTAACTGCTTCAGTGCTCCTATGGATAGTATATGTCTGTGCTCTATTGAAATTAATGGGATAGTCTTACATATCCACGTTTCTGGGACTAAAAGAACACAATTGAATTGAATGCATTAGTGGAAGGCATTAATGGCAATTAGCATTTTAATATGAATGCTATAACATAAGACCATTGATTGCTGGTCTGATAACTACAGCATTCAAATCCGAGAGGCGTTCTGCACCTGTTGATCTCAAGACAATGAAAGCCCTTAGTAATTCCAGCCTGATGGCAAAACAGAACTGCAGTGTGTGCAAATGGCATTCAATAGAGAGCAGTGCTGCCCAGCAGCAAAGCAAGTCCTTGACTTTAGAGGTGACAGTTTCAGTTGTGTAAGCAAATATGAAAAAGCATTATGGTGTGCTCATAGGCTTGAAACTGGAGGGAAAAAAAAAATCATTTTGAAGCCCATAATTATAAACCTGATAAAACTGCTGTAATCGGAGTACTGACAAGAGTAACTAGATTCTGGACAACTGGGCTACCATTTTTGCCCTCTTGTGTTTTGACTTCAGGGGCATTTTTTTAAAATACAATGTATAAATAAATATGTGTACTTCTGCATTTCTATAGCCTACTGTTTCTGAAACATACTGTATTGGTGAACAAAATACTTTCTCTCATAGTGTTATTATATTCTTATTCATTCTCACTTCTTACCCACAGTCATGTTTAATACATCTAATTTACAAGGAAATACTGCAAATTCATCTTTGATTAAACAAAGTTTCTTAAAAAAATTGCTTAAAAAAAATCTTTAGAATTTTAACACAATCCACCTTTTTTTCATTATGAAAACAGATGAAATGAAAAATAAGATTCTCCTTGGCATTTAGATCAATCATGGGTTAGAAAAATAAGAGTGAAATTTATTGCTTTGCAAAGCAGTTTGAATTCTAAATATACAGGCACTATAAAGAATACAGGTAGAATTATAGGTGCTTCTGTCACAGAGATACTTTAGGGTGGTGTTTAACAATATCTTTTAATATTGTTATTATTTTTCCTTTCTTGGGTACAGAAGAAAGCCACATTTTTCTCTATATGCACAAGCATTATGTAATTTCTAAATCAGACAGCTTAATCCACAAGAGTCTTTAAATTTTTAGAATTACTCTATGAAAATATCAGGTTCTGTAAAATAAGTAGATAAAAACAGTGAAAAGGGACTTTGCTGTATATTTGGCAATAGTTAGCTAATTTTTCAGTTTTGGAAAAAAAATGCAAAAAGCACATTCAGTTTTACTTGTTTTACTCTGAGAAGCTGTTTGAAACAAAGTCTGGGGGTGGATCACCATGCTTCTATTGTCCCAATTCTGTCCACGTTGCATAAACTTTTCAGCATATTCCATTATTTGTCTTCATCCTTGGCATATCTACTCAGTTCTCTTTTTCATTTTTTTTCCCCTGCTTCTAACAGTCAACATGGCATTCATAGTCTTCTTGCGTCATTGTGTGCCACATATCTACTTCCATTTGTCATCTTTCTTTGTTTATTTGTCGAGAATCACATTTCTTTGTCTGACAATTCTGCATGTTGGTTGACTTTTCTACATTCATTCTCATGCACTGCACATGAGCTAAGCATTCATAATTTATAGATCCTCTTGCCTTCACATCCATTCATCTGTGCTCTCCTCCCTTTTTCTATTTATTTTGATTTAACTCACTCTGTTAACGTGTCCACCACCTGCTGGCAATAAGCTGCAAAGCAAGAAGGTTGAGCACATTCCTCTTTTATAATTTAAGCCTGGATCAGAGTCCGGGCTTGATTGGGAATTTATCTTCCATCCAAACCACAACATCCCTTAGTTGAGACTGCAAGGATGGACAAGAGTGGCACCAGCTGTCTTTTGTTTGCAGCTAATTGCAACTGTAAACAAGGCTCCACAGACAGCTGGTTGTGAAGCAACTACCTCCCTGACATCCTGAACTAGTGGCCTGGAGAAGCCTGGACTCCAAAGAGGAATAGCATCCTATGGTGGGCTGCTGTTTCAGCAGCTAAATAAGATGGAGAGCTTTAGTCCAAGTATTACTTCAGAGGCAAAGGTAGAGGGTCAGTAGGTTTTCTGTACTTAGGACTTATTTAGCACACAGTGCAGTAACAGCCAGCCAGGTCAACTGGGTTTGAAGGCTTACTCGTCATTATCTCAGAGGGTATTCAAATGCAAGGTACTTGGATTGTTTAAGTTGGACCTGCACTTACTCCTACTAAGACTGTTTGTATATTAGTATCTTGGGTTGAACTGTAGCTGACTGTGTTAGATGCTGCTTAAGCACATATGAAAGCATGGTTCTTGTTCCTCATTAATGCACTGAAGTTTAAATTGGAAGATTGCTCTTCCAGTTTGGATCACAAACTTATGCAGAAAACATTGGTAAAGCATGGGAGATAAGTCTTTCAGCAGATTAGTTTTCATTAATTCACTGTTTTATGCCTTTACAACTCAAAAAATATGTTTATTTATATAAAATGTGAAGAGAATTTATTTGCTAAGTGTTCAGATCTTAAAAAATAATATTATCATGCCAGAGGTGTTTTCTAAGTAAAACTTCTAGTGTTTGGCAGTAATTATTTCTAAAATGGCCTGTTGTTAGGACTTCAGTTCAAGGTATTATTCTGGTTTTTTTGGGGGGGACAGTCTTGTGTTTCTAACTGATGAATATCAGCACCAAGCAATGGTTTTCCTGGCAAGTCCTAATACATTCAGACTTAGAGAGCAATCAGCTATATTATCTCTTAAAATAGGTTTTTAGGGATAATCCTTTTTATTTCTTTTGAGATGAAACTTGTACAAAGCTCATTATTCACCATATATGTAAAATGAGCAAAAGATATTCTGGAGTTTTGAGATTCATTCGAAGCGTAAGTCGCATGAGTTTATATAAACAACACATCAAAAGAGAAAAAACATTTTAATAAACCCCGGGGAAGCAAAAATTCTGTGGTTTGCACAGCTGTTAGCTGGGATGCAAGTGAGGTTGAGTGGCCTAAAGCCACTCCTCAGCTGCTACTGCTCTCATGGAGAGAGAAGAATGAATCTCTTCATTATCCACCTTTGACCAGTTTTGGGTAAAGGCAGCGTCATTTCCAGCTGAGTTTTAGGGTCAGATTACAGAATGAAGACAGATTTGAATGTTGATTTCAAATTCATTTAAACTGTATTGATATCGCTTTTTAAAAGGCACATTTTTAACGCCATCTGAAATGCTGCTTAAGAGTTATGGGTGTTTTCTCTAAGACAGAAAATAATTGTATTTGTTTTGTAGTACAAAACTTAATGTAAAGACAAAAGTTATTTCATCTGAAGGTGGTTTTTTCTTTTTTTTTTTCTTTCTGGAACTGTAAATACAGAAGATAAGTTTCTGCCTGTGTTTCTTACATTCTGAATGGAATAGAGACTATTTTAAAACAAAAATAAGTGACTTGATTTCTCCTAAGTAGTTTAATATTAATGAAAAAAATATATATTGAAGTTACCCACAAAACAGAGTCTGGAATGACACTTTGAAATATCCTGTACTGCCAGTAAAGAGAGGGAGACTCAAAGACTCAGAGATCTACAGCAAGACACTTCATTGATCAGTTCTGGTGCTGCTTGGCTGCCTGTTGACAGAATTGTAAATGGTTGCAATATGTTCCTAAAGTTATAGATTTTGAATCCCACAGCGAAGCATAGCAGGGCTGGTGGATCATGGTTATCCAGAACAAAGACTTCACAGATTATTTTTGTTGTTATTGTTTTCAATATTAATTACTAAATCCTCAGAACCTGGTTCTAAGTTAACAAGACACAGTATGAAGGGCCTGTAAACACGGTCTTCAGACAAGCTTACTCCCTGCTTGCCGTATTCAAATTACTATGTTTTAGCACAGCAAGAGTAAAAAATTTCTGTAGTGAAGATCTGGCTGGCAGTGAAAAACTGCTCTGAGAACTACTGTGAGGTCTGCATAGAGGTTAAGCCATAAAACCGATGGAGAAAGAGGAAAAATGCCATGGACAAAGTATTTCTTAAGCTCTGTTTGGTGTCCACTATAGGAAGCTTTTTAGTAGAACTAGTGATGGCTTTATTTCCCTTACCACCCCAGGCACCAAGGGCATCTTTGCATCCTACCACAGAAGTGTTTCTATAGAGATGTATGAGAGACCACATGGGGAAACACCCACCATCAATCTCTTTCTTAGGATCTCCCATGCAGCTGTCATGTGGGAAGCTGTCGATATTAGTGGCAACGTGGTCACCAGCACAATTTATCTGCCTGGGCAAGGATTGCAGCTGCTATCAATTCCTTGCCTTAATCTAACATTGTTTCTGACTCTTAAAAAATGTGTATTGTGAAAAGTAATAGAAGAGAGTTTAACTGTTCTGTAAAAAAACTAAGGGGCAAGAGTAGATAACACTGAGTGAGAAAAGTGAGGTGAGCATGAGCAGTATATCAAAATGAGAATGGGAATGAGACTAATACGAGTGTCTTGTCTTTTGGGAACGACTGAAGAATTTTTTCATTTGCAGGGAGATGAAAATGTTTTGTTTGTTCAACTGTGGCTGCTGAATAGGTAATACAACTCTTGGCTTGGCTCTGCTTTGGAAGTTGAAGCATCACAGCCTTTGTTTATGTTTACTCATAACACTTGATGAAGTAAGCCAGGAAGTGAACCTCTCTCAGAAGCTTCATTTTTCACATCCCAATCCATAATTGTTGGCCTGAAGTAAACCCACTTCAGACAGCTCATGACTGGTACCGTAAATCAAATTTCCAGAGCAGACTGCATATGAACCAATTACTTAGGTTGGACACTGATCCATACAGTAAATTTTATTTTAAGAGTTCATCTTTTATTTTTGTTGTCTCAAAGATGGTGGTGTTTTCTTGTTTTGTTTTGTTGTTTTTTTTAAATAATTTTTAATTCCTTGGGAAATTGATACCAGGAAGTCAAAAATGTCACAGTGAGTTTATGGTCCTTTAAAGAGCATCAAGAGTCATTGGTCCAAAATTTATGCTTGGCATTCACAGAAAGCAGTTAATATGATGCTTGTGGGTGGAATAAACTATATGGACCCCACCATACAGACTCGTCCCTACTTCCTTTTTCCTGGCAGACACAGGCACCCCTCCTTTATTTACCTTAATTGCTAGACATTGCCACAAGGTCTTGACCTGTCTAGATCCCTGTACCATTTTATAGAATTGTACAGTCATTTAGGTTGGAAAAGACCTTTAAGAACATCTAGTCCAACTGTAAACCCAACACCATGAAGTCACTAAACCATGTGTACAGGCTTAGTGCCACATCTACAGTCTTTTAAATACCTCTAGGGATAATGACTCAACCAACTTGAGTCAGCCTGTTTCAATGCTTGATAACCCTTTTGGTGAAGATTTTTTTCCTAATATCTAATCTAACGTTTTCCTGGCGCAACTGAGTAGTTTCTTCTCATCCTGTCACTTGCTACTTGGGAGAAGAGACTGACCTCCACCTCTCTACACCCTTCTTTCAGGGAGTTGTAGAGAGCGATAAGGTCTCCCCTCAGCCTTCTTTTCTCCAGGCTGAACAACCCCAGATGCCTCACCAGTTTCACTGCCCTTCTCTGGACACACTCAATATCTTTCTTGTAGTTAGGTGCCCAAAACTGATCACAGTATTCAAGGTACAGCTTCACCAGTGCTGAGTACAGGGGGACCATTACTTCCATAGCCCTGCTGACCACGCTGTTTCTGCTATAGGTCAGGATGCTGTTGGCTTTCTTGCCCTCCCAGGCATGCTGCTGGCTCACATTCAGCCAGCTGTTGACCAACAGCCCCAGGTCCTTTTCCGCCAGGCAGCTTTCCAGATTGTTTAGCTTATATGGAATTGCCTTTTCCTATACAACCACTAAAAAAATTTGTTTAGGTTGTCAAAGGGGAGATACAGTTTGTCTCTGCGTAATAGTGCAAAGTTTGTTGGTCCCACAGTCGCCAATCTCCATTGGAATTGTGTCTCTTGAGAACTGCAAGGGACTGTCAGGAAAACTAGCAGTGTATCTGAATGTAGCAGTTTAAATTGAAAACTCATGCCATCTATGCTTCCAAGATATTTGACTGTATTTTAAATTTTATGTAGAAGGTATGAAGAATTACAGGAATATACCGTTTCTTCTAAGTCAGCTAGGAAATACTCACTTTTTCTACTAATGGTATTAACTGTTGGTGCTCTGCTAGAGTCTTTAATAATTCCATGATGAAAGGCAGGTAGTTATGTTTTCTTCTAATATTTTCAATCTAAAAATAAATTAAAAGCATTAACAGAATTATTATATGGCCAAACAGGGATTTTTCCCATCCCCGTCATTACCCCCTCCCCCAAGAGCTGGAGCTCTTTTATAAGTTTCAGCCAGCTAAAAATAAAGTTGAAGCAGGAAAATTCTGAGTACGCAGTGAGAAAGGATACACCAGACAAATTCACTGCTTAAGGCACAAATTCTCATTATGGTCTTCTGTCACACTAGCTGAAAACCCCTCAATGATTAAATAAGTTATATGGTTTAGCCACTGCTGTAACACTGACAAGTACTGTTATCTAAACTATTCACTTTTTCCTTTTCCTGAACTTAAACTGCAGTTCAGCCTATGTGTTTTTACAGTCCCTTGTGTAGCTGTGACCTCAGCCTAGGCTGAAGACTTAAACGTTTCTATAATGCAAAAGCCTAAGTATTTTTGTTATACTAAACAGCTTCTACAGTGGTTCAATCCTTCAGAAAGGCAAGAGACTGATTGTTTTTTCAACTGATAGGTATGACCTCCACAGATGCCAAGTAGGTACCTGAACATAAAAATAAAAAAACACAGACTTTTAGGCAGACTTGCAAACCTTAGGCTAAAAGGAAGCAAACTGGTAATTAACCTGTAAACTCAGGAATGCAACATGAATTTACATAGCATTGTCTTTCTAGTACCCATCCAGTTCTTTCAGATTAATTGCAGCAGCCTCCTGTAGATATAAAAGTTGGCTTTTTCTTACAATTTTTCCAGTAGTTTAATCAGAAAAGCAAAGGTTACCTACCTTATATCTTTTTAATTTTTGGTTCTCTTCTTCAATTAACATCTGGTATTTTGCAACTTCTGATTGTATAGAACTTAACATATTACTACTTTGATCTGTATCCATAGGCTCCTCCTTCAACAAAAGAGATAAAATTCAATGCATGATGTTACTGCATTTTCTTTTTTTTTTTCCTTTTTTAAATTAAAATAAGTCTTCTCTTAAGAGTATTTCTCTCACAGAAGGATTCGGTTTTGCTTACAGTTAGAGAAACATTTAAGGAATTTCTGCAGTTACTTACAAGAAGATTAGCTCACTGCCACAGCAAATTAGTCAAGACAGAGCCACAATGATACGGTCATACTGCACTGAGTGTTCAAATTAGCTCACTCAGAACTAACCAGAGCTGCATGAGTGCATCCACTGCACTGTGCTGGACAGGTAACAGATACATAGTCATTGTTCCCTGCTTTTTTTTAAGTGATACTCCACTTGGAGCAAGGAAAGAAGGAGGTAATAGAGCAAAGACACGGAACTATTATCAGAGAATTAACTCCAGTAACTAAAATACTATGACCTACCTCTGCCAGTTGCTGCTGTAATTCTGCAATCCTCTGCTCATATATCATCTTTCTGTCAGATACAATAGCCATCAAGTTAAACCTTATCTCACCTTCGCTGTATCTAAACCAGGAAAAAAACAAAACAAACCATTTTCAAAATGCATCATTAACATGACAACTCAAAAACCTCCTCCACGATTTCATTATAAAGGAATGCATTTTGTGGAAAAGAAATCCAAATGGATCTATTACATTAATTTGTGCTACAGGTTCAATCTTGCCACAAAATAAAATCAGACTTCAGATGAGCACTATCCAATATATAACTCCTAAGAACCTCCTCTCCCAAGATATTACTAATCCTGTCTGTGGTAACAAAAAACAAATACTGAACCTGTCCAAAAAAGAACACAAAATATGATATAGTTGACAACAAAACTCACACAAGACTACTACACGCAATAGTTTGTACTTTCTTGTTACTGTTACTTGATAGGAAGTGTTGGAGATTTCTTCATACAACATGAAAAGTACGTTTAACAATTAGACTAGCGGGCCTTTCAGAGTTTAAATTCTCCAAATGCAATTTGGTAGCAATGTTTTGCTTATCAAAAAAAGTCTTCAAGTAAGAGACTTTGAAATTTATTTTCTAAAATGGCATAAAATCAAAGTAATTTCTAACATGCCTGATGCTACAGTTTGGGGTCAGAGCTAAGAAGCAGGAAAACTTCTGCAGTATGGTTTTCTACCTTGTATCTCTAAAGCAAGCCAGATACCTAAGGAAAACTAGTTCTCTGTAAATACCAGCTGTATGGATATAGTTATTTTCTAGTACTTTTAACTATAAATGCACCCCCAAACTTTATCCATGGTAACAGCACTCTTATTTTTCACTCACAAAGACCCACAGCTATCTAATAATTAGAGTTAATAACCTTGCTCTTCCTTTTTCAGAGTACTAGTAGGATCTCGCTTCACTACACAGATACCTACTTTGATTAATCATACAGGAGCACAGCGTATTTGAGATTTATCTATCATCACATTTGGGTCATGTTGGGCAATAGGTTCTGAAGTCACACAGTGATATGCACATAAAAATGATGCATAAGCGTCATTCCTTAGAAATTCAGTTGAAAGCCTTTAATTGAAGGAAATTAAGAATAAGGATTTTTTAAACATATAGAAGGTGCTATATTTTAAAAGCATCATGACCATTTACTTTTGTATACGCTTCTCTATGACAGGCCGTACAGCACTTATCCAGTCATCTTGATTGCATGCACCTATGAAAAAACACAAAGAAAACCATAAATATTTGTAACATTTACTGCAAATTCAAGACTTGTATAATTCAGGCTTATGCAGTAACTTCAGAGTATGTAACTAGTTTTTCCTTGGCAACTGCAGTCTCAAATTACTGAGGTGATTTTTCAGGTGGTGGAAGACATCTAATAACAGAATTCAGATAATATATTGACCAAAGCAATAGAGCAAACATAAGTTTTAAGGGCAAAAGCATCTAGCTTACTTTGTTGATAACGAGAAACAATGGTGGTAGGGGGGAATAAGTTACACAAGATTTTTATGACAACAAAAGTAGACAGCAAAAGAAAAAAAATTATTGATAGTTACAGCTGTTCCATTTAAACAAAATAAAGCGTTAATACTATGTAGATGCAATACAATGTTAAAAAGTCAGACAGAAAAATATAAGAGAATATATGATAGGTAACTTTTATGTTCAAAAGGTCAAATCTCTTCATTTACTTTAAGGTCTTGAAATTGTTAAAGAGGCATTATCAACTTACAAAATCACCTTACAGTTTATCTTAAAATCAAGTTATGCCACTAGTAGGTCTGCAGACTGTATAGTCTCTCTATCCAGACTAAAGATGAGAGGTAGTAGCAAGCCATTACTCAGCCTAAAAATAAATACAACTATCAGAAAAATTGGGAAAATACCCTGGAAATGGAACACACTGAGATTGAGAACAGATTCAAAAGAAAGTTCAGACACATGACAGGCACTGTAGAGCTTTTCAAGACACAAGATGGCCCACATACCACAAATTAAGAAAGATTACAGGACACAAAACAGGAACAAGTCTTTCAGGGAATAAAACTATGCTAGAAGTAGCTATTCTTTTTTAAATCGAGAAAATATTTCCTATCTAAGAAGAAAGAGGATAGTATGTAAACACCTGCCACATAACATACAAAAAGTGTATGGAGTCAGCTGTATACATGCTCCCACAGAAGAAACAAATGATAAAAGAAATTAGTAGTTTATAAACAACCTGGGGAAAAAAATAGCTTTAAAAACATGGCATAGGAATTGTCTTGGGTGATAATACCACAAAAAGGAAGACGTGGGGAAAAATATTGGCAAAACGAATTGCACCCTATCAGGAGGGAAAGTCAAAAATATTACATAGTTCAACCAGGTTTTGTTAGAGACAGCTCAGAACAACAATATATTTCCTCAGGTAAGCAGAGCAAACATCCATGAGAAGTGGCTTACGTAAACTTCCTTCTTTCAACAAAACTATTAAGGTATTAGAAGCCCACTGGATTGCAAAGCCTGTTCATTTGATTACTGAATGAAAGGAGAAATAATCAGAAATGTTGAGGAAGGAGGAAGAAAACTGCATTTTCAGACCAACAACAGAAAAATAAAAGACCACAGAGAAGTCTGAGCCTGAATAGCACGCTAAAAAAATTTTCGAGGTAACCTTTCTTTTAACAAATAACTTTCTTTGATAACATCAACCAATTTTTTGCAGTAAGCTATTGTTAAAATAAAGGGTATTCAGAAAATATATAAAATATTACCTAAATCAATTGGTCCTTCCCTTAAGCCATCTAGTTCATATAGCCGTCCGTTAACAGGAACATAGCTTACAAAGTGAAATGCATCTTCTTCTTTTGCTGAAGACTTTGCATCAAATTCAAACATCTGTTGTCTGCAAAGAAAATGATTAAAAAAATTCAGATGAAAAAGAATTTGCTCAAATTGTGCCTCGATTTAAAACATGTGTTACCTGGCAAAACTGTTGTGAACTTGCCGAATCACTTCTGAGTTGCTTAGTGCCAAACCTTTCATCTGAAAGTAACAAAATGAAATTGTAAGCCAATGTAGATATAACACTATAATACTTAAAATATAGAAAGTAGTAGGCACTCACCGCAGCATCGAAACTTTGTGAAAATTCTTTAAATTCTGACAAAGTCTCTCCTAGGTGGATATCTTGATGAGCACAATTTAATAGTACACTTACTATGGCTTGAGTAGCACAAGCATTATTAATTACCTAGGGAAAAAAAGTGTTGGGAATTTGTTCAGTACTGGTGATAAAGATTTAATATAAGCTTAGCAACATCTTTCATTACAAACACACACTTTCTACACTGATTCACATTAGACCTTCACTCTAAAACAGCCAGCAAATCTAGTCCGAGTAGCTACAGAAAGGCCTTTGTAGAAGACTAATAAAATGAACGCTGGATGGCTGTCATACAATTCATTGATAAAAAAATTCTACTTCGAAACTCTACCACTCTACTGCCTCACAACCTCCCTAAAGATATTAATGAAGAACACATAAAAAAATACAGGAACTCTCTGATCTCAGCGGAAAAACAAATCAAGTACTATTCAAAATGAGGTGCCCAAATTACATTATTACATGTAGGGTCTTAAAAAAAAAGGCAACTCTCCCAAAGAGAACATCCTTCAAATATTCAGAATTCCTACCAAGATTAGGACCTGAAAAAATATTAATTTGGAGCAATAAAGCACATTACAGAACCTAGAATTTTTATGAACAGGTTGTGTTGGACAGAAATCTCCAAATATCCTAGGGCTAAACTAATAAAGTTTAGAGGTGTTCCAAGATGTAAAGGTTTTTTTTGTAAGATAGTTTCCTGAATAATAAGCCATACGATATTTCACATTTTTCACTTGTTTCTTGATTTAAAATGCACTTATCCTTTTAAACCTAAGAGTTAAATTACTAGTTTGTGTGACACTGTTCCTTAGACTTAAGCATTAAATATTCCATTTTTAGAAAATATAACCAAACCCTTTCATATTACAGCCATGTCTTTAATGTTGCTTTGTAATACCCAAACTAAAATACAGTATTTAAAGAAAGAAAGACTACAAGGATTATGAAATATAATCTGAGATTTAATTCAAACACAGCAATCAAATGACATAAGGCCATAATATAAGAAAGACTTCCCACGAGCAGTTTTCTTTCCTAGTGAGCTATAGGCTAGGAAAAATAATGCATCTTCAGTCTGAGACTATATTGCAATTGAAAATGCTACTTAAACCTTTGGACTGGGAGAGAGGATGTTGATTTTGTATTAAAAAAAATGAAAATCAGTTCAGGGTCGTGAATGCGAAACCACTTCCAACAAGAAAGGAGAATTGTACAAAAAAAAAAAAAAGGAAGAAAACACCAACTTGTTTTACAATCACAGCTAGTCCCTAATAAAGGAAAACCTACTATGTTCATACTATAAGGCACATCATATATTAATTTTCCTTACTTCAGGTGCTCTCAGTTCTAATCATGTCTATATAGCACAGATGATAGAGAAATAATAAAGCATTTCTTAATTTAAGAAAAATACAATCTAGTTGTCTTAAATGGTAATCTAGGGAGTCAGCTACACACACAGAACAGATTGCAGCAACCAAAACTCACACAAACTGTAGGCACTCAAGCTAAAGGCTAGAGTTCACGCAATTACAAAATAAAGGATATAGAAGGAAAATTCATTGAGGGCAGTGAAATAATGAACAACAGCAGAAAAATTAAAAACCACAGAGTATTAGAATGACATAATTCAAGAGAATGAATGCTATAATATATAAAAAGGAACGAAGAATGAAATATTCTCTGACATATGACTAGAGAATGGTATCAGACAGTTGTAAAAGTAGTACTAGGATGAAAGCAGGAAGATCTTAAGTGGATTAGAGTGGGCTAATGTGAAGCAGTGGTTACAAACATTGCAATTAAGCTTATAGGAGAAAGAAGGTAGAGACACCTGTGGTGAAGAACAGTGCTATTACAATGAAGGGAGAGTCACTACAGCAAACTGCACTTGTTAAATGCTAACTAACACAGGATATTATAGGGAGACACAGCACTAAGTGGTAACTATTTTTACTGAAAAATCAAGATGGAACAGATAGTAGCTCTGACACACTGCTAAATCAATGTCGGCTTCAAAAAAGGGAAGGGAAATTAAGAGATGTTTTGCGTCTAGAGGCAAGATCAACATAGAAACTGTGTTGGACCAGCTGGATACAGGAGCTATAGGAGGAAAAATTAAACTCTGCAGGGGATTTGTGGTCTCATTAAATAAGATGCCTTTTAACATAAATATATTTTTGTATTACCACTACAGTATGAGAGGAGTATGTTAAAATATATGAGGACCAAGATAAACAATCTTGTCTTACTGCTATAAAACGATATGGAACAGATGCAGATCTTAGACCAGTAGCCCCCAGCTATTGAAATGCAAATACATAATAGAACTACGGACACTCTTCAGAAAGTGAGAGGCAGGAGGTAGGGAAAAGGCAGCAAGAACAGTCCTGCAGAATAGAAGCAAGTGCAGGTGATACACATAAAAAGACAGTGTGTTCCTGGATCTAAGTGATGAAAACCACCAACATAGGAGGTACCTAGCTAGAAGTAGCTCATGGGCAGGGTGAAGAGCACACAGAGTGAGGAGGTGGTGGTGACTGCAGTACCAAATGCAGAGAAGTGCAAGGTTTATTTGTCACTCAGGCACAGCACCCTATCAATGCACCCAGCCAGTCCAGCACCACTACACACACAAGCTAGCAAATCCTCTGAGAGAGAAACTGGACAGGATACCCACCTGTCCTAATTTCCAATGTACCTCTTATTTAATGTGACTCAGCCTTGGCAGAAAACTTTTTCTGCATTTGGAGAGCATGACAATATACACAGGTTGTCCCTGAGTTTTATTTTGACTTGAGGAAATTTAGGAGGATTTTCTGTATTTGTTCATAAAACCCAAGATTTGCCTGTATATTTCTAGCCAGAAAGTCAGTGAGATATTTGATTGATCAATATTCAGGACTACAACTTAAAAGCAGATACCCATATTTCAAAGATTTTGCTACCAAAGCTACAAGGGGTATTTAATAATAAAGAAAACAATATACATACAGATACACATATATGCACGTGAGATGATCTTGGAAAAAAAATGAGATTACCATACCATCAAGTGAAGCTTAGCTTAAAATAAGGGAACCATATGAATAGGCTACTCTGACACATTCTTCAATTAATATGCATAACTTCATAAGCATGCATGTTTCCCTAAGGATCCAATCTGAGTTTCTAGATCAATTTAAGGCTGAAGCATTTTAAGTTCTTGACTTGTATCCTCTACCTGATAGTTTACCTGTGGACAACTCTGTGCTGCAATTGGTAGTATAACCAGCAAATCACTAAGCACATCAATGTTACAAAAGAGTTGGCTTTACAAAGCTCAATGTGAAAAATTCAGCTTAAAGACAAAGTTCCAAAACTTATTATTGTTTAAATACCTTATCTAATTTTATTTATTTATTTTTATGAAGATATAATTTTCCTATAGTTATATTCAGGTTCTGAAAATTTCTGACTTTGATTAGGTGTGTTGCAAGTTCATTTTACTTCTTACAAGTTATCTGTTATCCCATGTTTAGCTTTAACACAGATATCTGGTTTCTCTTAAAGCTACCAAGCCTGAAAAAGTCAAAATTTTTTACTTTGAAATCAATGGAAGTATTGGAAATGTTAAAATAATACATATATTATGCTTCCGTTAAGGGACAAAGATAAAGACCAAAGTTTTGTTATTAATAGCACCATTTAGAAGATCCTCCTTCTGAAGGCATGTAGATTTTTATTCCCAATTAATGAAGTTAATGTTTTAATAACACAATTGTAATGTTTTATCATCACAATACAGCATAAATAAATACATGGCACAAAACAAAGGCATGATACCAATACTTCAGTAATAAAACCTGAAGATCTTGTTAAACTAAAAAAATTTAGTACAGAAGTCTGCAACAATGGTGCTTTTTTTTGTCAAGACACTTCCACTTCCGCAGTGATGAGCACAGAATACAGCTATTCAGAACAGTGCTGAAGGCAGCTGAATACATTGAGTGGTACAATCGTGTAGCCACTGTGTGTAAAAATAACAGCAAGTGCCTACTTAAGCAACACAGAAATCAGGAAATTCAGAGTTAAGGCTGAAATTGTATCCTTAACTCACCTCATTGTGCCTAGGTATCCTAGCTCAAAGGGTATGTAAGATCATCCAGAGTTCTGTGGCCTCAAATAGAGGACCAAATCATACCTAGGCATAACAGGGAGGCCAAATTTAACATGAGTGGACATAAAAGTGACCGTTAAAAAAAATTAATCCTTTAATATGCATGCATATTAGACAGACTTTAAAATTCAACACCCACTCCACCCCCAACATACTTGTGATTTAACTTTGAACAAGATCTAGTTGTCATCTGGAATTCAACTACAACTTCACTATGAAAGTGGATATGAGTAAAATGAGCACATGCACGAGCTTCTTACCAAAATTGTGCTTCCTAATGTATTTTTAAACTTGTTTTGCTAGACAGTTTAACAACTGCAGATTTTATGTCTCAGAAAGGTTCCACCCCACCTCCCAAATGAAACAATGTTTAAGATAGAACATTTATTTAAAATGAACAGAAATGGAGTCATGTGGTAATAGTATCATTTATTTCCCATAGTAAATTGTTGTTACTTATTAACAGTTACTGAACCTGCATGAGCAAGGCTACTTCTCTGCAGTAAAAGGGATCATAGCAGATTTCTTTAGATGGTAACATTTAAAAGTAGAAAGCCTAGGGGAAAGGAAAGAGGCAAAGACTTCTAGAGATTTTTAGGGCTCCAGTGTCATGTCAGTTTTGAAGATACAGATCAACAGACCAATACTCCTAAATATCATAAAAGTCTTGCTAACCCAGAAAACAAAAATATTTGTTCTGGGGTTTCAGCCTACAAATGAATATATGGTTATTTTGCTCATCACTTTTGTAATTAAGAAATAATAATAAAAAAAAAGTCTTGACATCTGGAGAAGATCCTTGAAATATAAAACCCCATCCTCAAAGCCACCATTAAATTGGACTTAAAACATGCATAAAGAAAATAAAAAAGACCCATGAGCCCAGTTGCATGATACCTGGGAGGAGTTGCTATTTTACAATAGAAATATTTAATATTAATGCTTCTCTTCTCTTGTACTCCTGGGTGACTCAGAAGGACTCACAGACTGTGATTTCAAGAAATGCAATAACCTCAGTTATACTATAAAGAAACTCCTGTTCTCACTCACTCACCTTTTATCAGTTTTGGCCTGTACAGACTCACTGAACAAATACATCTCAATGTTGCAGGAGACCAGCCCAGAAAATACGTACAGAGAATCTACAGAAAACTGCTGGCTGATGAGCTGCCCTGGCTCAGGGAAGTTCAATGAACTGCTGAGCCATCACAAGAGAGGAACAGAATCATGAAGTCAAAAGGAGACAGACTGGGAGAACCAAGACCTCCTGCTCTCATCATCAGATAAGCCATTTCCTTGAGAAAACACTACCAGTCCTAAAAAAGTAGCTTGTCAAGTTGGATCTCTAACTAAGGCTAACTTCCTCCAATGTGAAAGTCACCAGACCTAAACTGGTATTACAAATCCCGCCCCAAAACATCAAAAACAGTTTCTTTCATTTATCTGATTTATGTCTACAAAAAATGTTTTGATTTTGCTAAGCCACTATACTTGGCTAACAGACAATACTAAAATATGAAAAAGATACTCTAATTTAAACTCTTGGCAAGTTACTTATGAAACCGGGAAGCTATGGATGCCCCATCCCTGGAGGTGTTCAAGGCCAGGCTGGATGAGCAACCTGCTCTAGTGGAAGGTGTCCCTGCCCACAGCAGGGACATTGGAACTAGATAATCTTTAAGGTCCCTTCCAACTCTAACCATTCTATGATTTTATGAAACATCTATTTCATGCCATCAAGTGGCATAACTAGGTACTACTGTTTTAAAATAGTTAATGCTTCTAGAAATTGTTTTCCATGCTGAAATCAATGAATTCTTAGAGTCACTGCAGCATATCCTCCTTAAAGACATCATGTGAAGGAAGGTGAAGATTAGAAAGTTCTTACACCTCCACGAAGAGGTTTCAGGCTTAAGAAGACAGTAAAATATGAATGTTTCAAAGAAAGTTACAAAATAAAGACTACTTTTTATTGTTAGCCTTTAATTTTCTGTCAGCAAGTCTAACACTATCCAAATTTTCTGATGCACATTCTGCAACTCCAACTTAAAGCTCAAAGCAGCTCCTTTTAGCTACTTACTTTTAAGTACAGTGTCATGCCTCAAAAAGGGAAGTAGAAAGGGGAAAAAAGCAAAAGAAGTAGAGCAAGCAGACAAATGCTTTGAAACTTTTCAGCATCCACAAAAATGGTAATTCTGAGACAACTTCATCTACTCATAGGAAACAAGAAAGACCAAATCCCTTGAATGAGGGTAAAGCTGCCCTCATCTAAAAAAACCCTCTCTGGGTTCACATCAGAGTAATCTCCTCCTGCCACACAACTACCCTTTGAGAGTTATATCAAGGATTTTCCCTGAGGTTCTTTGCATCAAGGCTATTCTGTAGCCACAGCCTACTGATTGCTAACAGTATGTCTGATTGTGTAAAAATCACAACCTAAATCAGTGTCTACCAGACCCATCAACCTATAAAGATCTTTGGCAAACTACTGCTAATCATTGTATCTTAATAATGGTGGATACTGCTTGGCAGGACTCAAGAGCTGCAGCCATGGAAGAACAAAGAAAACAGTATTAAAAAAAGATCCCAGAATAAAGTAATCCACAATAGCATGAAACCGTAAAGTGATTATAAAAGAAACAAATTAAAGATGATTATCTGCACAACAGAAGCACACAGAGTGGCCAGGAGAGCTATAGATACACCAAATGTTTCCATTGCTTTCCGTATTTCTATACTTTTAGCTAGAAGTGTGTGGAGACTTCTTCACATCCTGAAATTTACATACAAAACACCTCTGCATTTGTGGAGGAAAAACTAACACAAAAAAAACCCAACAACCAAAAAACCCACTATAAACAAAAAAACCCAGCCCGACATCAACATCCAGTCTGCATCACTCTTCATAGAAAGCCTAATAATTCGATCTTTGATATGAATGCTTTGTAATTAACACATGCAGGGTTACATTTCTTGTTTGGACTGTTACATTTATCATTGTTTGAGAAGCAGGTCTTCAAAAAGAACTAAAAATGTTTATTGCTCCTATTTTTTTAAGTCCTCCTACTTTCAGTCTGGTTACCTTCTCTTGATTTTCTTGCTTGCAAAAATACACACAGCAGCCTGTCAAAGCTAACATAGAATTTCAGTACTACTTGGTATTTAATAAAACACAATGGATTACATTAGGAAAAGTAATTTTTCCTGTAATTTTTAATTTAAACTCACCTTACTGATTTAAATATTTAAAACTTCCATGCCAAAATGGTCTGCAAACTCTTGCAGAAAAGTATTATCCTAGAGCTATGCTGCCCTTGATGCAGAGGATTTGAGAAACAAGAAATAAAAACTGGATGAAAATAAACGTTTCTTCCTAGAATTTGTTGAAAGTGGTTTCAAAAAAATAATATGCTCATTCTGCTGAGAAAATTTACCAAGTAATTCTTTATTGCACAGAAGAGTTACTTACTCTTATAGGAGTGGGTTGACAAATAAATAGAGCTTTACTCTTCCATAACTAATGATACTTTTGTCTGGCTTGACAGATCGATCTGATTTTCTTTGTTAACCATCTTTAATACATAGTCCCTAGTCTCACAGAATTTGTTAAAGTTTTTCACCTGTAAAATGTTATTTTTTGTGCATATATTAATAAAAAGCCATGTTTCATTATACACCTAAGAAAAATACTGAACTTGTCATACCTGTTTAGCAAAAAATATTGTATCCAGTCTGGAATCCTGAACAACAGAACCTGCTGGTTCCTCTCCAGGCTGCCACTTGAAGAGGAAAATCAGCCCATGCACTGGCCTAAAAAATAAAATTGATAGGAAAAAAAAAATAAATCAAAGCCAGAAACCTCTATTATAATTTAACTGTATGCTGGTACAGTAATTGTCTTAATTATTTATTTCTAAATTTAAGGAACCTGCACTGAAATTTTCAGATGTCGTCTTTTAATTATGCAGAACATACTTCAGGCTTATTTCTGTATATGCTAAACCATCCCAAACTGAATTAGCATTTAGTCAGTAGTTTTCTTAAGTCAGGACCAGTTCTCCTGGTTACTGTAACTCTTACAGTTGCACAACACTCTTTTGAATTTGTTAGTGACATATAGCTAACAAAACATTCATCATTCATATACAAGAGCTGGAACTAGAGTTTTGGTAATCCTCTTAGGCATAAATGAAATACTCGAAGATAAGAGAAGCTCTTGTGAAACTTCATGCTTTATCTCTCTGAGAAGTAAGACAAATCCAGTTTTCCCTTCCATTGAAATTGTGTCTTGCTCTTCAGACTTGCATAGCAAACAGCTTTTAGTGCAAGTTACACTGTATTTAGCATTCCCATAAACCAAAAATGTATTAGTAAAGGAAACAATTCATACAAAATCTACAGATACAATTAAGCAAAAATTTATTCATCGTATCAAACTGATTTTAAGGTCATTTACATAGGTTTTTTATACAAAAGGTAAACATACTACTGTACTGCATGAGATACTTTTCCTAAGCTCTGACCAGAAATCTGAGGTGCCCTTTTAAACAGTGGGTCCACAGATAGAATTAAAAAAATGCTATGTGCTATTATATCCTTTAACTCTTAGCGTTTAAGTTAAAATACTGCACGTGTGCATGAGAAGGCAGCTGGCCATCACTTACGACTAGAAAGATATACACTCATCTGTACAAGGAAACAAGGCTGTCACTTTATGAACAAAACAGCTAATATTCTGATGAAGCAAATAAACCACTCCTCAATTAACATTTCTGCCATTCAGGTACCACTTGTCAAATATCTTTGGTCAGACAAAAATTCTAAAACTACATCTTCTGAAAGATTAATTATACAAGCATAGGATATCTGCACAGGAAAAGAGTGTGATCTGGGTTAAATGACATTGTCCTCTTAAAATCTTGTATGTGAACATGGATAACACTCAGTGCACCAGGGACAACATGGCAGATGAATTAATATTGCCTAATGAAGGCAGAACTGTTCCATATAACTGACAATGATTGATATAATAAGACTACTATTTGCCTTCACATACATGTGGAAGTGGTTCTGCAGGAAAAACGAGTTAAAAAAGTACCTAAGTATACTAAATTAATTTAAGGCAACAGATACAACATCATGTTACGTGAGGAAGAAGGGAGATAAAGCAAGAAACAGAAGTTTGTCAAAGGATATAATGCAAACCAATGACAAAATAATTAGAAATCTATTTACACATTCTAGCTGCTATTAGTTTCTCTTTCTGAAACCAGAAAAGCTAGATTAAATACCAGAAGCAGGTATTCAATTAAATCAAAATCCTAATGAACTTCTATAGAAACTGAAGAAAAAAACAACAGTAAAAAACCAATCAACCAAACCACCAAAAAAATCCACTGAGGTTAGTACAAGTTATTTCATAAAGAAATGTAAATAAAATTACTTCATACAAATATAAATAAAAACCACAGAGAAGTGAGAGAAGTGCCTTACTTCAATTTTTCAAAGTTCTCTGGTTCCAAACTCCATATTTCTTCAACTTGTGCTCCTCTACAACCTGAAACAAGGAAAAATACAAGTTTCTTCAACTACCCCTTTTAAAAGGGACATGGACAGTAAAGACAGACACATGGACAGAACTATGGTAACATTTACAACTTTTATGTCCAGGTTATGAAAAAAAAAACTATTTACAGGCTTTAACACACCTTCATTAAAAAAAAAACAAACAGACCAACCAACCAAGACAGGTCAAGAGAATTTCAAGAATTTCTCCTGTGTATGATGATGTTGCCTTTATAACACAGCTGCATTTAAAAAAGAAGCAGAAGAGATTAACATGTCTTTGTTCACCTCACGACCTTTGCTCAACTGAAAATAATATTCTTTTTAAAGACATTATCAGCTAGTCAAAAACTTAAAACATATGACTCTATAGAAAGACAAAATTACCCTTGGTAGTAAACTGAAAATACTGTAAACATCAAGCAAGATGTTTCCAGAGCCACAAAAGTTCAAATACCTAGTACATGGAAGACTCATTAATTAAATAGAAACACAAGAGGAGAAGCACGTCTGGACTTCACTTGAGAGAGAAAGATATGACAAACGATAAATCAATGTCATCTAGCATAAAATCATTTTGCTCCTTTGGCCAACAACCCGAGTAGAGTTATCTGTTGTCATAGCCATATAATAACAGTGTTGCTAAAAACATTAAACGCAATTCAACATAAAATTTGATGTACTAAAACCCAAAGCAGCCTCTCGCAGGCTACCCCGCCTACTGCCAAGCGCCACAGCTCAGCCTGGTCACCGCCGGTTCCCGTGTCGTCCCCTCTCTCCCGGGGGCTCTCTAACCCGGTCTGCTGGCACACCACCCGGACGCCCAGCTGCTGGCCCTTGGCAAGCGCGGCTCTTCTCCCCGCAGCAGCATGTGCTGACCCAGCTCTCCAGCAGCAGCGTACGTGCGCCCCGGGTGACAGGACGGGCTCCCCGACACAGCCCGCCCCTCTGAACGCGGGAACGGCTGGGCCGCGGCGGGGGCGGCCCGAAGCGGCGGCTCAAGGCCCTCGCAGCCCCCCTGGGCCGGGAGACCGGCCGCTGCCGTTGGCGGGTGGGCGTGAGACCCGCCGGCTGCCGGGGCAGGACGGCGGCGGAGCGCGGGAGGAGCTGGGCGCTGCGGGCAAGGCCCGCGGGCCGGGACGGCGGCGCAGAGGTCACCGGAGACGCGTTCGTTCCCACTCGCGGCCGTTCACTGCCACGCCGAGAGCTTCCGCGGGAGCACGTTTACGACGCTCCCCGCACCCCAGCAGCACCGCTCGCTACGCCGGCGCCGAACCCAGCCTCCGCCGTGCCCCGCGTCCCCTTCCCCGCCCGGCCGGCCCGCAGCCACGCTGCGGCCGAGCTCAGCCCACCAGGGCCCCGCACCCTTCGGCAAGGGAGCCGGGCTGGTCCTGCTGGACGCAGCGGTCGGGCTACTCTCTCACCCGCGGGACTGCGGCCTCAGAGCCCCAGCGCCTGCCCGGCGACGCGACACGACCCCGGCCCCGCTTCTGCTTCTCTCTCACCAAAGCCCTTGATGAGCTCCGTGAAGACACCCGGGTCGCTCTCCATGAGGCACCACTCGCCGGCGCTGCTCCCTGCCGACATGATGGCGGCGGCCGGCGCTGCTTACTTGCTTGCTCGCTCGCTCTCTCCCTCCCTCAGGCTCGGCGCCGCCGCCGACCGGGCCACTTAAGCTGCGAGGCCGAGGCACGCCGCTCCCTTCCCGGCAAGCCCCGCGGCCCACGCCGCCCCTGTCATCTCTATGGTGAGGCGGGGCGGGAGCAGGAAGCGGCGGCGGGGACTGGATCCGGGGCAGCCGCTCGCTGCCGGCTGCGGCACCGCTCCGGTGCCCGAGGGGCCGTGCCTCCGCCCTGCGGCCCCGCTCCTGGGGCGGTGGAGCCTGGGGGGAAAACTCCCTGCACCGCGGCAGGACGGGGTTCCGGCCCGGCAGCGCGGCTCCATCCGGGCACTGGGGCGCGGCCGCGGGGGGCGGTGGGCGCGGCCCCATCCGGGTCTCGGGGATGCTGTCAGGGCGCCGGCGGGGCGGGGCCGGGCTGCGGGAGAACGCGGAGCCTCCGGCGGCCGAAGCGGCAGACCCGCCCTGCCTGTCCCCCTCCCGCGCCCGGAGCCGGCTTCGCCACCACCCGCCGTCCCCGGTTGCCCTCTCTTTCCCATCGCCCGGTGGCCCGGTAACCGCGCCACTGCTGGGCGTCGGAGGCCGCGCTGGGCCGGGCAGGCCCTGCCCTACGGCCCCTCCCAGGCTGCGGCCTCGCAGGCAAGTCGCGCCTCTCCGGGCGAGCGCTGAGGGCGGGAGGGGCGGGCGGGTCCCGGGCGGGTGGACTCGCGGCCCGGGGGGGTGTGGGCTTCCCCTCCTCCGTGTCAGCCCCGGCCGGGGCGGTGTGGGTGGATGTTGGAGGAAGGCGGAGAGGCCGTCTCGGGCAATGGCCACCTCCCGCTCGGCACCTGGGCTTTGGAAACCCCGTGAGGGGATTACAGGGCGCCTCGGGTTGGGGTTACTGGTCTGCCCCGCCGTCGCTTGTATATATCATCCCTATAGAAACTGGTAGCTAAACTCACAGGTTTTTCGGGTATCAACTTTAGATGCTTTTTCTTCATGATTTCGTTCAACGTCAGCTAAGCTACCTTTTCTCTCCAGTCAATAAATTAATTAAGCAAGTAGACTTTTAAGCAAATTCTATAGGAGGATTTTTTTGAGCAAGTACATGGTTCGTATATTCTGTTATCTCCTGTACTGTCATCGTGCTGGTGATCGTGCCATTTGTCATTTGGGAAACATCCTCCTAGCATTCCTGTTACATACAGATGCTTATTTTCTGCAGTAGAATCATAGACTGGTTTAGGTTGGAAGGGACATTAAAGATCATCGTCAGAGCTCTGCTGTAGTGCAGCTGTATTTTGTTACAGCCGTAGCTGAGTGTGATGCTTATACTCTCTCAGGTCAGTAAACTAGAAGACATTCTTTATAATCTCCAATTTAATGCCTATACAAAATTTTTGAGAGGAGAGTGGGAGAATGCAGTTTCTTATAGAATGAAGCGTATATGGTTTTGAAGTATTTGAAAAAAAAAATGAAGTGCTTTCTTTAAAATGCCAATGGATTTTTTTTTCATGGAAGATCCGGGTTGGTCAAAATTTAATTCCATATGTTTTCACTGCCAGGTTTGATTCATCTATGTTAACATAACAGTTAAATTTAAGACCTGAAGTTACAATCTGTAGTTGTGTTAAAGCTCTGTTCTTTATTTTTTCCCCCTATGTACCTGCAACTTTTGCTGTAAGACATTTTATTTCTTAGGAAAACTAGGGGTGAACTGTAAAAGTCATAGAAAATAACAGAGGTTAATTTACAAACTCAATCATGTTATGGTACAGCAACATAAAGATACTGTTTTGTCAATCAAGATGCAAGTGCTGTATAGGCCCTTGTAGACCAGTCAGAGCCATATTTTACTTAGAGATTAATTTATATGGTGTTTGGAATATATAAAAAAATACAGCAACCATGAATTGTAGTTCAGCGGTTTTCCTGATAAAGTATTTAATCTGTGACTTTTGAGGCTTTTCACATTGCTGTTTGCATTCAAGTAGCTCAGAAACTGGAAATGCTTATGGAGGTAGAATATCATTGATAAATGCTCCATGAGTGTTTGAAATTCAGGTTCACTGCTTCAGCTCAGCAAATTAAGAGTAGGGTTATGGTAGAGCATACCTTAAGCACGTATTTCCATTTATCCTTCTTCAAGGGTGAAAGTGTCTGTGTTATACAGGGGTTAAAGCAGGAAACAAGCTTGAGGTCTGGGCAGAGGAGAAGGACTGGTTAGAGGGAGGGAACAGCTTTGGGAACTTGTGAGATTGAAATATAAAACAGGAGTTAGAAATGCCCATCATTTAAATAGTTCAATACTGAATAAGTGCTTTTCCAGTTGAACCTGGCAATGTTTAAATTTATACTTTTAGTGTGACTGTTTAGTAGTGAAATTAGTGGTTTGCATGAGGTATTAAAGGTTTCAAGGGTAATTTTTAAAATAGAAATTTATTTTAAGGAATTTACAATTTGTATTAGCAGCCAAAAGATTATGTTGGTTTGAAGCTCTTTTTAAATCCCTGTGACAGCAATAAGCCGTTGGAGATAAGTCCATTTTGTATCCTAGAGGGCTTAGTAGAAGGCATTAATAACTTTATTAAAGATTTCAGAAGACTTGACATAGGTATTTTTGATGGGATAAGTACTGCAGGTACTTCGTTCCATTGTGAAATACTGTGTTCCATTTGAGAAGATGACTTCGAGGGCTGAGTGAAAGTGAAGCTTTGCAAAAAGTGAAAATCATAACAGCATCTTTTTTTGTAGCTCATAGTATATTCCTCAAAAGGCAAATTAAAGAGCTAAGCTTCAGAAAAACTAGAAGTGTACGTTTGCAATTATCTTTTAAAATATGTCAGAAGCCATAGTCAAAATCCTGTGGATGCTAGCACACACCAGTTCAGTGCTACAAGTCCATACAAAACAAGTAAACATAAAAAATACCCACTGTTAACATGTCTAATTTAGGTTTGATACACAGTTTAATAGAGAAGTGCAGAAGGAGAATTTTTTTCTCTGTTTGTTAGCTCTTAAACTTCTTTAATACAATATAATTAACATCGCACGGCATGTTCACGTGACAGTAAAGTAGTGAACTGTTTGCCTTTCAGGATGATAGCTTTGATGGAAATACAGCTCTTGTGTTACGGTATTTTATAAATAAATCTAGATTTCAAACCAGCTAAGTATTAGTTGTAATTTTAGAAATGTTATAATTACTTCATTTAGGTTTTGTTGCTGTTCTCAGGGTGGTGATGACAATGGTAGCTACTTAGTATTTGTAACTATAAAATTGAGCGTGTGAAGACAAATGAGACTCTCCAAGTAAGAATTAAGATAAAATGGACGTATCAGATGGAAAAATACAGGAAAAAAAAAAGAAAATATTCAAACTAGTGCTGATATTTCTTAATATTATCAGCAAAGTGAGATCATAAGTGTTTTGTTTAACCAAAAACTGAAATGGAAGCACCATGTCTAAGTCTTGGTGATCCATAGGTGACTGAGAAGAGTTTTCCCATTAGTCTCATGTTAATGTAGTAAAATTTACTATAGTGGGGGTATGAAAGATGGAACATTAAATTATTCTCAAGATTTCATATATTTAGAGATCTTGTTACTCATGTATGGTCCCTTATGTTTCCCATTCTTATTTTTGCTTTGAGATGATGGTGGTTTTCAGTATCTTTCAACATGCCATTTTTTTCTGATAAATAAACTAATGGGCACTGTGATTTCACAATTTTTTGTTTCTGTTTTGTTTGTTTATTATGAAACGTTACCTACTGTTGAATGAAACCAGCTAAGTTACACTGAACACTGATATGGTGTTCATGCATTGGGAATACCACCACCCTTGTTATTTTCAGTGTATTCACATGATTCAGATGTCAGTGAAAAAGTCACCTCAACTGTGATGTGTATTTAAATTCATTTGGCAGGAAACATGGTTAGAATATTTAAGCACTGAGAAAAATAGCTGAGCACTGGTGTTCTGAATAATACCATGAAAGATATTTCTTAGTTAATTTTAAACTGAAACCTGCATTTTTAAACCAGGTATCGTCATGTGGCTTCTGTTTTTATGATTTTAGCAGCATATAGAATATGATGGGAGTGCTGATGATTATTTTGTCATTTAATTCTGGACGCAGACAGCACATCACTGCAGATAGGCAAGAACGGAGGAAGGGTGCATTTCTAGTTGCTTGCAGATAAAGGACAATTCTGTGTCAAAGTAGAGAAGTTGTAAATCAGTATGTTACTTACCTAAACTGGGGAAAAAATTCTGTCTACATCAGTCACATTTATTTGTGCTGGCTTATCCTGGTAAATGGAGCAAAATGGCTTTTATCTTCAGTATTCCAGCAAGCATGTCAAAAGTAGATATCGGCAGTACTTAAAAATTGTTAAGTGGATTTCTTTGAAATGACGTTTGTGTGTGCTCAGACTTTAGTGTGTGCATATTTTAAGATATATATATGCTGTTTGATGCAGTGGATTATTGGAGCTTTTTTTTTAAAAATATGATGCTTGATGCTATTTAGTCTCTCTTTATTGTATGGTGAGGACTGAGAAAACTGAATTTATTGTTGTCATATTAATGTTTTGGAGATAACGATGATGATGAATTTTCTTCCCCTTACCCTGCTGATTTCATTTCACTTGCATTTATTTCCATTTAAATGTGATGGCTTGAATTTTACCATGCTAGATGGTGAAATTCTTCTTAAGAAGGAGCAGTGTTGTTGCCTGCAAATATTATAGCTGAACTCTCTTGCAACTCAAGAGTGTATACATATAAAGACCTGAAAAATTGTGATTTTTTTTTTGTGAAAAAAACCTTCTTAACCTCAAATGTCAAGCAGTACAGAATTTGTTGTTATGTCTTTGTGGTTTTGTGGATCTCACTTGAAACAGGAGGCCATTTGAGCCTGTAATAAAGATAATTTTTTCTTGAGCTACTGTCAGTTGTTAAAAAGCTGTCGTCTAAGCCTCACTGAAACCCACCATATTTAAACTCTCACAAAGCCTTCTGACTGAACAGTTTTTCTGTATTTTAGTTCTTTATTGTAGCATTGTGTTTCTTCAGTTAGTCAGCGTTACCAGTTCTTCGGCAAAATCGAGTAGGGCAAGATCCAAGTTTTGAGCAATTTAGTATGCGATTCAAAAGTCTACCCAAGAAAGTGGTGCAATATATTGGTGGCAAAAGGGCATAACACCAGCTGTGTTTTCTGTGTGCCACTTATCTGGGTTAAGTAGTTGCTAAGTTGATTTTAAGAAAATAACTTTGTCACTGTTGTAACTTGAGATATTTTTTTTTGTCTCTTTTCCCCTAACTGATACATATTATTGCACACTTGGAGTATAGTCTTACCAAATTTATGAAGGAAAAATTACAAGTGTATAGATAAGACATACCTACTTTGCTAAGAAGGGATAAAAGAGTAGAGTCATCAGGTTTTCACAATAGTTCTTAGTAAACTTTGTTATTCTTTCAGCAGACCTCTTGGAAGTGTAAACAATGGAGGACGAGGAAAACCAAGTGCTACTTCCAAATGAAAAGCAGGTGCCGAACTCTGAAAGTGGTTATGTGTGGCATGTCACCGATATGAATCGACTGCAACGTTTCTTGTGTTTTGGTTCAGAAGGTGGTACTTACTACATCAAGGAGCAGAAGCTGGGCTTTGAAAATGCAGAAGCTTTAATAAGACTGATTGAAGAGGGTAGAGGTTGTGAAGTTGTTCAAGAAATAAAGACATTTAGTCAAGAAGGCAGAGCAGCAAAACAGGAGCCCCTGCTTTTTGCTCTTGCAATTTGCTCACAGTGTTCTGATGCAAAAACAAAACAAGCGGCATTTAAAGCTGTTCCTGAGGTGTGTTGCATACCAACCCATCTCTTTACTTTCATCCAATTTAAAAAAGATCTGAAGGAGGGCATGAAATGCGGCATGTGGGGCCGTGCACTGAGGAAAGCTGTTGCAGATTGGTACAATGGAAAGAATGGCATGGCTGTTGCTTTAGCAGTTACAAAATATAAACAAAGAAGTGGTTGGTCTCATAAAGATCTTCTGAGGTTGTCCCACCTAAAACCTGCCAGTGAAGGTAATAAAGTTTTATTTACCTGAAAATACTGTGGTTTTAAACTTTTTATATTTACTGTGGAACTACTTTGGAAACCCAAGTACCATTGTAGACTGATGATTTTCTTAGTGATGGTATCCTGCAAATTTCACCTTAAAAATATGAGTGTTCATATCAGAAACTGACCTGTTTATCTTCAAGGTGAACAGGGTTTATTCCTTCTTTTTCTTCTTTATGTCAAGAGAAGAGAAAATAATACGATTCCCTCGATTTTTTCCTATTTGTTAACAAATGATGAAGTAACGCTTTCTCGTTACTTGGGAAGATCTGTTGGTTTCAAATACGTTAGGCTCCTTGCTTCTAAGGAGAATAATACAGTAATTAAGCTAGTGCTCTAAGTTGTGTGTGGTTGACCTTTTTCATAGCTGCTTGGCTGGTCTGAGAATGATACCTGTTAACTCCTTTGCTTGCTAGAATGATACATGCCAGTGAAAAGACAGTAATCCTGCTTGGAAAATATTTTTCTTTTCAATAGGAATTGCTATAGTCACTAAATATATCACCAAAGGGTGGAAAGATGTCCAAGAGGCTTATAAAGACAAAGCAGTTTCTGCTGAGACTGAAAAACTCTTGAAGTACCTGGAGGCTGTGGAGAAAGTGAAACGCACAAAAGATGAACTGGAAGTTATTCATCTGATAGAGGAATATGGTCTAGTTAGAGAGCATCTCCTGACAAACCATCTGAAATCTAAAGAGGTGAGTGAACTTCATTAGCTTTGTATTCTCTTTAGAGTAACGCTTTTCAAAGTCTTAAGTTTAGATTTCCATAAATAGCTCTTATGCTGTTTTTCAAGTTATTTATGCAAGTACCTAATTTAAAAGCATGAGGATTTTCATATAACCTGTACCTTTAAAATACACTTATTTAATGTACAGATGTCGATTCTTGTAGCTTGGGAATCTTATTCTTTTTTTTCCCTTTTCTTCCTTTGATCATAGGTTTGGAAGGCATTGCTGAAGGACATGTCTATTTCTGTATTGTTGAGAAACTTAGGAAAACTGACGGCAAATTCAGTGCTTGAACCACGAGGTTCAGAAGTGGCAATAGTGTGTGAAAGACTAAGAAATGAGAAACTGCTAAAAAAGGTAAGAATGTTGTCATAATCAGTGACAGCATTTGTGGTTTCTAATCTCTTCCTAAACTGTATTTCTTCAGGCAACCTCCTTACAAAATAAAAAGGGATGTTTTTTGGAGAAGATATATAGTTTATTCTTTTAAAAAAATGAGTCGAATACCCGTACCTTTATTTTAAAGCTTGTATATTTAATTTCTCATTTGATTTCCCCTCTCCCCCTCTCTTTTTCTGAAACTTTTGTACAAATTAAGTAGATGGACAGCTAGAATCTTTTCTTAAATTAGGGCTGGGGCAAGCTTTGCCTGTTGGGTTCATTTGTTGCTTCTGAGTCTTGTAATTTAAAATCAGCAATACAAGCTTGAAAAGTGACTGGAAGTTAATTCTGTAGGATCTTAGGAAGTGAGTGAAGAAACTAGCATAGCAGCTGAGAGGAAAAAGAAGACAGAAAAGGAGGCTTTTTCCTTTCAGATTGCTTTACTATCCATCAAAGAGGTGAGAAAATAAGAGGGGAAAAGAGGGAGAACAAAAATTCCTCCCAAAGGGAGAACAAAACTTTTCAGGAATTTAATGGGAGATGGAGAAAACAAGTGGATTTTCCTTATAGTTTTGTAAGTTGGGGAGGTAAAAATCAGAACACTTAACTTCTTCAAGACCATAGTTGAATTGCGAAGAGCAACCCATCCTTTTTTTTACCCCATCCTGCTGCTCTTCCCTTTGTCTGCTTTCTGTTTTAACCATACGTAGCTACTTAGGCACTGGAGAAGCGAGAGCAAAGATCATACCTTGATGGAAGAAAGTGGACAGGCATTCAGATTTACTAAGGTTTGCTGCTGGTAGTGAGGAAAAAGATAACAAAATGTTTTCCATTGAGGAGAAAGATAACAAAATGTTGATAAATCAGTAAAGCAAAGCAAAGATGTGGTTTAGAATACTTAGTGTGCAGCAGACATTGGTTTGGTTTATGTAGGGAAAGCAAAAAAAGAAGAAAATGTTTGGACTGTTTTCTTATAGTAGGAGGAAAATGAATGCTGTATTCTGAAAGTAGTTTGTTCGTCCAATTTTACTGTATCTGATACAAAACTTTTAAATTGTTCCTGCCCGTGGCAGGGGGGTTGGAACTACATGATCTTTAAGGTCCCTTTCCAACTGGAACCATTCTGTGATTCTAAGTTTGTTCTTTCCCTAGTTCAATTCCTTTCCCTTCAGCAGGACAGGGACTTTTCTCTCTAAGGCTGTGATAGCATTGTTCAATCATAGATAGAGCTGTGAAATTTCATTAAAGTTCTGGTGATGGCATAATATTTGGCATTCATTGGAGGATTCTGGAAAAGGAATGAGGTCCATTACCAGTAACTGACAAGGGTCAGTTTGTTCAACAGCTGTGTAAAGACTGCACAAACTCTTCATATTTCAAGTAACAATATACTAACCCAGAGATTTTTGTTGTAGGATTTGATTTTTATTTTTAGTTTATTACTTTTTTTTTTTTAAGGAGTTCAGATTTTCAAAAACTTACTGTTGATTTCTTTTGCCTGTAGGGCAGAATACATCCATTCCATATTTTGGTTGCATTAGAAACCTACAAAGCTGGACACGGAAGCAGAGGGAAGCTTTGGTGGCGTCCTGATGAAGACATTTTAGAAGCTTTAGATGCCTCATTTTACAAAACTTTCAAGGTAATATAGTAGCTTTTTAATAATTCTCTCTTTTCTGAAAGCTTATAAAATGGTCAAGAAAAGTTTGTTGGTTGGATAACAATTTTGAAACTTTATAACAAAAATATTAGGAATTGGGATTTTATTAAACAAAGAATTAAAACTTCATGATATATTCAGCTTGTTGCAACATTATTGCCCTAATATTATCCCAGAAAGAATAAGAAAAAGCGCCACATCTAGGATTGAAAGCAGAAGGTGGAAGAAGAAATTAATATATTAATTATGTGTACCTATTTCTTTTTTTCTTCTTTTTTCCTTTTAGACAGTTGAACCAACAGGAAAACGCTTCTTAGTTGCGGTTGATGTCAGTGCATCAATGACACAAAAAGTTTTGGGGAGCGTGCTCAGTGCTAGCACAGTTGCAGCAGCAATGTGTATGGTGAGGCGTTCAACTTCTTTTATGGAATCATAGAATGGTTTAGGTTGAAGGGACCTTAAAGATATCTAGTTCCAACTCCCCTGTCATGGGCAGGGACACTTCCTGCACATTATTTATAACTATTTGCAGCTTGAGGTGCTCTTTTGATACAGAGGTGCTTTATAGTTGATTAGAAATCAGAAGGAAACTTACAATATTTTTTGGGTACAGATGTGACCTTGTGTCTTACTGGTTGACTGGATGCTTAAAGCTACTTGCAACCAAATCCAGGAAGATAATCTGAAGAAGTTCGCTTCCAGTATAAATCAAATACCTTTGATTTATGAAAATATTTTTTTTTCAGAAGCATTCATAGAATAATACAGATTAGGTTAGGCAATTTGGGGATAATTCTTATGTGTATTGAGTTACCAATATGTCCCTGGTATCTCAATCATTTCCACCTCAATTTGATATTCTGAAACTTCTTGTGTCTTTGTCTTACAGAGGAGTCAAACTTTTGTGTGAGTTTGAAAATATTTAGTGTTTTATGTCAGAGGGGAGAGAAGAAATATGGAAATATCTTCAGTTACAATAGTCAGAGCAGTTATTTATCTCTGATTTTTGTAATGCTTATTTGCAGTAACATTACAGCATATTTAAAGTGTAGAGTGAAGCATTACTGCGTATGAGGAGCCATGGTGACTTAAATACAAAAGCATATGTCATGTTGTGTGTTCGGTAGGGAATGCCTCGATTCAGACATTAAAAATTATGAATAATATAACTAAATCATTTTTGCCTTCCTCTTTCTCAGGTTGTTGCACGTACTGAGAAGGATTCCCATATTGTTGCCTTTTCGCATGAAATGGTCCCTTGCCCAGTGACGACCGATATGACGTTACCTCAAGTATTAGTGAAAATGTATGAAGTATGTAAAAACAAACAAATAAAAAAAACCTAAAAAAAATAGGAAGTAGCTGTTGCTAATGTCAGAGTTTAGAAGTCTCAGCAGTTACAATGGTTACAATGTGTTTTCTTTGTAATCAGTTCTAGTATTGGGTTTAGCCTGTATCTGTATAATAAAACACTGGATATTTTTCTCACTTTTATTTAGAGAAAGTCCAGCAAATGTCATTATTTCAGATGCCAGATATTAACATTGCAATTTAGAATGGCAGTGTTAGGTCACGACAAGTTAGTGCAAAAAGAATGTGAAAAAAACCAAGCAAAACCTGAACAAAACAGAAATGAAATGAATAAGTGAACTATTGTTTAATAAAGAAGCCTCTGTGTGTGATAAAACTTGAGGCTTACATAAAAAGTAATTTTTCCATGGTTTACTGATTTCTGTATTAATGTGTTACATTTATTATTTTGTTTCTTTTAAGATTCCAATGGGTACCACTGATTGTTCCCTTCCAATGATATGGGCTCAGAAAACTCAGACAGCTGTTGATGTCTTCATTGTGTTTACCGACAATGAGACCTTTGCTGGAAATACTCATCCTGCAGCAGCTCTTAGAGAGTACAGAGAGGTAAATATGCTTCTGGCTGTTTATAATTGATGAATACAGGATAAAATAAGTACCAGTTCTAAAGATGTTTTAGAGACTGAACTAGTTGTGGTTTTTTTCAGTAAATAGTTATGTATTGTTAAAAACTGATATATTCTGCAGTTAGGCAGAATTAGTGCATGTATTGCCCTAATTGCACATGTTTAAAACCACTGAATAGCTAAAAGGATTTGTAATTATCTGCTTGATGTACTTAATATCAAAGAAAAATTATGGTATTTGGGTAGTATATGAGTTTCTGCATTCTATATATAAGTGATTGAATAAGTTTTTTTATAGTTCTTACAGAATGAAATCTGGATTACAGAATTAAATTTAACTTTGATGGCTGCAGCAGATACCACAATGTTTAAATGAAATAATGAAAATAAGCCTGCAGGGAGGTGTCAATAGGATGAGGTGATAGTATCTTGTGAAGAAAGCTCATTATGTTTTAAAGGGGCTACTCTAAGCTGTGCAGCTTCATAATTTTAAAATAGAATTTAGAAAAATACCTTCTCCAAGCCCATAGCTATTTGAAACTCTTATTTAATCAGCCGACAATCTTCTGTGCTTTCAAGGCACTAAACTACAAAAAATGGCAAGCATGTATATATGGACATTAATCTTCATATCATGTCCACCCAGTTGAAATTAATACCAAAAAATCTTTAACTTGCCCACCGTGTTTTAGTTTTCTTACTTGAGATTAGATCCCACTCCTAAATTTGTTCTTTGAACAAAGAGTTCCTATTCTCTGGCCTTCATGCTGCTTGCTTTGCTTTACCTTATAGGTTACTAACCTACAAATTCAGCTCATTTAGCAGAATTGTCCAAGCCACAGTTCCTGTGTTTGTTCAACCAATATTTGGAAATTCTTGCCTTAGACAAAATCACACTCTTTGACTCCTATTAGATGATTTGATAGTTATTATTGAAAGTTTTCTCAGAGTGAACCACAGAAGAGCAGTTGTAATATTTGCATTTGAAATAATCTATGAATTTTAGTATTGCAGGAAAGTCATGCTAATATACCTCATTGTAATTATTTCCATTTATTTAAATATATGTACTGCAGGTTAAGTAAAATGTTAACAGGCAGTTTGCTATTCTTGGCATATCTAGGTTCTATCACTATGGCTATTCAGACAGTGGTTTATGCAAGCAAGATAGCAATATTTGGCCCTCTGGTATGTTTAAATTACTGTGTATGTGTGTTCTGATTGTTTTTTATTTCCTTCCTCTAGAAAATGGGTATTCCTGCGAAACTGATTGTTTGTGGAATGACATCAAATGGTTTTACGATTGCAGATCCAGATGACAGAGGCATGTTGGATATATGTGGCTTTGATACAGGAGCTTTGGATGTTATTCGAAACTTCACTTTGGATTTGATTTAATTTTGTAGGCATCTGCTCTTCCCAGTGGGTCCATTGCTGGCAACAGACTTCACCCTGGGGATTCCCAGCCAAATATACTTTATTAGAATATGGCACATTATATACATATCAGAATGTTACCTTTTTGTGAAGGGAAAACAAGAAAAGCAGATGAGAAATCTCTTTTCTCTTTTTTCCTGTTGCACACAATTTAAAATAACATGGGAAGTTTGCTAAAAATAGCTACAGGGTTACACAACACATAATTTAATTTCATGTATAATAGATCATAAATACTGAGAGATTTTTAATTTTCCCCCCGCCCCATTGCTGTGGAATGCTTGCTTGCAAGAATAAATTGATGAATTACTCTTAGAATGGGGCAGGAAACAAAAGTGGGTTTAGTATTTTTAATAACGTTAGTTTAACAGCAACTTCGTTGAGAGGGATTTTTCTTTGGGCTTTTTTTAATCTTTGTATTTTAAACAAGTTATTAACATTCAACAGTTTCCATTGTTACACTTCAAATCTACAAAAGAAGTATTTTGTGAGACCATGTGACTGTGATGCAGTATAAAAGTTACCCAGTAAAATTTTATACTGATAAAATTGGAATTGGAAAAGCTCATGCTATTCTTTTTGTATCTGGATTATCATTTGGGTTTTCAGGAGTAAAGTGTAAGTCTCTTTAGATAAATTGAGAGGCAGTTTCTGTGCAATGCAGTTTCAGAAGCTCTATTTTAGAATTAGTACACTTTACAGGAAGTTCTAAGAATTATTTTTAGTAGAAAAAGACCCTGGTAATAGCTGGGAAACCACATTCAGTCCATGTTATAACTCCAGGAAGCATCAGCACACTTTCAGTAAGGAAGATCAACAAGTGCATGTGTCTTGGCCTGCTCTTGCAAGCTGAGTGGCAACAACTAGAAACAAAACACATTTTCTTCAAAGGAATGTATTCAATGATACAGAAACAATCTTCCTAACAGGAGAGTACTTCATTTTTTAAAATCTTTTTGTAGGTTAACGTTACTTCTGATTTCGTAAATTAATTCAAGCTAACATTTTTCAAAACTACCTCCGGTTTATAGTGACCAATTCTTAAAAACTTTTATGACATGTACAGTTGCCTCCTACATGTTCTCAAAATCTTGTTTAAGAAGTGATTGAAACTGGATTATTGTTTTCTTAATTTTTTTTTTTAGTCTGATAGTAAGAATGTGAGTAAATAAGGAGAAAGCTAGTGAATATCTTATCACTTTGGAACAGGAATTGATAGCAATTCATGTGCATATGTATTTAATTGTGTGGGTTTTTTATATATGTGTGTATAGGGGGGAAGTTAAAAGATCTCTTTAGTAGATCATCTTAGAAGATGAGATAAGGTTTTGTAGTGATGCTGTTAAAACTTCCCATAAGACATATGTACATCAGCCTCTTTTATGCTAATTCTGGCTGTTTTAAACAGTGAAACTGATGTTAATTTGAAAATAATTGATTTCTAAAAATAACCCAGTTGCGATAAATGACATGTAAGACCATATTTTTCTGCCTAAACACCAAGCTTTTAAATGTAAAATTCAAGTCCATATTATACTTTTGATACTTGTAACACTTTTCATTATGCCTCGTACATATTGATTATAAATTCCAATCTCGCATTCTGTAGGATGGATATCTCTTTTGGTGCTAAATGTGAGGTTACGTGTTACTGAGGATATTCTGCTACATACTTCCACTCTACCTTAATGAATAAATCCATGACATAAACCCATGGCTTAAAGGACTGCTGGTAGGAATGTTACCTTTCAGTGGACATGAATGTAGTTACTTCTGATTAATCAGTGCTCTTACAATACAGCTCTGATAGAATGCTTGAAGAATACAGGACTGCCACCAGCTTGTCAGGTGAAACTAGAAAAACCAAGTGTTCCTACAAAAGCTGAGACATAGCACTTTGAGTTTGAAGAAGAAAATTAGCCATTTCTTACCCCTTGTAGTCTCCTTTCTAAAAAAACACCATTAATATGAGAAGCATTTTCTCAATACATGTTAATAATTTTTTCAAGTAAATGCACACTGATGTTTTGGGGTTGGTTTTGGTAGTAATGTGTTTTAAATTACACAATAGTCAAACATCTAATTAGGTGTTTACTTCTAAGCTAGAGATGGTGAAAATAACTGATAGATAAGTATCTTTTGCAAGTACTTTTTCTTATTTGGAGTAGTATTTGTGAAGTAATAGCAAGTATTTTGGACTAAATATAAAATGAAAATTTAAGCAGATATTTCAAGTTATGTTGTGCAGTTAATTGCATAAATTTACTGCAAGTAAAAATTAGACTAGTTACTAACAGATTGAATGAACAGTCATAGTAGTGTTGCATCTTTGAAAGCAGTCCAGTTTAAAATACAATTCCTTAAACTAGAGCGTAAATGAAGATTAACTTTTCAGTAGAACTTAGAGGGAATGTAGTTCCCCATATCTATTGCCACTGGATAGCAATGTGCCATCTTAAAGGTAGCCATCCATGCTGGAGTACATAATATGCTCCTAAATATGTACCATATCTCTGACCTAAAAAATCTTGTTAGAAATAGAATATTCTAAACGGTTTGGTTGTCTGATGTAAAACTAGCACCAATGATATCATGTTGTCATCTGCTCCTCCTTTAAGATTTTCAGAGAGAGGGGAAACTGAAGTAAAGCTGACAGCTGAAACTTTATAGCATGTTGACCTGTGTCTACCTTTTTCTGTCTGGTTTTGTTATTACCTTGCAGCAAGGGGCATAGAAGACTGATGCTGCATATCCTTTTTCCATAGGCTGGATCTTTTTTATCTGCCCGTATACTGAATTTTAGGGGACAGCATGACTCATTTGCCATAACATAAATTTGTCCTGATTTTAGTCTTCAGTTATTAAACTGATAATTTCCAAAATGATATCTGGACATGAAAAGAGGCAATAATTACTGTAATGTTGCTAAGCTTAAGCATTAGTTCAGTATACAATAAATAATCTACTCTTTCACCAAAGAGGAGATACTGACTCTTTCAAGTTAATAGTGTTGTTTGCATTGGAGGAACACTTCGACTAACAACAAAAAAAAAAGGGACTATAATTGTGCACCGCAGTTTACCTGTAAAAATTAAACAGGGGCAACTTTTAAGATAGTCAGTTTTATTCAAAACATGAATAATAATTTAAGAAGTCTAAATGCAGAGTGCATCTGTAGACTGGGTGAATGCAGGTTTCCTGGTATCTAACAATTTATAGACTTTCAGTTTGACTGCCATTTCACCGTCGCCCCCTTAACAATTCTTAAGTATTAGAGTATTATGTCTAAGACTATAATGTTCAGGCACTTTAGCTTTAAGAAAGAAGAAAAGGATGTAAAGGTCGGAAACACAACAGTGGTAAAACGTTCTTCGGTAATGAAGAGCTGTAACAAACGGACATCAAAGGTTAGGTCTCTTCATGGAAGGGGCACAGTCAAGAATGTGAAGAGGGCAGAAGGCACTCAAGATTTCTTAAAAACCATGCAATGCATACAGCCAGCATTGTGTCATAAATTGAATAAAGACAGGAATAATTTTTCCAAGAAATAGAATTTCATTTCAGGAATTTTAGACCTGTAGCACGGAGGAGGAGAGTTTGGGATGTTTGTAGAACCAGATTACAGGCAAAATATGGGGTCTTTACCTACACTCCTCTGTGTATAAAAAAAGAGAAGTTTAAAAGTAGGTGTAGATCTGAAGTCAGCAGGGCCGGGCTCAGTGCCCATGACGTGAGGACCGCTAATCACTGGCCCTAAAATGTCTTGCTGCTTAAAACCATTGTTAAACCTGTTTGCTAGACATAAATCATTAAGGGGGTTGTGTTGTTCTTTTTCATTGTTTAGATGGAGCCTGTAAGTGGGTGTGGCTTTAAAAGGCTATTCAATCAAGTATAAATTCTTGGCTTAAAAAATACACCAGCAGTTTTGGAAATGTACTTCAATAATGCCTTTGTCTGTGAAAACACTAGGAAAATATTTTTCTCCATTGCAAAATGCTGTGCTGCTTAATAACTCATAGCCACCATACCAGGAGCATTAATATTGGTTCCATTTGTTTTGTTTCTTGTATTACCTCTTTGCTTTGCCCTTCCTTTTCTCTGTTAATGTTGTCTTTTTCCTCCTTTCCCGTCTCCTTGGCACCTCAGGCCTATTCTTGACTCCCTTTTCACACACAAGCTCTCGTCCATTCTTTTTTTTCTTGCCTCTGTTCTTCTGCCTTCTTGCTGTCGTTGAGCAGGCTAGCTTAGCTAAGTAACTTATACCAGAACTGATGTCATAGTATTTATCTTAATTTTAAAAACCTGGATAAATTTTTTCATCCTTTTGACTATATAAATCTCTTGTAAAACACTTAATTTGCTGTATCTATTGGATTTTTTGTAAAACTTTGTGTAAAGATTAGTGAAAAAAGTATACTTTGCTTATTTACAAAAATCCAACATCTGCCTGTGAATGGCTTTATTTTTATGAAGTAACAGCTTAAAATTGGCTTTTCAAATTTAAAGCTTTTTTCTAGAATTAGTTCAGTGGGTTGGAGCTTTCCATTCTGTTAAATATTATCAAGCTGCTGTTATACACAGAATTAGGGAAACAAATTAATGTTCTGGATAAACGGGCAGCTTCTTTGCAGTATCGATTAGAGGAAATCTTCAAAGATCAGGATGTAGAAGTAAACCTAAGCAAAGAATCATTTGTCTTGCGTGTGCTTTTAATTTTTTTTTAAGCGTTTCATTAGTTTATAGGGTTTATTTTGCTGTTTGAATTGATTCACAGTGGACAAATACGCTGTAAGTAAGCTGTTTTAATGACTTTATTGCTGGAATGGTAGAGGTTTCATCTTGCCATGATACAGTACGGTGTACAACGTTGCTGAGTAAGAGTTAGTGGGGAAAGGCAAAACACTAGGGCAGCGTGTTACGTATGTGTTGCTCTGAGAGCTAAGATTTAAGATTAGCTAATTTCAGCAGAAGGTATGGTGTTTTTAAATATGTGTGCTTACATTTGGATTTATAATTTTGATACTGTAAAGTGTGGTTTCTTTAGGTATTCCTGCATTCTGAGTTTAAGTTTAAATATATATATATTTGC
>JAOXJM010000004.1:8196685-8219107 GCA_026413425.1 Tringa solitaria
CAGGGGAGTTGGACTAGATGATCTCTAGAAGGTCCCTTCCAACTCCAACGATTCCATGATTTTGGTTTTGCTAGCTTTGTGTACCATTAGTTTCTGGTCACTCCTTACTTTGATCTTTCGGCACTGTTTTGAACCTTTTGCTCTGTAGACTTCACAAAATTTATGTATTCTGAGTTCTTCACAGTGCTTTCTCTGGTTGTGAAAATTCTGTCCCTGAAGGGGATGTAATAGTATTTTTTTTTTATTTGCGGTTCAGATGTGTTCCTCTGGCTATCCCCAATAAGCCAGACGTTTTATTATCCCAAATAGTAGACGGTTCCTTGGATAATGAAAATAAATGTTTGACATGTGGGAGAACGTGCTCTTAGAGTTTCTGAAGTCTTGCTCCTTGTATATTTTGCAACGCATCCAGCTCTTATTTTGGACAGTTTTTATAACTTGTTCAATAAAGAGAACATATATTCCTTATTTGTATTTGTTAACATGATTGATAGTCCACTAGTTTGGCAATAGCCTGATCAAAATATTACTGCTTGTTTTTTGAACTGTCATCTGGAAAGAAAAGAGAATGTTGCTAAAAAAAGTGTGTGCATAAGACAGAAATGAAGAGGTTAAACGTTAATCTTTGGTTTGTGATTTTACAGGACAGGGAAGGAGGGCCAACCCAGAGAATACTACACTTTGGATTCTATCTTGTTCCTGCTCAATAATGTTCACCTTTCACATCCTGTTTATGTCCGCCGTGCTGCAGTAAGTAGACCATATAAAATTTTATTTTGTCTTGTTTGTCATAAGTAACATGTGCATAGTTATTTTCAGTGAATGTTGGTAGCATTTAAGTGTATAAATTTGGCTGGGGAAAGGGAAAAAGATACGCAACAAAGAGTGTGTGTTTAAAAAAGGAACACCTCTACATAAGGATCAAATGACAGTCTGTATCAAGGTGGAATGTTTTGCTTGACAATGTACTTCCTAAGATTATCCCTTCAAAACACCAGGTTGTGTTTACAAGAAGAGTCTTATCACCCAAATATTAGCAGCAACGGCAGCGTTTCTTCTGATATTCCACAGTCGCAGTTGTCTCCAGCTCTAACTATTTAAAAAATACCTTTGTCCATCTGTTCTCTGTTGTGTGATCCCAATCTAGATAATCCTTTAGTGCCTGAGATTGCAAAGTTCTACAAAACTGAAAAAAGTACAGCAGAATAGCTTTGGAGTGGACTCACAAGTATCTAATTAAAGAAATTATTTGATAAGCTCCACAAATAAAGATAGGGAAATTCTGAAAGAGAAAATCCTTTTGATTTCCATTTGACTGCTTTCTATCAGCCTATGGTTCCCCTCCCCCTGTGCCACACAGTTATCTGATACAACAGTGCTGCGTGTTCAACATACTTGCAACAACAAAATCAAAATACTCTATTTCTGCATATCAACATTGACTCCTGGCAGAGAAGTGTGTGTTCAATGCTAGTTCTTCATTTTATTTGCAAGCTTCAAGTGAAGAAGGAAAAAAGGCTGTCCTCTCTTTCAGTTTTATAACAGACAACATGTTTTCATTTTCTGTAGTTAAACATCCTCTAGGAAGTAATTGTATTTTTAAGCTTGATAGCTATACTTTCTTGGGAGGGAGTCCAACATGTTCCTATCTTTGTGTGAATGAGTAGTTTTCAATTCGTGAAAAATCTTCAGCAAGAGACTTTCTGAGGGAATAACAGTTTAATGTCAAGTCTGCTGTCTTTTCAGACTGAAAACATTCCTGTGGTAAGAAGACCTGATAGGAAAGACTTGCTTGCATACCTAAATGGGGAAACATGTGAGTGATGCTTGCTTTTAACTTAGACATATGATGCGTTTTACTGCTTCATATTTATGGCACAGCTGAGGAGTAGGAGGGGAAGAATGGTTAACGATGGTCAGTTTGCAGCTTAACTGAATACAGTCAACCTTCTCAAATGAAGTTAGGATTTTTTTTTTTATTTTAAATTTTGTTCTGATCTTAACTATAGTTAGGTAGTAGCTGCATTCCTACAGACATGTTTAGAACTGAGCTACTTCTTTATTATTAACATCCTTTCATTAATAGTTATGTGTTAGAATGCTCAGCTTTGATGTTTTTCCCTTCTCTAGAGTGCGAGAAACTTCTGGTAGTGCAATTATCTTAATGCAATAGGTGTGTGCGCTTAAATCTTCACTAGAGTAAAATACATCAAATCACTGCTTTGTCAGTCTGCCAGATTTGCCCAATATTCTATCTTTGTAAAATTTTTGTTAACAGTAGTTGGAGAAAAGAGGTTTCTCTGAGTGAAAGATAAATACAGCTTACTTTCGTTAAGTTGCACTGTTTTGCAGGTGGTCATAGAATTTTAAGTATACTGCAATATGAGATTATTTCTGTAAGAAGCAGTAAACCATTTTTTATATATATTTTAAAGTGACCAGCAGGTTGTCTTTATTCCAAAACTAGACAAACTAGTAGATCTTGATTCCAAGTTATAAAGTAATTATCGTTGTGACTCTGTTTTCTTTTATGTGATAGATAAATTAGTTAGGGATTCTACAATCTGTATGTTGGAAGGGACCACGGGAGATCATCTGGTTCAATCCCCTTTTCAAAGAAGGGCCAAATGACCCTGAGTAACCTGGTCTAACTTCATATCCGGGTCAGGTTCTGAGTATCTCTAGTTCCAGCGTTTGGGAACCTTTGCTACCTAATGTCTAGAATTTCTGTTGTTGCAATTTATGTGTTGTCCTTCTTCCTTTTATACTTAAATGCATTTGCAAATCTTTTGTACTTAAATGAAATGTTGTGTTTGATTACAGCAACCTCATCAAGTATAGACAGAAGTGCTCCACTTGAAATTGGTCTTCAACGGTCCACTCAAGGTACAGTTTAACTAAAAAATCACTTTGAGGTATATTTTATAGAAGTCTGCTACAATCTTGCATTTTTAATGTCCTCTTTTTCTTGTAGTTAAAAGAGCAGCAGATGAAATACTAGCAGAAGCAAAGAAACCAAGAATAGAGGTAATGACAGTAACTGTCATCAATACAAATCAGGGGTGTGGGTGGTAAATTGCAGTATTTATCCATTTTTGTAGCAATTCAATGGGGCTGCCTGTCCTCTGGGTGTACACAGTGCTTCTGTTAGAGTGAACGTGAACTGGAAGCAGTTAGAATTTAAGTCTCTGATTTAAACTTGGAATTTTAGTTACTAGATGTAGCTTAAAAGGGGAAAGCTTGACCACATACATGTAAGTACCTGTTGCATTACAGCCTGTCTGCTAAGAACTATGGTATTGGAATAAAAGTGCTGTTTAATGACTGATTATGGTTATTTGCCACCCATGAGCTGGCATTATAACTTAAACGCTGGTCTTATCTCTATTGATGGATATTTATTTGGTTTATGTGCTATTTTAGTCTCTTTATAGCAGTATATGAAACAGTCTCTGTGATTACTATTTTCTGAAGCTGTGTTTTTGGTAGTTAAGTGTATTTTCACAAGAGCTTACTGAATAGAAGCAATTTGTCTAGCTGTTGTACACATTGTATTACTTAACTCTGCCTGATTTTAAAAAATGTCTTATTGTTTTTCTTTTTTTTTTTTTTAAATATATCCATTCAGTTGTCTCCTCTCTGAGTTATTATAAATCTGGCGGTATATATTTTCAGAGTACTGAGACTTCAGGTTTCTTCCTAGAAGAAGAGTTATCAAAATAGATAAATTCCTTTATTCAAGAATTGGATTTAAACATCGTTTGTGCTTAGCTATAACTGCATAAGAATAATTAAAAACTATCAATTTTTTAATGGCACATGAGGTGACCTGTTGGTGATCTATACGCTTTTGTTCTACGTTACCCTTTGTGGTTGTGATGCCATAATGTTTTCTTCTAGTTTGGAGAATTCTGTATATGAGCCTAATGAGCTTATGGCCATCTTTGGTTTTTTGCTGCTCTGGCAGCTCAGTCTGTAAAGTCTGTTTTCAGTTATTTGGAGATCATCTCAGTGTAGATATTCCAGGTCTCTTCTGATACATAGGTGTCATACATGGTTCTGCTGGGCTTCAGCCTTTTGACATAGCCTTTTATCAATAGGACAGCCTTGATCCTGATTTAAATATTATGGAGAAATAAGACATATTGAATGTAAGTGCTACCAGCATTAAGAAGCTGAAAAGATGGCATAAAGTTACATCATTCTTCTTTCTCAAATTACACATCTGTCTCAACCCTGACTTGAGTAACTAGAGGCTTCCTTCATCTTGACTTCTTTGCATTTACTAGGAATGTAATTTATAAAATTTCTACATCAAAATTTAACAGTTCTGAGCAGTTCTTTTCTTTAAAAATGTTACTGATTAAATATCTGGTCAAATTCGACTGGCCGATAAATTTACCTTAAATATGTATGTGTGTATATCTATTATCCTACCTGAACGCGTGTGGTGTTTGCCAGCTTTAAGTTCTCCGACTGATTTTTCTATTACTCTCATTTGCCTGAGCAAGGCTCTTCTCGAGGGAATGGTAGCTTCCTTTTCATTATTCTAATTATACTTTGTGGTTCTTGAGTGGAAATTTCCAATAGCTGTACAGTTAATGCTATTGCACAGATCAAAATTAATTGGAAATAAAGATTGTCCTTGCAGATGTAAAAAAAGAAAGTAAAAAAAAAATACTGAGTAGCTTTAATTCTAGTTGTATTTGGTTTTTTAAGGAGAATGCACAAAAAATTAAGCATTGCAATTAAACATTACTGTTACTGGTAGGATGAAGAGTGTGTGCGCCTTGACAAGGAGCGGTTGGCAGCTCGGTTGGAAGGACATAAAGAAGGTATCGTGCAAACAGAGCAGATCAGGTAGGAATAATTTTTCTTATGGATAATGCATAATTAAAGGACTGGTAATAATTCTTGTGCTATTCAAGGCAGCCAGTTTTACTTCTGTCCATCAGCTCTCAGTGGAAGTCTCCCTCCCTTAGGTGCTATCATTAGAAATGCTTGAGGAGGCAGAACTTCATGTCTGGTCAGACTCCTGTTCTTGAGTGGAAGTTCAGGTGTCTTGGCATGTGATTTGGTTTGTCTTCAGAAGTGCGTGGACAGTTGTCTCTTCCTCCCAGCAAGTCTACCATTTCTGCTTCCTATGGTGTTTAAGCAGTTGAATACAATGAGCTGAACTGCAAGGGGAAGCGGATTATTTCTCTATTTCAGAGAAAAATATCCTGTATTGAGGAATGTCTTGCATGCAAGAGGAGGAAAATGTTGTGAAAAGAGATCAACAGGTAACACAACCTCTGTTTGACTCCCTACAGAGGTGAGCCTATTGCCTCTGGAGAGGCAGTAGGCTACCGGAGGATAATGCACTCTCATTGCCATAAACAGTATTCAAGTGCTTAAAATCTTGCCTATCACCTTTCCTCTTCCATTGTATCAATCCAAGAATTAGAGTTGGCTTTGAGTCTTGCACCGTATCTTCCCAAAGCCAAGCAGAGAGGAAATTAAATTCTAGCAAGATCTTGTCGATGCTAAGGAACTCGGGTTTAACAGAATACCAGGCTCTAGTAGTTCTTTTTCAAATACCTGACTTCACAAGTTTTAAAGGTAGCCACTTAATTTCTTTAGTGTGTCAGCTCCTGTAATGTAAAATGAGAGTCATACTTCCTGCAGTTAAGGTATATGAATATGAATTAATTTACTGTTTTGTCTACATTGGGTTTTGCAGGTAAGTAGTTTCACTTGACAGACCAACAGCATTCTTGAGAAATCTATCTCTTGATCATAAACAGTACTGTGAATGCTTGTCTGTCCTTTACTGGGATTAAATTTAACAGTTAGCCTTGTAACAAGTAATATAGCAGAGTTGAGGCATTTATAGAATCCATAATTACACCTAATCACACGAAAAATACGTATTTTGAGTGTCATCTTCCTCTGTTGCTCAAAGAGGTGTACTTAAAAGGAAATTGTAGAGGGAAAAAAGTTCACATAACGATGAATTGGGTATACGCAGTTAGGGTTGTGCAATTTGATCCTTTTTTTTTGCCTTCAGCTCACCTGCAAAACAATAGGGCTCTCTCAAATTCTGTGTTTACGATTAAAAGCAAACAGATAAAGATGTTCACTCTTGGACTGAACCGAGCTACCTCAAACACCGATTAATGTGGACAATGTTACTACCATCTGTTGTTTGTTTGGCCTACAGGCTCTGAAAAGATAACACGTCTTCCAAGTGGCCAAGTCCACATAACAGCACCTCAGCCAAAATTTAGATTGTGTTGAAAGCCTCAGAGCAGCCAGGGATTGATTGACTGGACACAAAATTGTAATCCGCTAAAAGTAACGGGGAGCTGAAATTCAGGTGTCGTAGATGCAAGTGTTAGTCCTGATGCTTTATATCTGCAGTCTTTACTTCTGCTTGTTATAACTAGGATTTTTTTGGATGGTTTTTGTGCTAATACTTTGTCAGAAGTTTGATTCTCGTGCCCAAAACAGCAATGCCAATCTTCAAATACACATAAGATGACTGTTTTATGATTTATAGTATAGCCATAAACTTTACACAGGATGAAGTTACTCATTCACAAATTTTTCAGAAGAATTGTACATACAATTATTCAGTCTCATTTGTTATTTTTGCTCATTTAGGTCCTTGTCTGAAGCCATGTCAGTGGAAAAAATTGCTGCTATCAAAGCAAAAATCATGGCAAAGAAAAGATCCACTATCAAAACTGATCTGGATGATGACATAACTGCTCTTAAACAGAGAAGTTTCGTTGATGCTGAAGTGGATGTAACCAGAGATATTGTCAGCAGGGAGAGGGTATGGAGGACAAGAACTACAATCTTACAAAGCACAGGCAAGGTAATGCTCTGGATACCAAGCTATTTTTATGATCCAAATGACAAACAGCATTTTCTATTTTCTATATCTCTAGCTTGTTAACTATAGATGACTGGGGGAGTTATGCTTAGTGTTCTAGGTGAAGGTAGGCTTGGAGGGCTCTTGACACAGTGATAGAAGAGTTTATTTTTACCTCATTATTGTAAGCCTAAAACGTATCTCAAAATACCTGCTTCAGCCATTTAAAAGATACCAAGTAATCGCTTAATTCCTCTCAAACCAAGCTGGCTTGAGCCCTACAATTGGTATGGCTGTATGAAAGTACCTGTAGGTTTGCAACAGACAAAAATGTGGAGTAACTGATACAAGTAGCAATGTGTGTACATGGAAAATCCAAAGGCCGCTAAGCTGTGGAAAACACTAAAGAAGTAAAGAGAGAAAATTAACAAAACTAGAAAGCATTCCCTTGAGGAGGCTTTTCTGTGTATTTTTTCTCCCTTCATGCTGCACTTGGTTATGTCCCATCCAGAACATGGTTGCGAGCACAGCAGACAGCTTGCTCTCTTCGGACAGTTAGACTTTATTTATTGCAAGGTTAGTTGGCACTGAATTTCTCAAAGAAGCAGTAAGTCAATTTCTGAAAGATTGCAAATGTCTGTTTTCCTGAGGTTATTGTCAAATTGTGTCCTTTGCCTTCCCCTTCAAGTATTTTCAGAGTGTTGTCCCAAGGTGGCGTCATTTACTTGGTGTGCAGACACCCAGAGACTGCAAATTTTTGTTGACTTCATGCCCTATCCAGCAGCTGACTGGTTTTCAGCTGGTTTTGGCGCCTCCTGTTGTGGGATGTTCTTTATTACCAGCCTTCTTTTCTTCTTCAAGGGTATATTCATTAGCAAGGCGTTTATTGTTTATAGCAAGTGTCTGGTTTCAGAGGACCTTGTGTCCTTTATACAGCTCTTTATTCTTACCTAGTGAGAGATTCTACCTTCTAAACTCTATTTTACCTTTTAAAAAGTACATTTTACCTTCTTAAAGTACATCAACAGGAAAAGAATGTTTGGAAGTAAATGAGGTCCCAGTTTTCATTTGTCTTATTTTTAACAGTATTTTAAAGAGCACTGATTTTCTCAACCTGGTCTCTTCGCTTTAGTGGTAGAATAATTTCATTCATGAGTTATGGGATAATTACTTGTTATGTGGCACATAGCCGCATGCTACATGCAGAGTGTGTCACTTCTTTCAGTCTGTGAGATTTGTAGCTGTCTCATTGCTGAACAGTTGATAAATTGGGGAAAGCCTTTAATGTTTTAGTCATTGGAAATGTTTGTACTGAAGGAATCTGGGTAGCTTTTACTCCTTTAGCATTCATATCTTTACGTGTCTTCCAAGGGAAACTTACAAAGATACTAGGGAAAGAGTAGTATGGTTTATAGTATTATCCTTGTAATAATAGTGAGATGAGGTAGTGATTTTAAGCAAAAGCCAAACATGAAGAGAAAGACAAGAACCAAGAGAACAAGTTTGTCCTTGGACTCCAGCATGCAGTTACTTGGAGTAGCCTAATGAATATAGTAGGCATAGTAGCAAGTCTCTATTTCTTTTCGTGCAGGATTCTTGATAGCATGGTCAGAAATCAATGAATGTTAATGTTTATATTTTTGTACAAGTAACAGTGAGAGTAAGTAGATGGGGAAACATCCCTTGTTACCCAGTGCTGTGATTTATTCCAGAACAGCTCAGGGCTTTTTGTTTGCTTGTAGGGTGGTTGGAAGGGTTTTTTGGTTGATTTTTTTTTTTTTTTTAAGAACCTTTGTGAAGACCTTCTCAAAAGCTTTTAGGAAACTCAGATGTTCTCTCAGGGAGATCATTCCATAATTACTTGCCTGTGCATTTGAAGAATTTTGATCAGGGAAACATGATACCCCTCTGCAAATGCTGTTTTGACCTTTCTGTATGATACCTGAATTGCTAATGTGACTGATAATTCTTTTTATTGTCAGTTTTCACTGTCTGCTTGGTATAGATTTATTTTGAAGTCTCTTGAATCCTTCTAGAATGTTTAAAGCCAAAATTTACTTCAGTGGTAGTTTACATACCATATAGCATCTGACTTTTTAATATCTGAATTCCTCTAGAACTCCTGGGTGAATAGTAGCTAAGAGTGAGCACCTCATAATGTGTGATTTTATTCTTTCTTTCCAAAAATTGCTTTCAGTCTAAGGCAGTTCCTCAAGGTCTGTCTCCACAAAGAAAAACTCCTGTGTGTGAACTTTCCCAGTGTTCCCTGTGGTAAACAAAGATGCAGAGATAGTTTAAGATGTGAAAGAAAAATACTAAGAAGATCAGACCGCAGCAAAAAGAAAATCTGTTGTCCTTATTAGCTTTCTGGCACATTTCCTCTGTTTTTGATGTGTTCGAAGAAAGTACTGATTCCTCCAGCAAGATGCTCTTCAGAATTCTATGCAGATGGCAATATTCTTAACTATATTTATGAAGTATTTACGGTTTCTCCTTTTGGGCACATTTTCTGAATATCAAGTTTGCATTTTACTTCAGATAGCCTTTTTTGCTTTATAGAACTGTTCCAGATTTTTTTTTTTGTAAGTCTCCAGTGCTGTAGTGTTCTTTTTTAACATCTTTCTTTCATATTGCCATTTCATTGCATTCTACCCTTTCGGATGCTGCTCTTAATTGTCTTCTGATAGCATCTTCATTGTTACTTAGTTCCCCTTGCTGAAATTATAATAGTGGATTTTTTCGGGCTGAGGGTTGTTTTTTTTGTTTGTTTACAAGAATGTTGAATTTGAATGCATTGATGTTCCTTCAGCTTCTACTTCTCTAAAGTAGGTACTACAGACTAAATCAAGAGGTGCTTTTCCTTTTGTGGCTACTTTGGCCAGTTGCTCCAAGAAGCAATTACTTATTATAGCAAAAGATCTAATCACTGCATCGCTTCCTTTTTTTGACACTTCTCCAACCTGCAAAGTAACTGCAATCTCTCATAATTAGTTTTCTTCTTTGGAAGTCTCTGTACTGTCCCATTTATATTGGCAATGTAGCCCCTAATGCTTTAATGATTTGGGACAGGTTATCATTTATTTACTGTCATTCTTTGGTTGTATTTTGTAGTTTGTTTGACTAAGCTTTCTATAATGTATCACACAGGTCCCTGATCTGTACAACCCCCTCTGTTTACCCTCTTTTGATCAGATGTTGCATCAATCTCTGGCTGTGTTTTCACTGATTTTTTTTTTTTTGTGAGGTCGTGTTGTTTGTAAAATCAGACATTTAAATTCTGTCTTGAGTTTTTAAGTTTTTAGAATTTGCGTTTGCCTATTTTTACGTTTTGCTTAGAAATTTTGTTGAGGTATTTTTCCATAGTTTTCTGCCTGATTATTATGCAGTTCTACCTTCTTTTGGAAACAGTGTTTGATTTAATGACTGGTGGATGAGTCATCCTGCACTGTCTGTTTTAAACATCTGTTGGCCTCCCCAAGTCTGTAGTGTAGTCTTCTTCTAGATTTTATGAATAATGTGACATTTTTATGTAATCACTTTTCAGAGCCAAATTGCATCTGTTTAGTCTAAGGGATTTTTTTTCTCTCATAGTAGCTTAATTTTGGAACTATTTGAGAGGATATATTGTTTAAAGCAATTCAATTTCAGGTTTGGCTGAAGGCATGCAACAAAAAGTTGCAGTTTTGGTGAGTCAACTGACAGTCTAACCAACTGGAAATTTAGACAGGTTTCAGAAGCAATAGAAGTACTTGATGCTAGAGTTCCTTCTGAATTCTTCTCCATTCTTTGAGTGAGCACAATTTTGGGGACTTAAAGAAATTTATTTCTTCTGTTTGTCCTCACTTCATGCAGTCCAATTCTCAATCTTCACAAACACACACAAAAGTCAGGGCAAGGGAGTTGCTATGTTCAGACCCAATACAGCTGGATGTGCTGGGGGAGAAAAGCAGTGCAGTGTAGGGAGAGAAGTTTAAAGAAAAAGTGGAAATTATTTAATCTGTAGATTGATACTTGGACAAGGTGTCTTGCTGCTGTGTCTCACTGTTTTATTTGGTGGCCTTTCTTGTATAAAGCAGACATAATAGTTTCGGATGCTCATGTTAGAAGAGTATGAATGAATTCTTGATAATAGATTATGGAACCATTGATTATGGAACCAATTTTTGGAGAACAGGTTAAGTTTGTCAGATTTTTATATGTGTTAAATCACTTTAACCAGAAATACTGTCCAGTGAAGCTATGTCAGAACTAACATTGACACTTTCAAAACTGCTAATCTCAGGGGAAAATACTAAAAAAAATAATTATTACTTTTGTAACTTAATTATTGAGAGAACCATTGTATATAGAACTGGATATCTTTTCAGGTAGCTGAAGTTTTGAACCCATACATAAAATATTTACCATCGTAAGTGTTTGGAGTGTTAAATTTTGAATTACTGCTTTGCAGATGTTTCAGTTCGGTTTTGTATGTTTGTAGATAAACGTCTGGCTGTTTTGTAAAACAAACCATTTGAACACAGAGAAAAAACTGTGTTTATACTGAAATGGATTCCTTCTTTTCATGTCCTTCCTCTATCTTTCCCTTCCTGAATGATCATCTGATATTTATCATCTCCTGTAGCAGGCTTCGGCAACCTTTTCCTGAAAGAAAATCCTTTTCAATCTTTTTCCTCCTCATTCCACCTCTACGGTAAATGCGCTTATGGCACTTGAATTCTTCCTGTAGGAACAAATTAAAGTAGCCTAAACAGGAGCTTCAGCATTCACAGGTGTATTTGGAAGGTGTATTTTTGTTGATGAGTGCTGATGTACTTTATTTTTTTAATCTCCCAGATTGCTCAGAAATATTTCTGAGATAAGCAGCATGGTAACTGGGTGGGCTGGGTTGAATGTGCTCTACTTTTACGTAGAGAAATCTTAAAATTGGAATCTTGGAAATGCACTAATACTGCCTTTGTGAATTTACAACTTTTTGAAATGAACGAGTGTCCTTATAGGAATAGTGAGCTCTGAGCATTTCTGGCATTTTTTTAAAAAAAAATCTTTCATCCTTTTCTTTGTAGGGATATTTAGATCATTGCTAAAACTTTAAATTTTTGGCAGCACTCTTCAGTCACACACTTGCAACTGCAAGAAAATAGCATGATCTTTTCTCAAGTGAACTCTAACCCTACATACAGGAGAAATAATATAATCCATCCTGTTGAACATATGGGAAGTCTTAAAGGTTATACCGTATAATCTCTCTAAATTGCTTTGACTAAAAAGCCGAAGCAACATGCTTCATGTATGAGAGTCCATACACAGACACGCTTTTATGTATCTGTGTGTGCAGCAACTGCATGGGACTTGTCCAGCAGCTGGTTTTGTGGATTTCTTGGCCTCTCCTAACAGATCTGTAAATCCCTACCTACCTTGAGCCTTGTGTAAGTCTTCTGAAGACATTGCAAGGCACTAGGAGTCTGAGGGACCTGTGTGGCTTCTTAACGTTATTGCGTGCCTGGGTACGTTCCAAGGAAAAGCACTGAAGTGGAACCATGTAAATTAGATGTGAGAAATCTGAATTTGAGGTTATCATTTTTCTAATGGAATTAGTTGTGTATAAAATAGAAGAATGATCAGATGTGGGCATCTTATGCGGGTTATCTGTTAATAATGGAAAAACTGTTCAGAATGTTAAAATATCCTTTTGTCAATATAAGATTGTTTCTTTAAGTGCATATTACTTGGTAGGGCTACCTGGTAGGTTGGAATGTTGAAGCAAAGGTCTCATTTATTACTTGTTGTTGCTTCATTTCTGCAGATTGACCAATTTGATTCTCCCACAATCTGGGTAGCTAATCTGTTCCCTGTTTAATATTTACCAAAAAATTAAGAGACTATTCTGAGTTAGTGGCTTTTATAAATACAATTTTTTTTCTTTCCTTTGCGTGAATCAAATAAGATGATGTTCTGCCTTAATCCTGGTATTTTTATTCTCTGTTCTTATGTGAAAGACTTAAATGAGGCTTTCCAGCACACGTTTTTCTTAGGCTTTGTTCTGAAAGCACAGGAATCTTATTTTGTATAACAAGCAATTTATTTACAGAAACAACTCTTTGTTGTGTGATTTTGTTTTTTTTTTTGAAATCATCATCATTTGTTTTATATTTGATATCTTTAGTTATTGCGGTCCTCTTGTAATGTCCTAGTTATCTATACTTTTCTTTGGAAAAAAAGGTTGATGATGTGCAGTGTATTGTATATCTATGAAAAAGGAGATTAATACAGCTGAGTCCATTCCCTTCTGCTGTAACTTCATTTTATAGACCATGACTGTGAGCTGTACACATTAAATTCTATATTCCTGATTTTATTTCCCAGTGACTTGCCTCATCCCCAGCTTCTGGGGTATGTTTTTGTGCATAGTGATGGGAAGTCCAGAACTGAGTAAGATGATTGGAGTTTATAGCTGACCTAGCCAGAGGGATTAGCACTTTCCTGGTATGTGGTGTTTACCTTGGATGTAACCCCCAATTGCAAATTTATCTAATACAGTGAAATGCTCTGAACTATTTCAGAATGTTATTTCTTTGTGGTTTTCTGTATTCCTGTACATAAGTATTAAATAGCGGGACTTTTCATTTTCTCCAAATGAATCTCATCTTTATGGTGGTCAATAGTTTTAGTTTTGTGTTATCACCTGGAAAACGTTACCACTGCCATTAATACTTGCATACTTTATTTTTTATATTGATGTCTTTTATTTGTAGAGTTGATCCTTTTAACAGTAACTAACATATTTGAAGTAAATGCTGTGAGAAATCACTTTTACAGTTACTTTCAATTCTCATATTTTTGTTCTGATACCTTTAGAACATTCTTACTAGTGACATCACCTGTGAGGGGATTAATACTGCAGTTATAATCACAATTCCAGTAAATTCTTTGATATGATCTTGTAACTGGAAAATATTTAAATTAAAAAAGTTTTATAGCAGGACTAATAGTATCTTAATCACTTCTGACAAGTTAAAGTTCTGAGAGTAAAAGTTTGGATATTTAAAAAAAATATTTTATTCTAAAAGCAACTTCATGTTTGGGCTCTAGGTGGCAGAATTGTTCTATGGTCTTCAAATTCACAGTAGTGGTGAACTTAATAGCAAAACTGAAAAGGGGAAGGTGTGCCAGGTTAATAGTAACTCGTATTTTCATTAATGCTTTCAAATGGAACAAGCTTGTGATTTTAGAGTGGTGGTGCACAAGTGTATATAGCGTGGTATAGCTTAAATTCCCAAACTCCACTTTATTGTGTATTAGCTTACATAGCACAACTGGGAAGGCCATTATATTGCTGCTAGGCACTAGTACAGACGTTTTGAATACAGCACGTAAAGGAAAGGAGGCCCAGATGATTTAAAAATGTATTTCCATTAGACAATCATAAATCTTGTTTTCTAAATAGATAACTCAAATTTGTGAGAAGCATCTGCAGGATAAAGCATTATATTTCCTGAAAGAAAAATTAGGTTGGCTATAAAGTAACTTCACCATTATTGAGCACTTCTTATATAACTATTTAAAAAAAAAAAAGTATTTCCATATGCTGCATGCATAGGAGAAATAGGAGAAATAAACTTGGATTACCTATGAGAGGGATTTTAGAGCAGATTTTATGCTGTGCTGTATCTTCAGGATGTAGTGTTGCTGATCTTCCATGCATCTGAATTAGCCTTTGTACTATTTAAGATTAAATGTTTCAGTTGTCTTTCTTACAATACTCTTATAATACTCTGCCTATAAAAATTAGTGAAGATAATACGGAACAAGTAAGCAGTGAAACTTTTTACTGAAAATGTGTTTTCAATTCAGTGCAGTAGACTATAGTAAAACTTTGTGACTAGAACATAAAGAAATGTTGCTTGATTCTCAGAGTAACTTTTTGTGAGAGAGAGTGTCTGATTTTTATGTTTTTCCCAGCAGTTAGTAACAAGTTCAGTTTCATTAGGGAACCTATAAAAAAAAAACTATTAATCTGACATCTTAAAAAAATTAAGTCATGTACTCCAGTCAGTTTGCTATATAGATTCCAGTACTTTATTGTGAAACTCTTAAACTACTATTTTCCTGAAAACACAAGACAACCTGTTTATTTAGGTGGTTCTTTTTAATGTTGTCGGTGTGGTAGTATTCTTGTTATATGACTTAATGTACTACGGTATGTTCAGGTCAAAAGTGTATGGAGAGTAGTTTGAAAGGTACCACAAGCTCTAGGCAAATGTGCCTGTCAGTGCGGTTGGGCATCTTCTGCATTTTACTTGTTACATGTGTACCTCTCTCATTTTCCTTATTTGCTTTCATTTGTGTATATAATTCAAAAAGGAGGATTTACTTGATCATAGCTATATAATTCAAGATCATGTTTCTAGTTGTGGCCTTTATCCGAAGAGCTCTTGTTTAAGGAGAGGAAATATGCTGGGTCAAAAATGATGGAAATTTTTATGCTCTGAATAAGCACAGTGCAGAAAATATCAATAGTTCACATAGTTCTACCAATATATTTACATGCTCGCAGTTGCTTATGACTGTCCTTGAATATCAGTCTTTCATATGTCCAACCTTTGATTCTGAGGGCAACCTAGCATACAATATAAAGTGCTGTGCTTTAGGACTATCTTTAAATTAGAAAAGCAAGGAGGAGAGATCATCAACTTCAGTGTCGGTGAAGAGTTTACAAGTTGAAGATACAGACTTTTAGACATGGGAAAAAGATGCCTGAAATGAAGGAATCCAGATTTAAATGTGCAAGATATTTATTTTAAATATACAGTTCATCAGTTTGCATTCCATATGAACATTTTTTCAATTTCTGCTGTACTTCTGTGAGACCACCTGAATACTGTTTATGTTTGTTATGTCATGCAGTACATAGGAATTGCTGAAAATGTGTGATGGGAATATTGCATTTCTGGTACTGCCTCATACCTTTCAGTCTGTCGGTCACTGCAAAGGACTTAGTAGCATGTCTGAGCATATCAAGTAAATGTCTAAAGAAGTGTGGTAGGGGCTTTGATTCTTCCTTCTCCAGCCCTACTATACGTTTGGACAATGTTTATAGCATTCTGCAGCTCTCCTGGGATAGAAATCCAACAAGAAATCCTTATTGTCAGCTCAAATAACAGTTTATTAGAGTTTATATGTTGTTCCTGGGTTCTTCTCTCTCTGCAGTAAAATACCAGAATTTAAAGTCTGATTAAAAATTGCTTACAACTTAGCCACGGGGAAGTTTTGAAGCCCTATAAGCCATGCGATGTAACAGCGTATATGCTTCTAGTTTAGTATGTTAGATTTAATCTTCTATTTTTGGTCAGATGATTGAGAGGAAATATACTTTTCTTTAATTATTTTTTCCTCAAGAATTGTTTTCTGTGAAGTTGAAATCAATGTTTCTCCTTGATTATTGTTATTAGAAAAAAGATAATTTTTTTTTATGGCGTAATAAAGCTGCTATTGTAACTAGAAGTCTTTGCTAATGAGCATTAAGGTTGTGGCTAGTTACAGAAATTAGAGATAGGTTGCAGAATGAAGATTGCAATTTTTTAGAATAAATTGTGATATATTTAAATTAAAGCATTTTTATTACAAAATGAATCTTGTTAGTGCTGTAACTTCATTAAGTCTTCCCCAGTAGAACAGGCTGATCTTACTTGCTCTGGTATTTCTCATGAAACAGCCTGGTTTTAAATTAACACCAGTGATAGTAACTTGACTTGGTTTCTGTTAGTCCCTATGTTGGCAACGGTTAGAGCATCTGTGCCTGTAAATGTTGAGAATTTACATATTGTTGCAGGCTTTTCTAAAGAACCTGTGTGACTCTCTGTAAGATAATTATGTTTATCTGACCATAGCTGCTGTTACAGATTATCTTCTGACTACCATTGTTTTCCCTTCCATTTCATCTAGTGCATGAATCCTCTTTTTAGAGGCATGAGTGAGGATGGGTGGAAAAATCTATTATGATAGGGCTTTATTTAAGACACTATCAAAAAGCTGATTTGGTAGTTGCCGAAACACTTTGCCTCTTCCTCTTTTTTTTTTTTTTTCCTTCTTTCCATAATGTGAGGAATTTTTATTAGGAGTAGACATGGTTGGAATCAACAAAGAGAGCTTTCATGGAAGTAGCTGAGCTCTAGGCACATAATGACAAGAATCGATAGAATTGTCTTTTTACATACTAAGGATTTTCTTAACCATTGTTTTTTAAAGCATGTTCAGAATTTTAAGAGAGAAACAGGTACTTACTTTTTTTTTTTTTTCCTGCTATATCCCCCAGTTCAGAAGTTTTTGGTAATAAAAATGTTGCACTTGGTATTAAGTTTAACTAAATCTAGGGCAGAAGCTAGGGGATGTTCATATTCTGATCTCTGAAGGGATGAACAATGAAAACTTAGTGGTCTTGCAACCCTGCAGGGCTTTGCAAATCAGTTGGTACCTGCATTGGACTTCCTACTCGATCATTTTTCTGTGACAGTAATGTAATCCCACATCCCCAACCAAGCCACTGTACACCAAGATGATGATATTAGTTTGAGTGCTTGTTAAAACACTGCTGTTTTTTCCTCTTCCAAACAGATATTAGTTGTGGCCTTGGTGGACCTGCATTTTCATGCTGTAGAAAAAAGACATCAGCAAGAGCACTTTGTAATTCTCTACTTATTAGTGATTTCTTTTCAGGAGATGGGAGAAAATCCTGTGGGTTTTTTTACTGTAAAGAATTTAAAATTTGATCCTGGCCATTCAATTTCAGTCTATTGAAATCTGAGATGCTAAAATGCCTTTGAAAAATTCATAATTTGAAATTTAAGCTCACTTTGACAGTATGTTAACTGTAGGTTTTATGAATGAAATATGGATATGAAAGCTGGTCGTAGCTTCTTTGTGACTGAAAGATGACTTGGCTTCTACGTGGACACTCACTCTTACAAAATTCCTCCTCTTGTTGTCTAATTAGTTCCTCCTGAATTTCAGAAGACTGAGTAGCTTGTTGTTTCTAAGAGACAGTATGTAATAAAGCATAGCAATGATAAGAATTGTGACTGATATGCTGCCCAGTCCACAGTTTGGGAGAAATCTCTGACTTTAAAGTAAAAACGTGTAGTTTGACTTAATTTCTGAAGAACAGAGCTGATTTTGAGTATCCTTATATAATTGATATGTGCAAGGCTCACAGCTCTTTAAAAGTTTTGCCTTTTTTTTCCCCAGGATTTTTCTGGCTGAAAAGAGCTTCAAAAACAGTTTTGTGCGACTTCTTTCACTCTTTGTGAAAAGAACTGGGTTTCCTCAAGGAATGGCTTTGCCTTTATAAGTGGTTTCTGGTGGTCTTCCAGTTCCTGCCTCTCTGGCTTGGAGCAGATTGACAACATGCTTACTGAGGTCAAGTGAAACAAGCTTAGAGAAGTTTTGTGTTACAGCTCTCTCTAAATTATTTCTACAAAATTCACTACAGAAGTCTTTGTTTTATAATTCATGCATTTGTTTTGTAATGTCAGTGGTGTTAATTAACACCTTTAGTGTTAGTGTGCAGTACTCTGGAAGAATCTCAGCATTTTGTGAATACTTTATACTATTCTGAACCAGTAAAAAAAAGCCATTTTCCTTAACTGATAAAAGGTTTCTTTTACTGATGAACCATTACTGAAAATTGTCAGTAATGACACACACTGTGTACACATATCTCTAGCTTAAAATGCCTATTGACCGGTAATGTAATAAGCATATGCCTTTCAAAAGTTTAATTAGTGCTTACTTTTTTGTTTAGACTAAAGCAGACTCCTACTATGAGGAGGAATATGTTTTGAATACCTTGACCAATACATTTTTTTTTCAGTTGTGCCTCAATGACTTGGTTATCTGACAAAACACTGCATGAAGTTATTAGAATTATCCCGGATCACTCTTGAATCAAGGATTTGTGAATGTGATCTCTGTACTTTCTTCCTCTTGATATAAAATGAAAGGCTCTCCTGCTTAAATTGGTGCCAAATGAAGTGAAGTTGTAATTCAAGACAAATATTAAAAGAACTGCACCACAATGTGACGGGGTTGTGCTTGTGAACTATTAACAACCAGTCGAAGTATGTTGTGCTCTGCTCAAGAGCCTTGCTGATAAGTGCAGGAGGTGGTTGCCTCCCTGCCTTGCCTCAGCTGCTTCATGAGGGATCAGGGAAAGCCTCCTGAGGGTTCATATGGACTCTTCCCAAAGAGCAGCTGAATATGCCTGGGTGGAGGAAGGCTTCTTGTAGCACAGGTTTGGGCAGACAGAGGGACTGTGCCCGAGATGTCGCTTCAGAAGCCCAAAAGTGAGCAAACAGGCTCTCATTAGTGCATATGTACCTGGGCCCCCAAGGTGAGACTTGTCCTGGAAAGCTTGGGTAAACGTTTTTCCTTCTTGCTACAGCACAAAGAGCTCCAAAGAGACTGTAAAGGTGAGGTAGGCAAGAAGGGAGAAGGAGATTACAAGCACTTTGTGAATAGTTTGGTTTACCTTGTGAGGTAATGAAGCCAGTTAGATTTAGCGAGTTGGGACCTCAAAACTAGAGGGTAGCAGTGATGCCTCATAACTGTTTATGTTTGGATCCTGTCACAGAAAAATAATCCGAAAACATCTATTAAAATTGGTGCATGGGTTTTGTTTTTCTGTGAAGCACAGGTTAACCAAATGGTGTCTTGCACCTGTGGTGTTATGTGAAATGCAGATTGTCAGCAAGGTTCACAGATATGTGATGTGTTTTTCAGAACTTTGCCAAGAATATTTTTGCAATTCTTCAGTCGGTAAAAGCCAGAGAAGAAGGCCGAGCACCTGAGCAAAGACCTGCACCAAATACAGCGCCAACGGTAAGAGCAGTGCTTTGGTGAATATGAAGGCTGTGACATCAAAAGTGAGAGCCAAGGGTCTTGTTATTATTAAATACAAAATTTGTTTTGGCTTAGTTCCAGTGAATGCACAACTTTCAGGCATAACTTCATAGATATTCTTTGACTTAAATTACTTACATTTATTGGTATTTAAAGAGTTGAATATATTAGTTTAATTTGTTCAATATGTTCTTGTTACTTTGAGATTAAACTGCTGTTGCCAGCTTCTGCATCTATCAAACACTAGTGACATCCTGCATCTATTTGCAAGAAATGTATTAGATGAGACTATTGCCATTTCAAACAAAATGTTTTGCTGTTTTTCTGACAGATAGGGTAGCAAATGTTTAAGAATCTGGAACATGACTCACGAGTGGGAACAGCTTGAACCAGCTTTCTTTTGCCTGTAATAAATCAGGAGAATTAGAGCTTTATTGTTTAAGTCTATCTAGGTATTAGACAGGATTTGTTTTATGTTGTAGGGTTTACTATTGAGTTCTGTTAAACTTAATATATACTTGAATTGAGTGGCAGTCTGCTATAAAAGCTATTTAGTCATACTTGGATTTATTTTTGCTGCTACTGCATTTAACAAATAACTAAATGTAAATAGCAAGATGAATTTCAACATTTAAATATTTGCTTTGTGATGAATTTTGTAAATTGTGCAAGGGACTACTCAAAAGCCCTGTTCAGAATAGTTGTGAACACATAACTAAGCCATCTAAAAAAAAAAAATAATAGATTGGATTGGAATTTAGTGTGCCTCTATATTGGTGTTTTTAAAAAACCTTTTTTTTTCCTAGAACGCCTTTTTTGCCATCCAAATTTGTTTTTATTCTGTAGTTTAGCAGAATTTGAGCTTAATCAGGCTGGCAAGGAACGTTTTGTGCATGTGGCTGAAGGCTTAATCATGGCTGTCAGTTGACGAGGTTTTTTCCCCCCTCTAATTCTTGAGATTTTACAAAAGCTCAATGATTTCATAAAACTTACAGAGTTTAGCCAATCTAGTTTGTTATTGCTACTTTAGTTTTGCCTCAGGTTGTTGCCATTGCTTTCAGTATGTACTTCTAAACTGTTTCTGTAAGATTGTAAGTGAATGTTGAAGGGAAACGTATCAAAAGTTTCAAATGCGTTGAAACGTCTACAGAAGTGAACTAATTTTATGCTCTTTAGCAGTTCCATGTAATACTTTATGAAGTTCAAAAAAACCATCAAATATCTTTTAGTATATTTTACAAATCTTACTTAATCTGTTTTAGGATCCCACCTTACGAAATAAGCAACCTATTCCAGCTGCCTATAACAGATATGATCAGGAAAGATTCAAAGGCAAAGAGGGTAAGTTGACTGTAATATGCTTCTTTTAAAATAAAAAAATTGGGAAATGAAACTGATGCGTTATAAAGTTTGGGTTAGAGGATTTTTCTGTGCTGCTGTTACTTGTCAAACCTAAGAAAAGACTAAAAAAAAAAAAAGCTCTAACTATGCCTAAAGATAGCTTTTCCAAGTAATAAAGTAAAAAACTACTATTTATTAAAAATTATTTCAACCTCTTAGGAAGCAAACTGAAAGCTTAAAAGCAGAAATTCTTTGTATTTGTTTGGGCAAGGTCATATATGATTAATAAAAAAGCAGAACTGCAAATACAGCTGTCAGGTGGATAAAATGAAATACATTGCTTGTCCTCAAACAATCACAATTATTTTACAAGTTGCTTCCAGTAATTACAAGTAAATATTAGTAGCTTGTTATGTCTCTTTAAATTACAAAGCAAACCAGTAATAGCAGTGCAAGATATTAGCTCCCTTCTGAAAAGAAGATGGAAATAATCTACAATATTTAAGAATTTTCACTTATTTTAAAGCAGGGTGGAAGGTTGAACTTGAGTGATGATTTCTTTCTCTAACTCAAAATTTTTCTTCTGTCCCCCTTTTTTTTGCAATCTTCTGTTTTAGTACGAGTTCTACTTATTTCGTGTCCATGTCTTGCTGTGATTTTATTTTGAAAATCTTGTTTATTGTGGTTGGATGTTTTTGTGTTTCTTGCAGAGGGCAAGGCAAATCTCGTTACGCCTCTGAGTTACCTCTTCCTTCTAGTTCTCAAACAAAATCATTCTACTTTTTTAATGAAACTTCCTGTGCATGCTTCTAAGGGCTTTCTTTTCTGGCTGCAAGAACTTACATTCAGCTAAATGCCATTTTTAAACTGTAGATGAGTAATTCAGCTTATGTCTTTTAGAGTATTTGGCTTTGTCCGAGTTAGTACTGTTTTTTTGTTCAGGGCAATTGAGTAACATTGATACGCCATGTATGTGAATTCTCAGATTTTGTGGAAGTGCTATACTGTAGCTGATTGTCTTTAATCTTACTTTGAAATGACATGATTGCTTTTGCAATATAAATAATAAAAAGCAAGAAAATATTACAGTGTTACTTGTATATTCAGTTTTGATTGTAACTGGATAAAGAAAAGCATAAATTATAACACCAAGGAAAATTTCATGCTGTAAGAAATTTGTGAAGTTTGTTTTCCTTGCACCTTATACTGGAAAATGTACAAGAATTTCAGAATCTGACTGTAGCCATCTCTGAAGCTATTTAAAAAAAAAATTGTGTAAATATGCACCATATATATGAATACGTCCTTTAGGTTTATGGATTTTT
>JAOXJM010000004.1:8226670-8240746 GCA_026413425.1 Tringa solitaria
AGTATTTATAGGTGTTGATCAGATCCCCCCTCAGCTTTCTCTTCTCCAGACTAAAAACACCCAAGTTGCTCAACCTTTACTCGTAAGAGAGATGTTCTAGTCCCCAGTCATCACTGTAGCCTTCTGCTGTACCGTTTCCAGCAGTTGCCTGTCCTTCTTGAACTGGGGAGCCCAGAACTTAGCATCTCTTAGACTTACATTAATAAGGAAAAGTGCTATGCCATTATTATGGATTGTCAGAACTGTTTTATTTGCTGTTAAATAGCATTGGAAGGCCTGTGTAGCAGCTGGAAATGTTCAGCAGGCAAGTGCCTGCTCTAATGCCTGAAGCAACAGGTGGTTCTTTAGGATCCTAGTTGTTTGCTTCTCTGCTGGGAGATCACTTCTCTGTGTGTGGTCAGCACAAAGCAGGGAGCAGGAAGCTGGAGAGAGCCAAAGCCTCTGGTTAGTGAGTCTTGTGGCTCATTAAATGAACCAAGACATGTTCTGTGAGAGACTTGGGGAGATTTTTGCAAAAGATGAAACCACTGGCAATTGAGCAGAGGCTTGTTCCCTGCCAGGTGCCTCTCTCACCTTTGATTTACTTTCTAGCTGTGCTGCTGGCTCTGTGGGCCTTCATTCCCTTTGCAATGCTGATGGAGGCTTGGGTTAGGGTTTTTTTTTTTAATTAATTGAGAAGGAATGCAAGTTTTTATTAGGGAAAAAGCAGAAGAAGAGTCCAGTGGAAAGAAATAACTGAAACAGGAAGTGAACACGTAGAACTGAACCAGGATTTGTGCTGGGAGGAAAGAAACTGTGGCAGGCCATACGCATTGGGGGATGCTACTTTTTTGGTCTTGTTAAGGGATGTCTGTATTCTTTGGAGTTAGGGAAGAATGTCTCTTTGAAATAGTTGGAAATTCTCCTTGTCACAGGCAAGGGGAACCCTTAATAGGTCAGTCTGAAAATGGGAAAGGTTCCTCCTTTGGTGACCTTCTGAAATTCACAAGCAAGCGTCAGCCTAGATTATACACCTCTGGTTTATGTCACTCCAGGTCAGCAAAAGTGTCCCTTCAATTTAGGGGAGCTCTACCAAGTATTCTTCAAGGCTCCAGGTACCACCTGAAATATTAATATGCTGCTTCCCCAGAAACAGTGACCTGTATAGTCACAGAGAAAACTCCTATCTGTGGAAGTGTTGGTCGAAGGCAACTTCACTATCTTTAGCTCAAGTTCAGCTGTATGAGCCCTGAGCTAAGACTAAATGCATGATTACATCTTGGGGTTGGAGGGAAAGGCGGTAGGGCAATATCAATTTGTAAAGGGAAGATAGACTTTCTCTCTTAAGTAGAAAAGACTGCATTCATGTCTTTCTGTACCTGCATTTTGCTTTCTCAGAATCACCTTGGTAGTTGAGAAATGTTAAATCCAGCAGAAGGGAAGGGGTGGCCTTGAGAAGCTAAGATGGATGGCTAAGCTGAGGTGACTGTGTAAAACAAAACATGGCTGGTAACACTAGACCTCTCCACTTGGTAGCTGGTGATAGCTCTGGTAGCATAATCGAGAGGGCGAGGGGGGAAATAGAAAAGCAGAAATAGTGTTCAGAAAGTAGATACCTGTCTCTGTGGTGAGAGGTGTTATGATCCCTTTTCATTTGGGTATCTTTTTCTAGGCGCTGGAGAGTTATTAAATTTGGGAAACTTTTCTGCCTCATTTCCTTCAAGTGTCTGATAATCTTCCTCTTCTAGGGAAGAAAGAATGAGCAACCGTAGATGCTTCCCAGAGCATCTGTATTGTTTTCAAGGTTGTCTGGGTTTCAATTTAAGTTAATTTACTCATTATAAGAGCAAGAAGCTCTAACAGTCTTGAAAATCTAGTATTTTTCTTGGACTTTTTGTAGGTCCAGGTATGAGCATTACTTTGATTCTGCATTATTTTTGGTCTATTGTGTTTTTGTACTCATGCGTTGTATGAACGTGGTATGATAAATGGCAAAAATCTTTCAATTCCAAATAGCTGTTTCTGCACAGTGTCAGTTACCTTTACCCAAGTCTAGTTGAAACAGCCCAGAAGTTGCTTAGGTGTAGACAAATGCTTGCTTATTGTGGCTTGATTGGTGATTATCACGCCATTTTAAGAATTAATTGGGTGATTGGTTGATGGGTTCAGTTGACAGTAGATGCATATGGCTAGGGAATTTACAAAAAGAAAAAGGTTTTCTTGCAAGTCCAGGTGGCAATATTCAGGAGCTGGCTCTGATCGTAGAGCACTGAGAACAGGACAACAGAAGGAGGAGAATTCAAAACCAAACAGGCTAGTGGCAGCAGGTTTATTCACTAAGCACTTGCAGGCTTCTGGCACTTACCATAAATACAATCTGATTAAAACTTCTGAAAAAAACCCAGCCCCAAAGCAGCCAGTTTTCTCACCTTTAGTCTGGTAGTGTGAATTTATGCAGATTCTGTCGTCTGTATCATATGACAATGACATTGTTGCACTTCTGCACACCAGAAGTGCATTTATCATGTTAAGTGGCCACAGTTTTAATAGTTGGCCTCTGATCTGGATTCTTATTAAGTATATTTTTCCTGTTAATACAACTAGAAGTTGAAGATGTTACATTATAATGCATTCTGGGAGCATGAGGTACTTCTCCATTTTGTAGCAAAGAGAATTTCTGAGACTGCATGCATGTTGTAACATATTCTCACAAAGATTTATGTTTTTATCCTTTCTCTGGAGTGGTTTGAATGATTCCGTGCAGCAGGAAAAGCTTACTCTGGTTATAGAAAGTAGAAATACCAAATGGACCTCTGTCTAAAGAAAACACAGATTTCGTAATTACTAACCAGGTTTGTTTTTTGAACAGAAGCTAAACTACTGCCAATAGCAAGATGAGTTGATTGCAAAGTAATTTCAAAGATACTGCCACTGTTGACTATTTAGACATGACGTCCCTGTGTTCCTAATGATTTACAAGAGCCTTTTTTCCTTTGCAGAAACGGAAGGCTTTAAAATTGATACCATGGGCACCTATCACGGAATGACTCTGAAGTCTGTAACAGTAAGTCTTTTCTTAAACATATTTTAAAGGAATGATAATGTACTTTGTATATCTCTGTCGGTCTGACCTAGGCTCTGGAACATCACTTTGGTTGACTAGCAGAATTGTTGAAAGTTCTCTGTGAAAAGATAAAACATGTTTTGGTTTGGTCTGCACGTTTTAGAGATCTTTGCTCAGGGGATCTGTCTGCAGTTAAAAGGTGTGATGGGAAGGCTTTGCTGGCAAGTTCTTCTTGTGGAGGTGCAGCCTTTTTGTACTCACCTATATTGAGATACCACTGTTTTTGCTAGACTTCTATATGTCTATGAAGGACAACTTTCATAATTGTAACTGATAAAACTATATACACAAAAGTGAAGTAATAAAACTAGATTTTGGAGTATCTCTGTTTCCTACTCTGCATTTAATAACAGTAAATTTGTTTAGTGGTGGAAAAATTTGACTTCTGCATTACTGTTGAAGCTTTCTAGCCTAGTGAGATGAACTTCTTTTGTATGACTTTTCAATGCTGTCAGTGGAATTGCTACATACACAGATGAGAGAGAGACCCTTAAACAGACTTCCTTTTTTTTTTGGCCAATATTTTGTGGAAGTGGGTTGAATGCTCTCAAACAAATGCTGTTTTGATCTGCTGGTAAGTAGGACAGATGCTACAAAACTCATGTAGAGCCCTCATTAAGGTTTTTGCCATCTGCATACCTATATAAATCTGATGAATAGACAGCACTAAATGCTCTCCTAAATCCATGCACTGTTTCTAGTTTGCACTCCTAATTTGAACATAAAATCATATCTTGAATGTCAATTTCTTAAAAATTAGAGCTTTTTCTTGTTTGATAAAAGTTCTTGCCCAAGCCTTTCCTTTCCAACCTCCTCTGGACTTAGAAATAATTTAAAAGAAAAAAAAAAAAAGGAAATATTTTAAGGAAGGAATCTACTTAGTTCTAAACGCTGTTATTTCTAGATTAATTCAGAAATTAATTCAGTGAAGGAAGAAAATAACTCATTATGTCTGAATATTTGGTCTTGAACCTTGCATGAATTTAGGGCTGCTTTACAAGGGATCAAGCAGTGTTGTTAGACAAAACTTAGGTTTCTGTGGTATAATGTGTCTGTTTCAAGTGGTAGTGACTTGAAATGACTTAGTAAATAGGTTCTGTTTAAATTGTACTGTGAGGAGCAAAAAGAAAAAAAATAGGCAAGATTATAGTAAAACAGAAATGTTGAAATGTTTCAAGCTTGTCAGTATAAAAACTGCAGAAGTGAAGGGATGCACAGTAACTCTAAATTTTTTTCCTTTTTTTTTACAGTTTGTTAAAAAATTATTAAGGTTTTTTACTCTAGGAATCCTAGCTCATGTATTCAGCATACTACCTAGAGTTTTGAGATAGGGTTATTAACCTTGCCGGTTCCTTCCATTAAGAAGGAAAATATAACTGATACTAAACTGCTAGTAAATCTTTTTGCAACACAAACTATAATTTTTTGAAATAACTATTTAAGAGGTATTGCATGACTATGCATAAAGCATCATCTGGTGTCATAAGAAATCCTAAAACTCCATCTGTCATTTAGCGTTTTTCTAAGAAAACTTGTAAGGGATTTTTGGAGCCTTATTTTCCAGACTATTAAAAAGGTGCCCTAAATGCTTATCTCATTCATAAATTGTGATGACATACTGACTTTGTGTTTCAGATGGGGGAGAAATAAATCTGTTAAGTATGTGGCACAGAAATTTTCATCTGTTTTTGTCTAAACGTTGTCACAATGATGGACCACAGAGTTCTAACACATAATCTTCAGATTGTTGTTTTGTATAGAATACTTTATGTCCTCCCAGCTAGCAAATTTCATATTAGGCTTTTATTCAATGGGAGTTTTTTGTGGTTCATTCCTATTTTTTTTGCTAGACAAAACTAGGGAGGCTATGGGAAAGTACTTACATTCCCTAGAGGTTTAATGGAAAAGTACATGATACTCATTGGCCAAACAATAGAAATGAAGAGGGTAGAATTGGAATTGCATAGTACCTGCATGATGTCATCTGCTGTCCTCATAGTGTTGATACAATTCCTCTTTGAATTCATCAAACGCTTCAAAGGAATTGAAGTGTTAGCTAGTTCTTTGTTACAGTTTGTCTTGAAACCTCAGACCTCTGATTTCTAGATGAATGGTGAAATTTGAAAGGTTCATTTTTATGCCATTGTTTTCCTTGACTAAAAGGAAACAGAGAAGTTTACCTATGGTGTTTGTTTCCATTTATGTTTTTATAGAGAGTCTTAAAACTTCTTGTTTTGCTTGACTAAACAAGTCTCATCATGAAATAAGCTTCCACTTCCCACGTGAGTTTTCTTTCTCTAGCTATTCCAGTTAGAATTAGTCTTTTTTTTTCCGAGCATGGAGAAGTAAAATTTCATGAAGTCTTCTAAGTGAGATCTCACCAGTGGTTTGTAGAAAGGCATTAAGAATTTCTTAGTGCTTCTGAAATTATAGATATTGCCTTGAGATGGATGGATTATGTATTTTATCTTCATTCTTGATCACTTTTTTGTATCTTCTTATTTTTGTTCTAGTTTCCACTTTGGTTATGAGTTGCATATTGGAAGAGATTTTTTTTTATTATTATTTTTTTAATCCTAGCCTGGCGGTTCATTTGAGTGTTTGACGTAATTGAGAATACCATCTACCCCAACTTCTGTTCTCTCTGTTATGTTGATTCCTTTGGCTTCCTTGTCACACGTTGTCCTTTATTTTCTTGGTTTGAATGAAACAGTTTGTTTTGATGATTATTTTTCTCTTTTAAAAGGCTGATGGAGCCATTAGCTTCCCAAAGGTTTGATCTTGTTAGCAATTGGAAGAAACTTTGTAGATGTATGCTTATTACCTGGAGTGTGAACCATGGCCCACTGTCTGGAGTTGCCCACCTGCTTCTCATGTAAAATTTATAAGAAGTTTTTATTTGTTTCATATTATATTCACTACATGTCTTCCACTTGCACTCTGCCTTACTGTAATTCTCTCTAATGTTTTTTATGAAATATGCAAAACTTCTGTTTTGTATTTGTTCTTGCTGAAATGTGAGTTGTCCTAGCTGTTTGTTCCTTTTATCAGCAAAACAAAAACTTCTGCATCTTGACTGCTTTCTTTTCATCAGTGATGTTGGAAACTTTCTTAGCATTCAAAATTTGTGCCAGAACAGATGGTGAATGGTGGGCTTTTTCTGAAGTAATGTCAGCTAAAATAACTTGTGCTGCTGGCAGTTCTTCTCTGTAACAGGATTTTTGCTTAATTGGCACACTTGCTTTCTCTTACGAAGAACTGACTTATTTAATGAATTTTTATTGTGAAGGCATGATTTAATTATTCTGGACCTGGAATTGTTCAGAACAGGACATCTTCAGAAAGCCTTTTTTAATACCCATGGCACCTTCTATTTGCCTGAATTGATGATGTTTTGGAAAAAAGTAAGCTACTGGTGGTAGCTCTTGCTGTCTAGTTACCCAGCAGTTCATGTTGCAAATTGTGCAGCATGACTTTTAGAAACCTACAGGTCTACCTGCAGGCTTCACTTCAAAGCATAATCCCCTGCATAGCAGGGCAACTTTTAAGTAGGAAAGCTGTTTGAGATGGATCAAATAAGAGCCATGGAAGATAAGTATGCTAGTATTTTTGTACCATGCAGGGTGTGAGGGAGTGCTGAGACAGAATCTTAAGCTGATATTTTCAACATGTTCTTTCTTACTTGTGTAAATTTGACATGTTCAGGGCATTAGCCCCCTGCTTTTCTGAAGAGAAAATGTTAACTAAGCCACTGTCATCTAGTGGAAGCCTGGAAAGTGGGTCTGACATTTTATATGTAATTGATTTTTGGACTACTGGTTTCTGTAAGTTGAACATGTGAAGTATTTAACTGTTGCCATAGCTTGGGATGTTGAGATCAGAACAAACTAGCTATCAATACCTGTGTCAGAGTATGGGAGAAGCTGCTTGTTCCTTGAGTGTCTGATAGAACTGGCTTTTATAGATTGGTACTAAGGTGCATCCTTTTCCAAGCTGAGGGTGTGCTTTGGATTGACTTTTACATATTTGTATGTTTTGCACAATCTTTGTTTCTCCATGACAATAATAGTCACGTTGATGCTGGTTTTACTTATCTTTGGGGTTTTTTTTTCTTGAGTTTTCATTACTTTAATATGAAAGAGACGAATAGAGTGATAACCTCTGGAGTTCTGTGGAATGATTTCCTGAGTTCCCAGAGTCCTGACTGGTCACAAGCTCTGGTTATAAACTTGGGTGCAAGCAAATGAGATCTGCAAAGTACTGCATTAGGCTCTTGCAGAAATTACTTTGTTGCCTTTCCTAATTGCTAGAAGGCTCTCCTGTTTTTAACTCCTGATTTCTTTCAGTATTTAGGGCTGCTGAAGCTCAAAAGCTTCCTTTATTTTCAGTTTTTAGCCCTCAAAATGTAATCTGTTGTTGATCATCTGCGCTCATAAGCAGCCAGAACTACTATTGGCATTTCTTTCTCTTGCTGTTCAGTAAACAGGTGGATACAACAGCTCTTTTAGGTATCGAGATTTTATCCTTACCATATAGTTTGGAGCTACACTTGAAGAATCAGTATAGTTAGTGAGGGTTTCAGTTGAGGCACTTCGCTTGTAGCAAACTTACATGCAAATTTCTGCACTGTATACAAACATGTAAATTTTATCTCTAGTAAGAAAATCTATGTAAGTTTTCAGAGCTTCTGAGTTCAGTGATAATGTTTTTCCTACAAATTAACAAAAAGTAACATCCATCTTTCCAGTGTAAACTGACATGCTTTACAACAATCTCTCAGTTGTAAAATTACCTGGAGTAAACATATGAGACTATCAGTAATTAAAGAAGATACATTACATTTCAGTTGAAACAAATACATTCCATAGTCCTGACAGAAAACAATAAAAAAAGGGGTCTCTATGTAAGCCACAGTACGAGCAGGTTTAATTTCGGAAGAATTGAAAGACTAGTTCAGCACCTCCGAGATCAGCGGTTTTTCATCAGTTTGTGGTCAGTATCAGATCTTAAGCATTAACTAAACAAAGGATGTTGCTTTTATTACCCTCCAAATCTTTCAAGTATAGTATAATCTCAGTGATTTTTATTATATTAACTGAAATGTTGTTTAACCTCTCGTGTATATTCAAAGCATTATTGTGTAATAGGATGAAGGTTAATCTAAGTTTCTGGCACCTTAAAGACTGGGCGACTGGAGAGGTAGCATGTTGTGGCAGAAGCAATCAACATGGTCTATGCATATATTTTATATAAAAGATTTCAGATAATTGATATACTAGTAGGTAAGTAGGTAACTCTACGAGATCTTTTTTAACTTATCATGTAGAATTCAGACTGTGACTCAGTACCAAAAGTTGAAATGACTTTTCAGAAGCATAAGGAGGAATTGGATGTTGTCTCTCAATATACAGATAAATAGCACTTACCTTTATAAAATAAATAAAATCTTAAATATTAGATAGGAGAGATATATAACTACTTATCCACATGTCACCAGTTTTCTGTGTCATGTCTTAATCTCATTAAAATATTTGACAGCAGTGGTATTGAGGGAGGAATCAACAAAACAACAGACTCTTTCAAAGAGTTTGAAATGGGCTTTGAGGCAGTGTAATTTTTCTGCAGTCTGTGCATAAGCTGGTCATTATTCTCTGCGCGGGTGTAGCACCAGCCTGTCCACGGCCCCACTCCCCTCCGTGGGCCAAGCAGCATTCTGTAAGCTCTCTATGTGCATACTGTTCAGTTTTTAACCATCTAGAAGAGATAAGGAAAGCTGTAATAATTGTCTACTAAAAGAGTGCTCCATAGATGATGCTGGAGGTAGAGACTTTTGGTTTTATTTGATTTGTAAATTTTTTTCATGTTAAGCATATTTATCTATAACTGTAATTCCGACATAACCGTGAGGTTTTTGGTCCATGGGGGTTAAGGGCTAGGACATGACTACTAACTCAAAAAATACTTGAGCCGGAGAAATTGATGTTTCCCCAGAGTAGTCTGCCAGCAACCTTGCACTGCTCTGGGGTAACAGACTAGAAGTGTGTGTCTACGTTACTCTAATGAGAGTGGATGAAATGCAACCAGGTTTCCTAAGAACTATTCTGTGTTTTGTATTTAAGGGCCATGCAACAATTTCAGTGGTTAGCATTTCATTGCCTCAGTCATGTTTCAAACACTAAATAAATTACTCTCCCTTAAAGAGTTTTAGTGTAGTCAAGTAGTCAAGCTGATAGAGGCCAAAGAAAATCACGTACAAATGATGCTTTCAAGAAAATGTATTAGGTTGAACAATGCTGCACTCGTTTTCTCAGCGATTGGAATTCGTGTACATCAGTGCCAACGTATCTTGCCATTGTATTGCATTATACAATAGAACTGCCTGTTTTGTTCTTCATAATAGGTTTCATTTTATTTTGAGAGTAAGAACTGCAAATTCAAGCAAAGAAGTGAATGGCGTCACACATCTGGAAGTTAGGCATTGCTGTGTTGCCCAGTGTGCTGCTGAACAAGAGGGAGCAAGACCTGGAGCCATCTAGCTTTGTTACTGAATGAACATGTCTGAAGTTGCTGTTCTGTGTAAAAACTCGATCATGTCAGTGTGCTAAGTGTGCTTGTGGCATGCCTGTCAGGTCCTTGAGTGGTTTAAATGGAGGAGTGCCAAGTAGGAGAATCTGAAGTATTTCTTAGTATACATTGAAGTGGAGCTTGAGACATCCAGGGAGCTTTACTTACAAAAGCTTGAGAGCCTTAAAAAATTCTTGGTGTGAGTTTTAAGATGGCTTACTAGACCTGTCTTGACCTAAAGCTGAATGATATGAGTTGATTGCTAGCCCTCTAGGTGTCCCTTGAGAAACTCAAGAGTGTCCCTTAAAATCCTTTACAAATGGTTCAGGAGTTACTCTTGTTTGGAAACGTGACCCCAAATAAAGTCTAAGGAAGTTACATTTGTGTTCTTTGAAGTGGATGTCAGCTTTCTGCTTGAATCCTGTATAGGTGCTTAGATTCATTTATGTTCTCAGGTCTTAATGTTTATGTGTAGTATCTATTAATGAAAGTTTTACAGGGCATTCCTCAATTATACCAGCTGAACTTAAGCTACAGACTTTTATACTTTGTCCTAAACAATCAAATGTGCACTTCACACAGCTTATATGTTAAACAATGTTGTTAAGATATTTCCCTCTACAAATTACATATTCAGTAGATGTTTGGATATAATAGTTACATCTTCAACTGACAGTTTCTTGTTAAATTTCTTCTAATGGGGAAAAGAACAGCTTAGCTATTGTATAGTGTTGTAATTTATTCACAACTATTTGAAGGCAGTATAGAGGTCTTACGGACCCAGTAGAAAAGAGCATGTGACAGATGGGGACCAGAAGGCAATTCATTAGAACATCCCTTCTCCTTGCAAGTGTTATCTGCATTTGCCAAAATAATCACATGGGTAGCCATCCCATTGTCTTTGAGGAAGAGTTTTAACAAAGTTTTGAAGGTTTCTAACATACTTCACAGTTCACGATACAGTAGCTAAATCAAAGTTGCAATTCAAGTATTTCATGACCAGCTGAGCCATTTATGTAACTAGTCTGAGATGACAGAGTCAAGATTTCCCCCTCCGTTCAGTTCTTGAGATCATACCATTGACATTAGGCCATGTGACACTTTGCTACTGGGTGATTTGATCTCTGTGAAGCTCAGAATTGAGACAGATCTTTAGAGGCATATGTAAATAAAATGCTAAGGTAGGAACCCTGGTTCTTAGTCTTTTGAGGGACACATTATAAGTGATGTCATTCAGCGCTATTTCAATGTAGTGCAACATCATGAATGAGAAGGTCCAGTTAGAATAGCATAATAGGTGGTATTTTTAAGTCTTTAAGGCAATTCATTCTTACACTATTTAGGAAGGTAATTGATTAAGGCTGACTATATTGCGGTCTATAACTTTGTGATTTTAGTTCCATTTCTTATTCCATCTGAATACAGGTGCTAATCTGCCTGTGTTCTATGCAGCCACACGCTGTTGGATTTGTCCCCTCACATTCAGGATGTTTAAACGTGTTTTGTCTTTGCTAGGACAATCTTTAGGCACGTCCTGGTTTACTCAGGTTTGCTACTGGTGGTCCTGAATACAGTCTGTTTCAGTGTAGGCTTTCTCATTAGGTAAATGACTGTAAAGACTATATAATGAACTCTGCATATGGCTCACTCAACTAGCATTTAGGCAGTACTGATCATACCTTCCGGAATATACCTGTGATTGCAATCTGCAGAGCTGCCATCTGGAGCTGTATTTATGTTTTCACTGAGCAATATGCTATTGCAGAAACTACTTGCATCACTGCTGCTGGAAGGATGGTTCTTTGTTCTTTATTAATCTAAAACTCTCTTAAAGACACTGCTAAGCTAAGTGAGTATGTATGAAAGTGTGTGTAGGCAAGTGTTGAAAAATATATTGTCTGTTTTAATTTTCATTCACCACTTTCTGTTTTATCCTTCTTTATTCCCAGAAGGACTGCAGGATTTTCTGGAGGTTTTTGGTTTAGGTGTTTTCTAAGTTACAGGAACCTTACATATATATATATATATACACTTTAGACTTAACACTGAGGGTACCGATTGGATGGAAAGAGTCATCTGTTTTCTAATCCTTGTGAGTTGATGAATGCATAATGTGAATGCGAATTTCCTTGAGATAAAAAATTCTTTTTTTTTAAAATGCAAAATCGATTCTCAGATTGTTTGCTACTATATGAACATATTAATCTTCAATACTTCTCCTTCAAATAATGAAGCCCAATGTACTTAGAATGTTAAACTTATCTAAAGCAGTTGGTATATCCAAAGAAGTTGATAAATAACCTTGAGAACAACTGGTTTTTTACAAATACATTTTTTTATTAATTAGGGTGTAAAACTTTCAGTTAGACTTCATACAACATGAATATTAACAAAGTGTGTTTTTATTTCACCTTACATAACTTTGTGCTTGGCAAACTAAGTTTTAGGTTGTTGAACTATTCAGTTCATTCGCTGCTTTGGGAAACTTAGGATGTATTATTGGCATTAAAATAGCTTGCTTTTTTGGCTCCTTAAGGTTAAAAGCAGATGACACTTTTCCTCCATAAAGGTGTATGAGTGGGTTTTGTGCATAAGTAACAGATATGCTTTTAAAATTCAGTTAAAGTGTGAAACAAAATTTTGTGTGACTAAGCAAAGTGGTGTAGAGATGTGATAAGTTTGCTTGTAGTTAACTGTCAGTCTAGTTGCTGTAAATTCATAGCACTTTAAATTTAGATTTATTTTTTTAAAAAAATTTCTACGTTTCTTCATTGGGAATAAAAGTAACATATTTTTTTCCTAGAATCACCTAAGTCTCTCTTCCACCTAAGTAAAGTGGGTATCTCTTCATACCCTCCCTTGACCTGGAAGGAAGTGCTGTTGGGGAGTTAGAGACGTTTGATTTTGGGTGGCTTGGTGCTGCCTTTTTGAGGAGGGAGGAGAAGAATCACTGCCTGCCTTTCCCTCCTTGGGAGCAGTAATTTGAGGGTTTCATTTCCCTGGCCAGCAACTTTCATAAAAATTGACCCAAGCAGTAACTTTTCTACAGGCTTTATTGAAATTGTAAAGTAGGTTCAAAACGTACTGTGGAAGAAGGGAGGGAATGTTACTAAAGCAGGCCACTAACAAATGTGTTTCCTGAGAGAGGGAGAAACCTCCCTCCTTTTAGTTTGGAATAAGGAGACTTGTGGGTGCATGATGCAGCAGTATTCATCAGTCCTACTTGCTAGTTATCTTTGGAGCAGTTGATGTAAATCAGACAAACAGATTGCAATATTACTGAAATGAAAATGGAATGTAGTTTAAAAAAGATAACCTATCTGATTGTGTTTTATTGCTGTTACCAAGTAAAAGAAAAGACTCCTGGATGGAGAGAGCTTTATGAGGCCTCAAGCCAAATATTTTGTAGCTAATATATATAGAATATATTATAATATACACAGTATATGCAGCTACCTCATATTGGTCTATAAAATCTGTTCTGTTTTAGGGTGACATCGTATGCCTTAAACCACAAATTTTATAGCAGGTTTCACATGTATAATTAGGTCTGGAAAATAATGTCTTGAAAAACTTTCAAAAAATATCTGGACCAGAACAGCAGGTGAAATGCAGATTAAAGTAGTAAAATACATATTAGAGTACTAAATGGATGATAATACTGTCTTGGAAATTGAAATTAAAGAGACTCTGGACTGCCTGGTGTAATGTAACGTTACATCTGATTTTAAAAGGGTGGTTTTGTAGTTGGCTCATTTCACATATGAAATTTGAACATGTAAAATCAGCTTCCTTGGTCATACCTGAAATCTTTTGAAAATTGTATTTACTTGTTTGTTATAGTTGCCACTCAAACTAAAAGAATATCCTAATCAGGCAGTTTGCTTACCTTTATTTGGATGTACTAAATATTTAATACAGATAACTTTCGTATTCGTACTATTGTACTGTACAACAAAATCACATATTCAATATGTCTTATAATCCTTCTCCTAGCAATTCTCAGCAAGACTCTTAATGTCTTTTTATTTTCTTCTCTGGAAAGCTGCCTGTAGTTGGCTTGTATTATCAAACAGTGTGAATTGTAATTCTTTTAAATATGAGTGTAGGTAATAGATCCTTTTAAACAATGAGTACCATAACAATAATCCATATGCAGGTAACATTTTATAAATGGAAAATGACAATACACAGAAAATCATATTCAAGTATTATTTTATCACTTCTTTATATGGAGCTGAGAGGAAAAGAATATAAAAGGTAATAAGTACTCAGTATCCTCCAGGTTAAGATATTAAATTTAAACAGTAGTTACTAGTATACTAATATTTGTGAAAGTTTTCGGTTATGAATGAGAATCATACCTTTAAGGAAATAATGTAACTTTTTCTGCTGCTTCTCATAAGTGG
>JAOXJM010000004.1:8246198-8275529 GCA_026413425.1 Tringa solitaria
ATGCAATGGGAAATTGGTTATTCTCTTGATTCAGAAGTCTGGATAATTGAGTTGAATTTTTATGTCTACAAAAATCAATGCCTAGGTGGACTTTGGAGAAATGCCTATAAAAAGACCGGCATTTGCATTAAGTGGCAGTACTAAATTTTTGACTGAGTCACAGATGGTGTTTTCTGGTATTTCATTATTGTTTTATCATCTTGCATCAACCTATATGCTATGGAACAACAGGCTTAAATTATGACTTTTTTTTTTTATTCTAAATTCACGCTTCTTTTGGAAGTGATGACAGCAACACAGAAATCCTGAATGAAACCTAGAATCTCTTTAATTCTCAAAATATTTCTTAGACCTCAGCTTGTTTAAATGCAGGATATGTTAAATATTTAGTAAGGGACTGAACAAGGTCTTTGTTTTCCTTGGTGACTTCTTTGGTATTTTATTAACAAAGGACTTGTTGTGGCAGTTGATTTTTCTTGTTTTAAACTTTGAGCTTACTGAGGTGTCGGAACACGTAGCCTTTCCATAAGAAAAAATGTGGTGGGTTTATGGTTTTTCGGGAGTGGAGGAACTTGGTGTTTTTATGACAGCATGGATGTTCTTAATTTTTAATGTAATACAAAACTTTAAAAAGTTTTAACAGGGAAAGAACTGGGAATACTTAAGTATTAAGTACTTATACTTAAGTACTTAAGTCCTCCTTGAGGACTTTTTTTATGTTGAAAAGATTAATGATTTACATCCTTGCACGCATGGCTATTTCCCCATGTCTGATTTTTGTTATCTGGGTAAATTTTAAACCTTTAAGGATTTTACACTGGTCTCAGTTTCTTAATTTTTTTCAGTTCAATTAATTGCAAGACAATATCAAAGCTGGTGTCCTTAAAATGTTAGCGTGAGAAACGTGTTTCACACACTTCGCTTTCTAATGAGGTGAAGAAAAAGATACTTCCCCATTATGCCCACACTGAGCATCTGGGAGATCAGAGTGAGTGGTTCACCAAATATTCATATTAAACAGTTGACATGTCAATTAATATTAGATAAAGTTAAATGGGCTAAAAGGAAATGGATGCGCTTGTTCTGATGAACTTGTCCTTGGAGGGATACTTGTATATTCTTCAGAACACTTTGGCCTCCAGTGAGGTAAAGCAGTTTGCAGTGTTTTCTTAATTTAAGAAGTGCATGTCAGTTACAAACTGATAAAGATTGTAGAAAAAGGTTTCTTCCTCCTCCTCTCTCAGGCAAATGATACCTGGAAAATATTGGCAGCCATTCAACTCACTCTGTGGAAAGCGTGCTCTCCTCTTAAGCTCCTCTCATTCCCAGGCAAATGGAAGTCCTTTGAGAGAAATCCCGTCAAAGGTTTTAGCAGTCTCGACTTCTCCACCCCGTGCACCAGCTCTGCACAACTTAAGCATTCAAATGGAAACCTTTGAGAGTACATAAAGCTCTAAGCCATGAGTACTCCCTGTGCTGGAGGGACTTTTTTTTTTTTTTTTTTTGAGTGGTAATTCAAGGTTACTGTCTCGGTCAGAACATTTTGACCACAAGCGTAGTCTTGAGAAAAGGGAAGGGAATGGTTCGTACCCTGTGGTTTGAGTTATACAGTAGTTAACTCGTGAACCAAAATGCATCATTACTATCATCCAGTTAGTGTTATCGTGAAAACTGTCAGATTTAAATGCTTAAGAAAGCTCTTGTAACTGTTGCCATGGTAATATCAGAATGGCAACGTGGTAGTTCTCATCCGTATCCCATGTTCAGCTAAATTCCTTTGCAGTCATTTAACTGTGAAAGGAAGGTACCATATTGTACCAGGCTAGATTTATTTTTTTTTCCTCGAGTTAACCGGGGACAAATGAAGACTGGAATTAACTTATTCTTTGAAAATGAAATGTAAATCCTGAATACAAGTGATCTAGTTTTCTTTGCTTTTGGTTTGACTGCTTGCTGACAGTCCTATATTGAAAATACTCGCTGTGGAGTGACTGACCTGCTATTCATGCCATCGTGTCAAGTCTTACAATTTCTTCAGTTCAGGCCATAATAAAAAACATGCACTGCAACCACAAACTAAAAATGTTGTTAGAAGAATGGATTTGCCTAATTGATTTTTATTTTCTCTATAGGGGGAGAAGTGCAAGCACTTGTCACTAGAAATTCAGATCCTGCTTTCTGATTTGCCCTGGCTTTTAATGCTTTCGCTCACCACGGAGCCTGCCCTATAGTTTTTAACCTGTGAGGTGTTGGTCAGTTGCTGTGTTTTTAGTTTCACTCTTCTGTTTTCTGATGTTCAAGAGCTTTTTTGACTGACCGACTGTAAGAAGTTGCTCTCCACAGCCCTCCCCCAGCCTCCTGCCCTGGAAAGCCTTTGCCTTTGCTCTTGCCGTGGGTACAAAGCGGAGGAACGTTCTCTCCTTTCTGACCTACATTCTCCCAGTGCAGCATTGCATAGCTGGCGGTGCAGCTTCCCTCCATCCCCCCTGCTCTCCCCCCCAGAGTGGCTGAGTCTAAGGAAGCAGAACTGGAGATGGGGGGGCGGGACTGGATGGGCTAGAGCTTTAATCTGAAATTGTTGTGGTCAGCAAGGGTGAGGCTGCGCGCCACCCAAATCGCATGCTGTTTTGGAAGAGCAGTATGAAATGAAAAGGGCAGTAATGCTCTTAAAATTTCATAGGTGCGGTTATTGTAGTAGAGTAAGTAATTGTCCAATATTTATTTATTTGTGGTATTTGACAGCATAAAATAGGGATTAAGAAATGGGGTTTAAAAGTGGACAAATATGCCAACAACTACTGATGCATTTGCAAATCAGTTACAAGCCTGTTCTTGATAGTAGCACAAATGTTAAGAAATAGTAGCTTCTATATTAGCGTCTTTTCCTCTCCCTTTCATCTCCTCCTAGGAGCTTTTCACACATTTCAATGTGTATTCATTCAAGAGAGAAGATTTTCTTGCACTGTGGGATTATATAGATATTTTAGGTTAAAGTATGATTGGGGATTGTGTTAATGTATCAGAAAAATTAGTTCAATGGGGGGATGGGGTGGGGTGTCTAAAGTAATGGGTTCTAGGCGCTTCCCTCCCCTCTAGTGCCTGATTTAGCATGGATTTTGAGAGAGTTAGTGCATATCTTAACATGTTAATATATTCTGAAAATATTTTGTAAATACAGACTGACACATTTTATATTACTGCATTGCAAAGAAAAGCAAACTTTAAATTACTATTCCAGTAAGGTTAACCTGAAAGCCAGTCTGTCTCATTTCTTCTAGATCACTGCCATCCTATAATTTTAAATTTATAGGACATAAAAATTATAATATTTAAATGAAGATCTTAATGGACAGTGAATTTTCCCTCAGACAAGCCACTGAGGCTTGGAACTACCTTTATCTGCAATTTTTTTCTGGACTGTAGCAGGTCATGGACTTTACCCATGAAAAATCTGTCAGTGGCTGGGAATAGGATCAGTTGTATTACACCAAAACCTGTAGTTGCACATTTTCCATGCTCAAATCTATGTGTGGTCTGCAAGATACCCACATCACTGATTTAGTTGGAGATGTGAAAGAATTGGTTCTGTTGTTGGTGAATAACAATTGTTTGGGGAACTTCGTTCTGGTCATCTATTATCAATGCGTAAATTTTTATTTAGTTGAAAGTTAAATAAGTAGGAAAAAATTACAGAATTCCAACCTCTGGTTTGTGTTACCATGCTTCGCTTTTCTAAGATTTTTCTTTGCCATAATGGTACTGGTAATGTTGCATAATTTTCCCTGTAATAAATGTTGAGTCATTATGACTTTTTGTATTTGTTTTCAACCTGAAGCAGACACAGAGGTAAAAATATTTAAATATTATACAAACTTATATACCTCCATGAGTGTAGTTAAATCTTTTTTTTCTGTGTTGCAGATGTGTTAAACTTTTAGATACAAGCTTGTATCTTGTTGCTAATGAAAATGCATTTTTTTTTTGGTCTTGCTTTATGGGGAAAGGAAGTGAGAGAACTTGTTAAAGATTTTAATGATATAAATAATTATTGCACTATTTTTAACAAGAACTGTTTTGTAGTAGAGAGAGCAAACAGCTTTAACACAAGCTAGAAAGCAGTAAAAACATTAAGAGACTGGAATGTAGATCTTTCATTCCGTAATTGCATATTTCATGATACAAGCTGTTCCTCCTGCTTCTGAAAGCTTTGTAATGAACTGTGCAAGAAAGCAGTACTTGGGTGCAAATGATTTAAGTAACCTTTGGCTGTCTTGATAATCAATCAAATGTATTTATACAGTAGTTTCAACTTGTCCCCAGACATTAATATAAATTTTTAAAAATTACGTTGGACCCTTAAAAGGGCATTAAAAATGGCTATTATATAATGTCTTATACTCTTCACTAGTATTTTAACTAGCAAAAAGTTTGATTATACTGAACTCATAGGCATCGTACCGTAATTCTGCCAAGCTCAGGCAGATTGGCATCATGCATGAGCTCCAAAGTGGAAGACCCGAGAGATTGTTTGGCTGCTAAACTTCATGATTCAAGTGCCAAACTATTTAAAGTTTAGTCATTAACCTCTTGGACTATACCCAGAATCCAGTAACAGCATTTTGGACTAGCCAGAGTTGGTAAAATCCAAGTAGAGTACATTACAGTCTAGCTTGAAAGTGCTGAAGGCAGGGAACAGTGTTGAAGTCCTCTCCAAAAGGATGGACTCTGTTCTTGGCCAGCATTACTTGAGGAGAGGCATTTATGGGATTGTAAGTTTTCCAGAACCAAATACCCTTGAGTAGTAGCTGGCTTTCAACACTTAACTCTGGTTGTCTAAAACTTGCACTGTTGTGTAAAGCTTGCATATAGTTAACTTAAGCTGGGTGGCTTTCAGCTGGGATATTAACTGTGGCCTGAGTTACCTGGAAGGGAAGTGGCAGATGGAGTGTGAAGAAAACCACAAATGGGTGTTAAAAGATCACTCCCAAAGACTTTTTCTAATGTAGCTTGCATCTGTGTGTGTCACGTGAATGCCAATAATCATCACCAAAACTAAGTAGATGCACTTTCAATCTAGTTTGAGCAATCTCTTCTGCAGATGGGTAGTATTTTTACACACATTTATGTTCCCCCAGAAATGGACGTTTCTACAGTTTGAGGTATTTTGAAAAATTATTACCATAATTAGCAGATGACAAAAATAGTGGAGGATAACCTCCCCCAAAAAATGGTGACAAGCAAATTCCTATCTTCAATAAGAGCTCCTAGAACTTCTTCAGAGGGCCAGCCCAGTGTGATACAGTCTGTTCATGTGTGTAAGTTCCTGGGTACAGTCAGCCTTAGGGCTGCTGAGAGTGCTGAACAATAAGATTTGTCTTTTCATTGTGAAGAAAAAAAACCTGCTGTGACCTGTGTATTGTGCATGGCATGAAAACTAGGCTTTCAGAACTAGGAAACACTAGAAAAGTCACGCTAAAAGTAATGCTAAAGCTAGAAATTTATTTATTCCTGAGCAGATTTCCCATAAAAAGTGAAGTCTGAAGACCATAAATATAATCAATTTTATTAAATAATAAAAGTACATCAAATATTTGTATTTTATCCAATTAAAAAGTCCCAGTCAAACAGAAAACTAATCACAGTTCCATCATTTGCTGCTAAATCAGAGGTGGGTATTGGTTACCCTGGTACTGTGACAAACAGTAATAACCTGAATCTGATAAAACTCCACTGTAACTTCATTGTAAAATAAACTTTTAAAGTTCTGTTTGTTAAAAAACTGGAAACCTGTAAATAGACTTAACCTACTTCGCACAACTTATTTTTCAGTGGTACGTGTTGTGGCTTTAATTTCAAAAATTGCTTAGATTTTGTTCTTGCCCACGTTGCTGTCTGGAACTCTCAATCTTACCATGACCTAGCTTTCTCCACCTATAAAGTAAGGTGTGTGGCTTAGTTTTCTCCAGCAGACCTATTTTTCATTTAACTGATCCTTTTCCTTTTTGTCAGGCAGGAAAGAGCAAAATGAACAAAGATTTGCTTGGTTTTCTCCCTCTTTCTGCAAAATGGGACGTTTCCGAGACCACAGTGAAAGACTTGGAAGTTCCACTTTGCATTTCTGATCAGCCTTTGAGTTATCTTGAAGTTATGTGAGGAAATTACACAAAGTCATTGAATCTGCTATTAAAGATGCCAAGGTGAATGTTACTTGGCACCAGATTTTTAGGAGCTCGCCCTATAACTTCTAGAGAATGAAGTAACTTTTAGTCAGCTTTTTGAGGAGAATCTAGTTGAATCCACAGTTGAATTGAGAACGGCACTTGCGTTTCTGAAGGTGATGTGCAAAGCGGCAATCTTCTGAACTTTGATTTCATTTATCCCTCCTTCCTAACCAAAATAAGCAACCTTCCCAAAACTGGACCTATTTTAAGAGAGTACTTTCTTAGTGTTTTAGGGTTAATTGGTAGTGTGTTACTAAATAGGAAATGTGACATTGCTAAATGTGTTGTACCTTAATGAAGCATGTAATAATTTTAATGTGGTATTTGGACGTAAAACTGATCTGCCCTTTGTGCATTTCCTAGTTTCTCATTTTTCATTTTATAGCAATTCTAGATAACAAGAAATCATTACATTGGAGAGAACTACAGCTATGAATGCATTTTTAAAACAAAGTTTTAGTGTGGAAAATATGCTCAATTATATTTTATTGGCACATAAATCAGCAATTGTACCACCAAAGTGTGCATGCTTATTATTGCACATTAACACAAAAATCCTTGTATACCAACTTCTCCTTTTGTTTTTTCCTCAAATTTTCTGGGAAAACCTTTTGGTTATAGTTTCATAATATTCGTGTTATCGAGAGCTATGCTTTTTTTAACTTAAAAAAATAATTTTCAGACTCCACTATGTGATGGGGATCAACTAAAGGCTGTCCCATTAAGCTCATCCATTTTCACTGTACATGCGTTCAGCGGTATTTACAAATTGCACATGGAGTACATCTGACAGAGGGAGCGTTGTCCTTCTAGTGCAGTTTACGGTGGCGATACCTGCCTGCTTTTTCTTTTGCTGCATTGGCACAGGCGTTGTGCTTATTTTGTTGTAAGTGGTTCCAGTATTTGATCAGTTCACTAGGTTGGAACTGATGGGAGGTAATTAGGTGGCTATATTTACAGCTGGAGTAAGAAACTCGCCAGTGATTGAAGACAAACTCGTTGGGTGGAGGCATAGGGTCAATTCGCAGCTTGGCAAGACAGATCCCCACATATACATCCTCTAAATGTAAACGTCTGATGCTTAGGGAGACTTTAAATATTTTTTCTGCTAAATCTCCAGAAAAAACATAACCAGTTCCAGAGCAGAATACAGGATAACGTTCGCTTGGGTACAAATCAGGTGGCATATACCACTTACTATCCTTGTTCCTATTAGGTGCATAACCTCTCATTAAATAACCTGTAAAATACTTGTGCCTTGGAGGAAGTTCTGGTTTCAGAAGCTTGTGTATTAAATACTCAGTATTGACAAACATATCACTGTCAGTTTTCATAACATATGGAACATGTGGACAGTAAGATGCAACCCAGTTCATTCCCATCAGAGTTTTAATGGTTAAATTATAGTACGTGTCTAAGTATTCTTGTTGAATGATGTCGTGATACTGCCTGCTTTCCTCTAGTATTGTACGCTGGAGGTATCCATTTATCTTGATGCTTAACCCCAGCAAAAAAATACGAACAATTTGGATGCCAGGTGTCAGACTTTCATTACCCCAAGTTTGTCGGATAGCTTGTCTAGCTTCCACCTGGCCCGGCTCTGCAGCTATGAGCAATATTAGAAAAGGTGTCTTCTCCTGGCATTTCTCAGGCTCATTGATGATGTATTTGAAATGATACGAAGCTGGATGCCCAGTGCCTTTCTCATTGTAAATACTTCCATTGGCACTAAGTGTATTTTCCAAGCCAGTTACTCCTTGTGGTGACAGATCCGTGTTGTTGGAGTTGGTGACTGTTTGAGGCCTGAGTGTCTGAGGTACAGCATCTTTCCATACATTCCTTAGAGAGCTATGGTTTGTCTCGCTTCTTGTAGATCTAAATCCTCTTATAGTGTAAGCCATGGGATTTTCTTTGAACCCAGCCCTGCCTGGCAGCCAGTCGTGGTGATTAAAGAACAGAAACATAGCAAAAAGAAATACAAGAGAGATCAGGCCAATGAGATGGGTGCGAAACAGAGACCTTTTGGTATTCCAGGTCATCTTTGCAAAGCAGCAGTGTCGTCTTCTCCACTGAAGCATGTTGTAAGAATCCAATGATGGGATGTTGAGACAATAGCCAAGCAAAATGCTTTTTTGATCGTTTTTGAATCCACTGCTATTCTTTGGTATTCATTTTCTTTTGTTAATGTTGAGTAATTGTCTCCAAATGGCTCACTCTGCAAAGATTTCAAAAAAGAAAATCAGATATCTTTAATTTTACATGCTCATAATATAGAAGGTGACAATGAGAAAGTAGATGTAGACATAAAATTAATTTTTTTCAAAAACAACCCATGTTAATATAAGTAAAGTTTGATTATTTTTTTATGCTAAAAACCAACTTTTTATGATTAAAGTTGACTTGATTTGTTAGCTTTTAAGAATGCTTTTTTCACAGTAGAAGTTTTGACAAACATCCTGAGTACAGAAGATAAAAAGAAAAAATAATAAATTGATCATGTTAGCAGGAAAAAGTGTGAAGTAGACATAAATAGCTTCATGTATACTGACTGTGAAATCCTTGTGTATAGCGTTTGAGAAGGACTGAAAGAAAAGGCCTTGATACCAGATGGAAGGTTTATTGGCATTAATTAAAATTGATTTGACGTGCAGAGGCTAGTACAGCTCACAGTTTAAAAACCTTTTTTGCAAAATGGTCATGTATTGGTGGTGGGACAGACGGCGCAAGGTTGATTATGGCAGAGTTGTGTTAGTCACAGTACACTGCTTGGCGTGTTTCCACCGGCCCTGACTGTGTTCAGAAAGTCAATGAGAAGATGCACCTGTCAAAATTAATTTTCAGGGTCCAGTAACCCCACTGCACAGCCCTCAGATGGTAACGCAGGGTAACATTTTCGGTCACCTTTCAGGCACCTTTAACCTTCTATGCCACATTGAAGGAAAATATTGAATGGAACACTTGGCTGTTGTGCCAGGTTCATGTGCAGTTGATGAAAAATTAAGCTGTTGATTTTTTAGTAGGCAGAGATCTTAGGTAAATGTTATCTACTGGAAGGAAAATTGTACAGCACCAAGTTTCCGGCAGACTATCCAAGGAACACAATTTTTTCTCTATAAATTTATATGTAACTACTACGATGCTGATATCATACAGAAATTCCAAGTATTGTTACCAGCAGCTGTAGCTGTAGGAAAAAGTGCCAAAGTAGTCTGTGCTTCATTTTCTCTTAAATTTTTTTCGTATTCAAGAGCAGAGTCAATATGGCAGCTTCATGATGCTGCATATTAAAAGCTGATCACATCATCTCGTAAATGAACCTTTCACTGCACAGTAGCAATTCGTTTGTGATTTTCAATTTGCTCCAATTTATTTCTGGGCCCTAGGGTTTTGTATAGGAAAAAGGATGACAGTTGAATGAGAGTCCATAGAAAATGCTATTTCTAGTATAAATGTATAATTTATTAATTGCTTTGCTATCTTCTAAAACCAATATTTGGATTAATTTCCGCATTTAAAAACTAAGTGACACGTTATGTGGGGAATTACAGGATTTTACACTGGAAGGAAGTAATTTAAGATGAGATGGCAGTTGAATAATATATCATTAAATCCTATGTGTGTGACAACATTCAATTTGCCTGGTTCATGTAAAGGAAAATTTGTATTTCAAAAAGGTAGGGAGAGGCGCATAGCTGAGCTTTATTTTAATTACTGTATGTCAGTTTATATATAAACAAAATAACGTGTATGCAGAAGAGTATTTGGAAGCGAGGGGGAAGCAGCGTTGCACCGAGTCGGAGTGGTCTCTCTTGCGAACCTCCACTAGGAGGAGCAAGTAAGTGGGGATTCTAACTGTGGTCCGTAACAATGTAAACCTATCTAAAAAGGCGACACTGCTCCTTAATTCTCTTTCTGAACTAGCAAAATATTTGTCTAGTGATCTATTATGCTCTTTCCTGTCGTCGTGCTGTTACGCAGCATTCATGAATTTTCTTCTCAACCTCGCCAAAAGTATTTCTGATTTTTTTTTTTTTTTCTTTTTTAAGCTGCTTGGGACTGGTGCCACTTACTGAAGACTGAGCTATCTTTCTAAAAATTATTTTCCCCTCTACAGCTGTTAAACATCTGTGTCTAAAGTATGTAGCTTGAGAATTAACCTGAAATTCCACACTACTCTTTTTATGCTGCTTTAATTCAGACATTATCCTTATGTAGAAGAAAATAAGCCCCAAATGTAGACTTATGCTTATCTGACCACTTGCACCTGCTTTTGTGTGCTTAGAAAATAAAAGCCTGCCCTCAGAACTAATAATTTTTAGTTTGGAGTGAGTTTTAAATGAACACTCAGCTATTCGGGAAAAATATCTCTGCATAAGCAAACATAAATGTCACTTCAAAGGGTACCCTAGATCTCAGGGAAATTAATTGTCTGATACCAGAGGGCAACAGTGGGCATATTTGATTAATTGTCATTCCTTTTCATGCGTATGCAGTTTAGGAAGAAAGTCAAAACCAGAATTTCACGAATGTGGAGTAGCAACTAGAATTCGGATTAATTTTATCACACCGAATTGTTCCACTTCTGAAACTGCAGTTGTTAGTTGCAAATGCTGTACTGCACTATTAATCTGTGTTTAATTTTTAACTGAGGTAGTGTTTTGTTTTGCACCTACTTTCATATGGAAATGGGTGAAAGTGAGAATCTTACTTAAGCTATGTAAATTTTTGTGGTGAGCTGTCAACTGTTTTTGGGTGCTGTCTTTCCATGATGCACTGAGGTGGTGTCCCGGAAAGGGCAGTTGTAATGGCTGAAACCCTTTTTATTTTTTTTTTTTTTTGAGACATTGTGCACATTAAAATAAGTTTAACAGTGAGAGATGGAACTACAATTATAAAAAAGTTTAAAGAGTAATTTCTTACATATTTCCTTGATTGTTTTTTTTTTTTAAGGTGAGAGTTTCCTAGAAAATCTTCAGTCTCTCTTTGCCCTTTGAAAAGGCATTGTATGGCCAGGGGAAGGACCCATGTCTGTTTCACGGGTTCATAAAGCTATTGACTGAAAAAAAACCAAAACAGACTTCTCATTTTCTTTGTAATTCAGGTGTAAAACATTTCAAATATACAGTGGGTATTAAGCATTTGAAAAACACCAATAGCAATTGTACCTTTAAAAAAATACTACATGCTAGAATGCATGGTTTAAAAATAATGTAAGCAGTGATCAATATATATTAAAACATATTCAAGTAGTATCATAAAAATGCTGGTTTTCTCTCACTTTTTAATTAGGGTTAGACTGTTACTACTTTTGCCCAAATATTTAAAATTTCATTTCACAGAAGCTTGTGAGCAGGTACCAACCTTTGGCAGCAGGTAAAATAAACAAACACCAAAGTATAGCAAAAGGTCTCTCTACAATCACCTTGTCCTCTGAAAGTCTGTTGTTGCATGTAGCTCTGTATTTTGAAGATACGATTTATAATAGTTCTACTTCATTTTTTGGCACTTGACTGTGCAGTCACTGATGCGTTCTCAAACGCCAAATATCTAAACTGAGAATGCCTCTTGAATTTTTATTTGTGGTCTGTGCCCTGCTGGTGTTTTGGTTCCTTGTACTTTCTGTTCTGCTCTGTAATTATAGCTTTGCAGATTGAAGCATTCGACTTCCTATTCACACGTCCTGGATTTTCATATTTTGATTAGCTGTGTGGGTAAACTCTTTAATTAGAGGGAAGAGTTCAAAAGGCAGCCTGAGTCGGTATTCTGATAAACAGCAGCAGCGGCTGCATATTAGGCCTCATATAATGTGCCTGAGTTAATTTTCTGCACAAAACAGTACTCGGGATGAGGTTTGACGGATGGGTTTTTAAATGTTAGATGCAAAAGTCGTACCACGAGGTAGGCATGCTTCTCCAGGAGTATTGCCAGAAGGTAGAATTTCTTGGTTTTAAAAGTTCTGGAAAGAGACTTTACCTTCTGAATGTCTTAAAAGTGGTCTGAAACCAGTGACTGTTGTATGCTGCATCCTTAGGTATGTGAACTCTTTCCAGTTGCAGTTGTTTTATTGCATGTTAGCATTGCCTTGGGCAAAGAAAGCACATTTATGTTGACATTTAATGATTTATTGATGCTTATTGGTAGATTCTGCAGATAAGCACATTCTTTCTGTGGGGTATTAAATTGCTATGGATTTAGGTCTTAAATTTGTATTGTAAATATTAATCTTGTTTGTTTGCTACTAGTGATGAAGTATTTAAATTTCAACAATAAATAGAAATGAACATCAATTAGATGGAATGTCATTTTACAATCAAAGTTAAACAGTCAGTGTTTTCATATTGAACAGAAATTGTAATGATGGCATGAGGAAAGTTATGTGCTCACCATTTTAAGCATACAGTGTTTGAAGATTTCCTTTTGGGCTATCAGGGAAGCCTGACATTACTTGTAAAGTGTGGTGCCTGATTGCACTGCTGATGGTTTAAATGTCTAATCTTTTGCACACTCCCAGTTTATGCTTGGCTGGTATTAGCCTTATGACATTTTGCTTGTGTTTCAGGGGGGGAATGCAAGTGTAAAAAGCTCTTGAAGGCACTTCTAAGATAGCGTAATTTGACTGTGTGGTCTGTTTTGATGGTTCAGTGCTCTCAGTGTGTCACATCATGGCCATTTTACCAGTGCTTTACAATTACTTCAGATAAGGATTAATTCTGACCTAGTTTGAGAGGATTTCTAACTGTTTTTTCTGTATTGGAGGGGTTTGAGTTTTTAATTTCTCAGTTAAAAGCAATCATTACAGTAGCAACATTATCCCTTTAATCCCTCCTCTCTAGCTACACCAGCCTTGTGCAGACTGAAAGCAATGCATTTAGTAAGTGTAAGGCAGTGACATTGTGCTGTGGGAGAGGAAAACCTGCTGGAATTCTTTCTCCCAGCTCAGAGACATGTTATCTCGGGGCTCTGCAAATTAGGAACGATCATTATCTGTAATGGCTGAAAAGGTAACAGACAAATCAAATGAATATCACACACAAGGATTTGACATACCTTCCTTGGTCAGGCCATTTATGGTGCGAGGATTATAGCCACAGAAAATAGTTTTGGCACGCCATCGCTTCAGCAAAAGAGATGCTATCGAACATGCGCACATCCCCCAACAGTCTGCTTCCTGCGATTGCTTTTCACAGTATCCAATCTGTCCATCTGTCTGCTCGTTGCTGTGTTACCTTCCTTGCTCATAAGTGTTGTCCTTGTCTCGGGGCTTTTTGTTCATCCTTCAAACAAAAGGACAGTAGTTCTTGTTTCTCTTCTGATCGGGGGCTGCCTGGCGTTCCCGGCTGATGTATTGGAGCTTTTACATCTGGTGTTCCCCTTGTCGGACAATGCAGCGCTGTGTTCTCTTCTCCTCAGTATCCATATTTCTAATGGTAACGTTAGCAGGGAGTGCTAGCGCGTAGTGCTTCAGTTGCCTTCAGTAATAGGATTTCCCTCTATTCCTTCCTTCATTGTTGCTAGGCAGTAATAGAAATGGGTTTGAGCTGCTTTAACCGAGGATTCTGGTCTATAAAATCCATTCCGTAGTTCTTCAGCTGCTGCACAGGCAGGCAGCAGTTTAAATGTGGGCTTTGACAGATGCTGTCTTCTGACAGAGCAGAATTTAACGTCACTGCTTGGCTGAATCCCACGTGATTGTTTGCATTCATTTTGACTAAATGCAAAGGCAGCCAGAAAGCATTGCAGGCTCTTCTTCCTATTTGATAAATGATACATACTTAGTTCAAGCACAATGATAGGTGAATAGTATAAAAATTGTATTATTATTAAATGAGTGATTGAGGGGTTTTACAAACTGTTTTCACTTTTCCTTGACGCTGTAACTTGCAATTCTCTAGGGGATTTTTAATGCTAGACGTTCTATTCCCGTACTCCAAAAGCTGTTTTGCAGTGGAAAGGAATTATAAGCATTTAAATACCGAAGCTTGATTTAACCCATTTGGCTCTCCTTCACTATAAATCTTCCTTGCCATCATGCCTAAGAAAAAATAAAAATGTATTTTGCCCATGCTTCCTTTACACATGCTTAGTCTATAAAAGCTGCTTTTTTGTAATCTTAGGTTAGTCAATTAAGCTAGACGGCACTAATGTATAAGCACATGCTGTTAAGCTGCCTTTCTGCTGGTTAATGGCTTTCTTCCTTGGTAAAGGTCGAAGTCTGATATTGCAGAATTGGGGGCACTTGATTTCAATTATTGATGGATCTGAAATGTCTTTTATCTGTTACAGACGTACCTGTATTATAGAATTTGTCCTTCTGGTCCTAATGAAACTTGTGTTCCTTTCATTTCTGTTCTTTCAATGACTGACCCTTCTATGCTGAACCATCTTATTATATTAACTATGTGTTATAAATAGAATATCACAATAGATAGCTCAGAAAATAGAAACCTAGCAGCGTACTTACCCAAGTATTTATTAGTTACTCTGTGTGTCAAATCTATTTTGAAAAGTTAATGACTAGCTCTTGAGGCCGGTGGTGGTTGTGGGGTTTTTTTTTTGGTGTTGGTTTTTTTTTTTTTTAATAGCCAAAGGATAAAGAAAATATAATCGCTCTATGATATGGTATCTCTGATTAGTAGGATTGGGGATAGGTATATCCTTTACTGGCAAATAAGGCTTCCCCAGGCAGTCAATTTGTTTTACTATTCTAGATACGTATTCTGATAATTTACTCAAAACATAATCGGATTTATATCCTCCTAAATAAATAATCTGTGTACACTAACTTTTGGTATTAATTTAATCTCTTTTTTTTAATGTATGCATTCATATCCTGATGACAATTTCCACAAATCCTATGATCCTATCTGAGGACATTTTAGGAGCATTGGCATATTCCCTAAATATTAATTATAAAGTTAACATGCATGTCAGTAAAGACTTCTGTCTTCTACACTCTGAAATATTTTGTATTTACACAATGGAGGGGGGGACCAGTGGAGAGAGGGGACACCTGTGTCCAGCACCACTTCCTGTTCTTGGACGTTTATGAATAATTGAGAATCAGTGCTTTGAAAGGCTGCATGTGTGCTCAGTCTACTGAATTTTCCACTTAAACTCACAAAGCTTTCTTATCCTTACCCTATATACTATACAGAAATTCATATAATCTGTTGCTGTATGTATAGAAATATGTGATAGAGTTTGGATAGGAATAATGTCAATTTGCTGCATTCTGATCTATGAGTAGGATATCAAGTGAGATATCCAGGTAGTTAATTTACCCGTGTTGATTTACAAAGAAGCAAGTAATGCGTTTTTTTGAATACCAGCCTGTAAATCTGTCTCTGATTTTTGAATTTCCAGAGAAGACACGTAACATTGTATTTGGGAAACAAATCTAAATCTCAACAGAATGGTTATTAAAATCCATAGTGTTTCCACTTAATTTGTTCACTACTGCTTCACTATACCTGAAGTGTATCTCCTAAGGTTTGTAAGTTACATGTAGTATGTTTACATATTGGGGTGGGCAGAGCTGTTTTTATTTTTCTATGGATTCTCATTATTAAATATTAAAGATACAAAAATCCCAAGGGCCATTTTTTCCTGAATGGAATTCATTTTAAAGTAAATTTAGAAGGGCACAGACATCAGCTTTAGCTTTTAATTATATGACCACATCACTTGTGTATAGCTTGTAAAGTTCAGGCAGAATTGTTTCCTGTTAATATGTGTAAAATATGTCATCTCGATATGCGAACAAAACGAATGCTGAATTCTTAAATCTTAATAAACAATTTCTTTTGTTCACTCATTCACTCATTCTTTGCTTTTAAAGAATGAAGAGATCTTTGCTCATATTCCAGGAAAGTAAGGAAAACCTTTTATTTTTCTATTACTTTCTATCTGGGTGTGACTGATGTAGCTTTAGAAAGCCAAAGTTTCAGGAAGATCTTCCTTATATAGCACTTTTTACTATTTTTATATGATATTGTATGTTTCTGGATATTTCAGGGGGACAGAGCTTGCTTTGTAGTGGAAATATGACCTGAAGGTTTGAGTAATCTTGCTGGGCTGGAGGTTGGAATGAGCTTTATTTTGGTTAAATCTCACCATGAAGGGTCAGCGGACTGCTTGTTCTTGATCCAAGGAGTAGTATGTTCTGTAATGTTACTATGGTTACATCTTAAATTAGAAGCTGCAATGTTAGTGTTTGAAATGCTGCCATCTATTAAGACTAAGGAGTTGCTCTGATGTGAAGATGTGCGGTGTGTGTGTAAGGAACACTACAGAGTCACTGTGGCCAGTGAAAGCTTGATGGTTCAGTGAGTTCTACAAAGCTAGAAGCAAATGCAAGGAGTAAGAAAAAGACGTCTACTTAAAATAACCTGTACACATGACAACTGTGAACTATGTAAAATGTAGTTACGTATAACAAATGTGTATAAGTTTGGAATATTTTCTTCAGAAAAGCTTAAGCTTCCTACATGTCATTTTAGTGGGTATCAGTACAATCTAACTGGTTTTAAAATAAAACAGACCCTAAGGTTGAGCTATTAAATAAAATTCTCTCTTGACAACATTAACAGAAGTTTCTCAAATAAATTTAGAGTGGTCACAATAGTCAGGTGTGTACTGAGTGGTAATTCTCTGCCTGGTGGCCACAAGTCCCATGGAAGTTAAACTAAATATGTACATCGTAGCTGACCTGTCAACTGAATGTTCCCATGTGGACCATGTTTTCTGGACATTTCATGAATACTTTGCAAAGATTATTCAATTATCGTAGTAAAATTCAGTATTATTTCATAGAAATTCAGCTGCAAGGTGTTGAAAACCTTTCAAGTGACAGTTCAAAATGATTAGTGGCAACATTTTCAAGGTTGATTATTTGCTTTTAAACATTATTCTTGAAACATGTTAATACGGAATGTCATAAATGCTAAGTTTCAATTCTCTGTGTTAAGAATTATGATGTGGCCATTCTGCTCTTCTGCCGTTGGTCCTTTAGAGTGGAGAGGGCAGGATTGTAAATATTTGTAATTTGCTTGGCTACTTTGTGATCCCAGCATGTTTCTTAACTATCACAAGCATGTTTTTAACGGAATGAAAAATAGCAATCTAGAAATGACCACAAGTGTCAGTATTGCCTGTCTTATTTTCCGTAGCACATTTGCACCATTGCTTAGCTAGTTGAGAAACCCAACTTATACTTGCTACAATTTTTTATTAATAGTCAAGATTTTGCACATTATTCTAATCACACCCAAGCCATAAACTTAGTGGTTTCATTAATCTTTGTCTTAAACAGAAATAAAGTAATATAGATGAATCTGAAATGGTGACAGAACACTAGAAAAGGTTTCCAGTTATTGTGAAATGTGTATATTTTTGTTTACTAATGAGTAGTTGATAATTGTTATATCATTCAATAAGTAATATAAATACATGCCCTAACTTTGCAAAGTTGTGAGAGGGAGAAAAGGCTGAATGATCTTTTCAAGTCAGAAGGGTGCATCTTATTTCATCTGCCTTAGGAAACGTTTCAAGGGGATGTTTCATAATTCTGAAGCATGTATTTTTTATTAAGTGAGCTGATTTTCTAGGTATCCAACTGGAATTCAATCCGTTCTTCTATCACAGCCTTCTGTTAGGAACACAGGAGTGAAGTGCTTCAAAATTCACTTGAAAAGCCAAAATACAAAATGGTTTTGGTCTACTTTATTTCTGTTCTGGTTTACTGTATTATGACAGTTTTGCATATTGGATGCAATTGGATGTCCAGACACGTTTCTTTTCCTCAATAATGTGTTGTTTGCTTTATCACATCTTCTTTCTTTTCTGTATTCTGATTTTTCATGTCTTCCCCTAGGCTTTGCATCCAATTATTGCTGATCTCAAGTGCTAAATGCAGATTATTTTTTTCCAGGGGATGGACAACATAATTTCATTTGTATTGTGCAATGTTTTGGTTGCACAGTTCTCCCCTGATGAACTGGTGATCCACTGCCAGCAGTAATATTTTCTGCCTGTCACAAGTGTTCACTTTGCATTCTGCAAAGAGTGGGGACTGTATGAAGCTTTGATTCAGCACAGCAGGGGAGAGAAGGCCAACCAGCAGAAGCACCAAACGTTCACAGGCAGTTTAAAGAATAACTGTGGAAAATAGACTTCTGTTTTTTTTCCCCTTACCTTATGACTTGTTTCATTCCACCTGCCTGCACTATATGACCAAGTTGCCCCTAACAGCCACCCTCACACCCCCAGCATGAGAATTTTAAAGGAAAAATTAAATTCTTAATGGAAAGTGAGACTTCGGGGAAGAACTGATATTACATATCAAATCTTTTCAAGCAGGAAGGTGATCATCCTATGGGAGTTAATAGGCCACTAGCTCTTCTGCCTAAGGAGAAAAATGTGGTGTTCCAGCTGTTGCCACCTGTCCAGCTCCTTATCTCTGCCTGATTCCTTCTCACAACAGGCACAGAAAGACCCTTTTCCCTTAAGCTATCTTCAGGCATCCGGCACTTCTCTCCCAATGATTTCACGAGTCTTTGGCCCATTAGGTTCATCACCAGGATACAGACCTCCTGCTCGGCAGTATTCCTTGGACTGTTGGATGAGCTATGTAGATTTTTTTTTTTAATTTCTTTTTTGAGGGGGAATGATTAAGAGATAAGCTGCTCTAACTGTTCATGTGCTTGGTAAATTTTTTCCCCTATGTGTATGATTTGTATGTGAATATGGAAGCATTTTGTCAGCCTCAAAAATTCTTTGTTTTGAAGTTGATAATCGGTGATGCATATGTTTAGTTAATGTTAAATAATGTGAAATTGAAGAGCTGGACTTTCAGAGCTCTCAGAATTTCAAGTGTCTTGGGGTTGAGACATGTATTGACTCTTCCTATCTGTCACATTTCCTCAGTAGCTTTAGTACATTAATTCCTACAGCTCTATCCTGTAGGTATCCTCATTTACAGCTAATTCAGTGGGACGTACAGGGTTTACAACAGAAATAACAAAGGTTTAGTAAGTGTCTTAAATGCCTGAAGCCTTTTTATCAAGCACAGATGCTTAAACTAGGAACATCAAAATCTATGGAAAAATCCTTTCTCCAGTGATCCAAAAAGTTCTATTCCTGTAATAAATCTAAGCAATATTTGTTGATATACAACAGAAAACCTGGTTCATAAAATGGGGAATAAGTCCCCTTTTTAGAGCAGTTCTCTGCCACCCTTTCTTTGATGGGGAAACTAACATTACTCCAAACACCTGCGCACCACCTAGTTTGATAGAATTATGTCGGCTTGATCACCGTTTTCATGTACATGTTTTTTCCTAATGAAAAGCAGCATTTTAACATGTGCTGTGTTTTATCATGTAGTGTGCTTAATATCATTGAATACATTTCCAGTTACTTCAAAGTTAGTTCTGTTTTGTGGCAGAAATCCTTTGGAAGTACATGTTCAAGGAACAAAGAAACCAAGTTAGTATACAAAATGACTTTGCACACCCCAAGTTGCCAGTCTGTCCTGCAGACTTCATCTTTCCCCTTTTGAAATTCACATTAAACTTAAATGATAGCATCCCTTTAGTGACTTCCAAGGCAAAGGAAACTATACTATGGAAATCATGCTTTTTGTCTTAATAAGTCTGTTCATAATTCATTCTGTAATCTGTAACATTCTAGATTAATTTTGGGAGCCTGAGGATATTTTTCACATAAATTGCCAATATAGAGTCAGAGTCACCAGAACTCTTTAGTCCTCAAATATATGATTTAGAGGAAATCCTTAAAGCTTGGTTTGTATTATGTTAATTGATAGAGAATATTGGTTCAGAACTAGAGGATTTTTATTGTTTTCTTCTATCCTAAACTAGATTTCAAATTTAAATGTCAGGGTTTTTTTCTGTAATTTAATAGCTTCTAACAGAAGAAGTTAGAGCTCTCTTGCATCTTGACCATCTCAACATAATATTAAAAATCATTAATGCATATTATACGGAAGTGTGTGTTTAACAGAAAGCAATACTGGATATATTTAATGTAATAATGCTGAATTTGTAAAATTTGGCTGAAAATTAAAGATCATATTTTTCTGTAATAGATATATATATTCTTGTAACTCTTAATCAGCATCTGAAAAGCTTTCTATCACTGATATATTTTACTAAAGTAGGGTAAATTTATAGGGAACATCTGTCATCTAAAAAGAAAAAAAAACTCTTAAAAACACAAAAAACCCTGTCATCCTCTTAAAATCCCCACAAATCTCATGACCTTGGATGATGGGTTGCATATTGCAGATTCTTTTAAGTCTCCTTTCTAGGATTTGCATAACTTAAGCATTCAGACTTCTACAAATGCTGTTTCTGTAATACTTGGTTAATGTATACTTGTGCTTTATTCATGTTGCAAGTATTGTGGTTTACATTGCAGAAGAAAAGAAATAGCTTTTCAGGGACTAAACCTGACCTTTTTGTTCCTTCTCCTCTCTGCCCTCCTCTCCCCCCATCCCTCGCAACTTTGCATCTCCATCTTACTGTTGTCCTTGGAGTTACTTATTTTGCAAACTACAAAAATCCCCGTAATTCTATTAATACCAGTAAGAAGTATAATAGTGCAAAAAATATGACAGTCATTCTCTATTTCTAGATAAGGCATGTCTAGGTAAGCAAGCAAAGCAAAAAAATAGAACAAAAATTCTTTCTTAATTTAATGAGGACTGGATACAATACAAAAAGGGAATCTTTTTTTTTTTTTTTTTTAGAATCTAGGTCACCTCATATGGAGAAGGCTTTTTTGCTGTGAAAAAGTATTTTCTTTTTTGCCATTTTCTTTTTTTCTTTTTAACAGTTGACTCTGCACAGCGCTGTCCGGAACTATGCGTCAGTACCTGTACTTTTATGCTGGGTTTCCTAATGACAAGAAGAGGGTTGTTTGGGGTTTTTTTGTTATGTGTAATTAACTTTCAATTATCTGAGGTGTGCTGGGGGAAGGGAATGTGCAAGGAGATATGTCAGTAATGTGGGAAATGCTGGATGCATCTGGGAAAGTTAGAGCAGGTCTCTTGAATCAGTGTACTTCTCTGACCAGCAGGTTGGTTGGGACCAATGCCAGATTAAAATTAGATCTTTGTATTCACATGATAATGCACACAATCTAATAAGCCTTGTGGAATGTTGACCATTAGGGAATAGATGCATCAGCCTACTCTGAACGGTCTGGTGGAGTCGGTGCAGGTCCCGTGTGGCTGGAGCTAATAAGCTCTGATGACTCTGTGTAGAATTGCTTGCTTGTTCTTGAAACAATGCTGGGGCATACATGAGATGCTTGCGAGATTTATAAATAGTAGCTCCATGCTGTGTGGCGGTGCTGTTTCTGAAGCCCTGCTGGCTTGGAAAGTAAACGAGCTGTGTTTCTATGAAGCTGCCCTCAGCTAATGAAATCGCTAAATCTAAGGCACCTCTGTCATCTCGAATGGAAAATGTGCTACCTAGAGTATCTGATCCCAGTTGATTGAGATCTAGTGGCAATAACGAGTTGGGGGTTTTCTAGAACAGCTCTCATACTGATAGTGCCTTGTCATTATTTTTATCTAGTTTTCAGATGTTTTTCTTCAAACTGGGCACTAGTCAGTGACAAAAATATGTTGGAGAAGATAAGGGTTTTTGCTCTTCTGTCAAAATAGGCATATATTCATTTACCCAAGAAAATGACAATGTAGAAGCTGAGAAATAAGGAAGAAATATGTAGTCTGGTGTAAGCTCTTGAATAGTTGGGTTTTTTCCTACATTTTCAAAATATTTTTTTAGAAGAACAGGAAAAAATAGAAATGTGTGAGGGTTTGTACTTATTACCAGCCTTTTTGAGCTACACGTAAAATTACTATGCTGCTGCTTTTTCAAAAGGTGATACTGCTACTTGATTTTGGTGTTTTTCTCATAAAAGTAGAGCAGCACCAGATTATGACAAGGAAGTTCCTAGATGAGTCTCTGTGAAATTGAATCTGTTTGTGACCGGTGAAACCCTCCTAAGCTTGTACAGAAAGTTCCAGGGTGTCGTAACAGAGGAATCTTGTTACACTTTGTTGTTTGGGTTTTTTTCTCATCAAGACAATTCTTGGCATTGGATCCTAACTCTCTTCCAAAACATTGTCTGCTCTTAGTGGCTTACTCAGTTTTATTTCTTGCCACCTAAGTGCTCAGTTTTCCAGGGAGGGGATCTTACTTTGCAGCAGGTTGCTGTAGGGAAAAAAAAAAAATCTTGCTTGTTTTTTATCACTGACAGTAGGCTTTTCAAAGGCAAAACAACTATTTGAAGTAACAGGCCAGATGTGAGGGCTGAAGGAGAGCTGAAGAGGTCTTGCTGCTTAAGGCAGATTTCCTTCAGATAAACTGTGAAATCCGCAGGATCATTATGGATGACTGATATTTGCTAACATGTGCGTAGCAGAAAGAGTAGTTGTGGTTGTGGTGAACTTCACCTGTGTCTGTGCTGACTGCCAGTCTGTCATCATAGACATTTATTCACAGTGGGAAGTTCTTAAAGATGAATTTGTGTATGTATGTGTGTATACATACACATAGGAGGATGTGTGGAGAGAAAGTGAGGCACCCATAAACTTTTGAAACATGTTTTAAAATACACTTTTGAGTCTGCTATTAGTTAGGGGGTTATTTTTCCTGCAGTGATGGATGAAGACTGTATAAAAGTCATAGCATAATAGGAAGATCCTTAAAATTTTTAGAGTTTTTCTACAGCCCTTATCCTGTCTTCATCTTTGAATAGAATGGCCCCAGACTGTAGGAATGAGACCTTGTGAGTTGACCTTCATTTAAGAGGACTGCATTTCTACACTACCAAAAATGCCCTAGCCATTTCAAAGAAGAGTCATTTTATAAGCCAGATCTCATAATGCATAGATAGAAGCTTGGAGATAGTCTATCTACTATATGGATTGTGTATAAAATGAAAAAATAAAAGTTGAATGCTGTCGTCTTAGTGCTTTGAGAAGGGCTTAATTTAATCTTCTCTACTAAAGAGAGAAGAATAATGGGGAATTTAGATATAATGCCAAAGGAAGCTGAAAGTAGAGGCAGAAGGCCAAATGGAAAAATTCCTCTTGTGTGATACAGTCAGAATCCTTCCAGTATTTTAATGAATGATTTATTGCCATTAAAGTTATTTTTTGATATAGGCATATAACATTCTTGGATTTTGTATTCTATGTAAGGTGCTATGTATGATACATTAATTCAGGATACAAATACCAATAGCGGTTTGCTATTTGGTATATAAGCTTGTAACAATAATACACAAATTCTGTTGCATGTATGCTAGTGCAAAAAATTGAGGACAAGTCTTTCACCCTAAATATTTATGAAGGACACAAATAGGAAGCATTGTTGCTATGATGAAAATATGATATCTATTTGTCTATTGTCTGTCTTCAACACATGAATCTATGACGGGTGACTAAAAATACTTTTGTGTCCCAGGTGACTTTATTATATGATGATTAATATTGTGATTCTGTTGCTTGATTCACATACATGATTTCTTTTTGAAATAAAACAGCCCTATAAAAATGCTGTGTAACTATTGTCAAAGAGCCAGATTTTTCGAACACACTTAAATGAAGACAACTGAAAGTTGAACAGTTCGTAGTCTATTTGCTCCTTAGATACAAAACAGAAGGCTTTAATTTGGCCTAGTGTTTGGGGGATTATTAGGTTTTTTAATCTTGGGATTTGTTGGTTAAGTATAAAGGCTTAATCTAGGAAATACAGAATTTTGGGTTCAGGTAGCTTCCCGGCTGTTTCTGCAGACTTGTGCATTAGTGTGATTTAGTACTGTGGAGTAGTGATCCCTGCAAAATTTTTTAACTTTTTAATCTATGTATGTCTGTGTCTAGGGAGGGAAACTTCAGCCTTTTAGAGTTACCTGGTTGCACTGACGGGAAATTTATTGGAAAAGGGGGGGGAAAGAATGGAGTAGAGAATGGGAGAACAGGATCATGAATGGCACATAACAGTATTGAAAACATTGCGGTTTTATTCTGGATGTTTAATTATTATGGTGTCTGTGAAACTTTTACATAATGCAGTCCAAGGAAAAGATCTAGGTTGTCTAGAAGACAGTTTGTCAGAGCTCCTGTGACTGGTGTCAGGGGGATGCTATTATTGTAAATTTTGGAAATGTTCAGACTTCGGAATATCATACTGAGAAAGATGTGTTAATGATTTTTACTAGTGGTGGAGCAGTCATTTGAGGAAACTGAAGAAAGCAAGTTTTTTTTTCCCCATGATGCTTTACTGTGTTAAATATATAAAGCATGGGAAGCTAGAGGCTTTGTAATTCCTAAAGTTTAATATTAAAGATTGAGATACTATTAGTACACTGCTTATGAACCTTATAGTTTTAGTTTTTGAAGTTTGTGTGTCTGTTTTTTTAAATCCTAAATTGCTTCTATGCTCTGAGTAAAAATGTGGGGAAAATGTTCCCATGGATCTGTTTATTTTTGGTGAAATCTGAATGTAAACATTTTGATCTAATAATAGATGTGTTTTCTTTGAAGTTCCACTGAAATTTTCCATTTTAGTTGATAAAAGTGTGTGAAATCACCAGGCAGAAAGAAACATTGCAATCCAGTGTCAGCTCCAGTCATAATAGTTTTCAAAAGAGTGCCTTTTCACATGGCACCAGATACAAGCCTGTCCATTGGAAACATAAGGCATTCTGTGTCTGTTCAAATTAGTTGGTTTCTCTTGGATTTAAAGTTTATTCACAAGATGACCACTAACTTTGTGTTTAGGGGCAGATTGTTATGTGTCAGATTTCCCAGCTTATTGTGGTAAAAACTGGGTGTAGATCAGTTCCTCTGAACATATTATCAACCTGTTGACAAAGACTGTTAGGTTGTCACATAAAAGGGCAGGAGATGTGAACAGAATCTGGGCTAGCAGTAACACCAGTAGGTCCCCGTTCCATCCTCCCCAGCTAGAGTTGCTTTTATTGCAGAAACCTTTGGCTGAAGTTTTTGTTGCTGTTCCCATGCTTTTTAACCTTGAATAATGCTGTTAACGTATAGTGCTTGGCAAATATTTCACAAGGGCTTTTCTAATTGTACAAACTCTAAATATGAGTCTGTAATTAGTCACTTGAGAAAGGGGTAAATGACTAAATTTGCGTTCTTGCCATGGAGAAGTGATACCTTTTGCTGCCGTTACGGTCCAAGGATGCTTAGTCACAGTGTTAAAAAGCAAACAAAAAAGTCTGTTCATCCTTCATCCTGTTGCCACTATGCACCAAAAAATCTCGGCTTGCATCCTGATTTGATTCACTTCCCATCTTCATGGTACACAACCAGCTATTTTCTTCCATTCAGTCTGAGTTAAAGCAATAAGGTGTATAGAATAAGAGCAAGACAAAGGGGTGTCCAATGAGACATACAACTCACAAAGTGAAGAAATATAAAAAGAGTTAAGAAGAAAATTTGAGATAGTCAAGCAATACTGGTAATGAAATTTATGCTGACTGCATGGATCTATACTTTAGTACCAGTAGGAGCCTGTTCCAGTTATAATAGGCTTCAAGATCATTGCCTCTTGTGGTTTAAAAAGAACACCTACTTTTTGCAGCTGAACTTGCATAGTAGATTAGCTGTTACTCATAAAAGAGGAAGCGTTGCATGTCAAGACCATCTACATTTAGAACATTTTTCTAGAATTTTCCCTGGCCTGTGAAAGTTCAAAATAGCCCTTTCCATGTTGAAGTGGTTATAGTCTGTTGTACTCTTATAATCATCACTCTCATCGCTCAAGCCCTCTTATCTCCTGGCTTGTTTATTACAATTTATTATGGCTGCAGCTAAAGCTTTTGATCCTGAAAAAGCTCATGCTGGTTTTGAACTCGGCAGTTACTTTTCTAGGCAACACAAACAACTAAGAGTTCATCATTCCGCTGTTCAGCTTCGTGCATTGGCTCCTCAAGGAATACAGATTCAGGATTTTCTCTTGATATTTTAAGTCTTCCAAGATGATTACTTGGAAAATTGCTTTCATCTCTCTGGCCATGACCACCCATGATAACTATGGTTTCTTGTAATGTAATATATAAATTAGTGCTGGGATTGCTAGAGCTGGCAAGGCACAGAAGAATAAGATTAAAACTTATTTTTCAGTGACTAGAAAGGAGATGATTGCATCAGGATGAAGTACAACTGAAAAAAAATGTGGTGCTGCCTAATTTGTTGAACAAGCAATAATGAAGAAGCTAAGTCTTTAATAGTTTCCTATTTATTAGAGTTCTAATATTACAGCATCTCCTCTTATATCAACAGGATTCAGTATAACCAAGGAGAGTCTGGAAGGAGCATCATGGATTTCTGTTACATTGAGATGTAGAACAGCATCACTTAAATAATTTCTTGGGTCTTGGTTCAATTTGGGTTTTTTGGGAAAGAAAAAAAGAATCATGCAGAAGTTAAGGATCCATCTGTGTTCATTTAGACACCTGCAGAGCTTTTAAAAATAATCTGCTCACACAAAGCATTTCACGAGTCTTTCCAGAAGTTGTAAAGGAACCTTTTTGAGGTCTTTTAAGCCTTTACCTCTCCCAGTTTATTGCTCACAGAATGCAGGTGTGAGTTCGTCCCATTGCTCTGTACTGAGCAACATTTTCTTTAGTGTACATATTGTACATTATTGAATTTGTACATATATGTTCTACATATGTATACATATATATGTATCTGTACATATATAATGCACATTATTGTGCATTTTAATACCATTTCCAAAGCAGGATCTGAATAGAAAAATAGCAGTGCTTTTCAATGTATGTTTCGAGTTTGCATGTCAGCAGTGCTTTTATGCAAAAGAATTGCTTAAGCCCCATGTTCTGTGATATTTCTGGTGAAAAAACACTTCAAATGAGTGACTAATACGGTTACAGGTAATACTGGAACTAGAGATTCACGGTGGGTACAGTTGAAAGTCCGAGACTAAAACATTAGCAAATTGTATTAAATTCACAATTATGCAAATTCCAGTTCTATTGAATTGGTGTGGCACATGCTGATTTTAGTATACAGAAAAACCAGTAGTTTGTGAACTTTTGCACCTGACTTCTGAGAAAGATGAAACAATCCTTTTGTTCTCAAACTGTGTTTGCCAAAAATCTTACTGATTGCCAAGTAATATATGTGAGGCCAGCTCAGGTAATTAACCCAAGGGGAAAGAAATCTAAGCAAAAATAATGTCGTAATGATACCCATTTTTGTCTTTTCACACACTTCAAGGTAATGAGTCATTTAAATAAACATAGGTATGTATATTATAGTGCGGGCTTTATTTTTTAAAAAAATAAACAAACAAAACCTCTGGAGTTCTCAGGATTAAGAGTTCTTGTTTTTTGATGAAAACAGCTTATCCCCAGGAAAATGGAAGTGCTTATATGTTTAATCTGGCTTTGTCACTAACATTCATGTTCAGCTCAAAATTGCTTTTTTGATAGCAACAGTTTGAAATTACATGACTGATGTAAATTCAAGACAAAAATCTGAATTTTACTGGTATTTTGTGAAAGGATTAAGATGGGAGGAGCTTTTGCACACTTTATTGAAGATTGTTCAGGAATATTTTGAAAGCTTAGCTTTGAGGGCAATGTTTAAGTTTTAAGGTATCTTAGTAATTATTGCTTTCTTTAACTCTTTCCAAAAGCATCTCCACTAATTTTTACTATTATTTTAGCATATTTATATGGTTTTGTGCCTAATTGATCAATAGTCACTACAGTATTCATTTACACTCAGTTGTGATGTAATGCTTAGAACTATTTTCATTGCAGAACCAGAATATTGCCTAAGCTATCTATATTCAGTCATATTTTTCCATGTTTAAATGAAACTTCTTTTAACCTGGTTGTAATAAACAAGAAAGTATAGTGAGTATTTTTCATTTCTGTCAGTGACAATGATGTCCAGGCCCTAACCTTCATTACGTTTTACTGTGTGAGTTTGAGAATTTGAGCAATCTTGTCAGTTTTAATTCTATAATGGATTAATAAAGGACCAGATTTGTAAATAAAAGTTTAATTTGAATGCTGTGAAACAAGAACAACTAATATTTCTAAATTTCAAGTAGATGCTTGATGACATAAGGATAACTTTATTTCTGCCGCGCTCTTTTGCATATCTTTTCTCTCTCGCCCCTCCATCACTGTAGTGCTGTACTCATTCAGAAGAGACTGTCAATGTCTGATTTCCTTACACTTGAGAAATTTGTTGTATGTGCTAACTTTAACACTATTTTGAAAACTGTAATGAAATTTGCCTTATCTTTGTAAGAAGATGGGCATCAAGTTTTCTTTCTTGCAACTGAATTTGAGGATTAGCAATCTTCCATTGGTATTTTTTTTCAGACTGTGCTTTGTAAGACATGATCTTCAGTATAAGTAATTCTATATTTTGAAATAAATATGACGTATATAATTCATACTAATCCCTTTGTCCCGTCAGTTTTTTAGTGGCCGAAGTAGGAAATAGCAGGGCTATAGTGGTGTTTTTCCTTAGGCAGTTGGTATCAGAAGCCTTTGATAAACAATGGTAAACTTTTCACCTTTTTAAATTCATTCAGTAAAAATATCTTTAATTCTGCTTAAACTCCCACTCCCTTTTCTAGACTGTAAGGAAGCTGAAACAATGTAAACAGTAGAAATGACGTTTTAATGAATATTATAAGCAATGGAAGTTAAAATGATTGTGATATTAGCAGTATTTGCACAATAGCAAGGATCCTGTTAGCAAATTCTTTTTTTTTTTTTCTTCAGCATAGTTTAAAATTAGGAAGGCAGTTAAAAGCTTGCAGTTGATTATTTAAATATTTGTCTTGGGGGACTGCATATGCAGATTTGTGTGCATAGATGTATGCAAATAAGCTATACCAGTTTCATGTGAAGTAAAATGAGGATTTGAAACACTAGTTAAATTTAAAATATAGTTAACATTTTCTTGATATGAACAGAAATCAGAGAATTATCAGGAAGACTGCAGAGGCAGAGCAACTTGGTTGGGTTGTTTTGCTTGTTTCTTTGGAAGATTCCCCCC
>JAOXJM010000004.1:8314961-8332325 GCA_026413425.1 Tringa solitaria
TGCTCCAGCACCTCAATATCTCTCTTGTATTGAGGTGCCCAAAACTGGACACAATCCTCGAGGTGTGGCCTCACCAGTGCTGAGTACAGGGGCACAATCACCTCCCTACAATGTTTAAATGTTGTTTAAAAGAAAGAATGAATAGTTTTATAGGGCATTTTTAATTTGGATATTTCTCACTACACCCCCAAAAGAGCTAAAACAAATGCTTTTCAAACTCATTAGCTTCTGCTTCACATAGAAATGATGGCAAACAAAAATTGCTCTTTGAACAGTTCTTGTTATCTATGTTTTTCAATGTCTGAAAAAATACGTAGGAGTGACTTGTGACTAACAACTAACTTGTAACGGCATTAATTCTTGGTGTGAAATGATAGAGCACAAGCGAAACATCAGGAATTAAGGAAAAGGGACAGAGAAGAAATCTAGGGAGGAGAAAGGGAGAAGCAGGGGAAAATACAGAAGTAATTTCACAAGGGTCTTGGAACTTAGTCATTATCAAGCAATGCTACTTTTCATATTTGTTGAGCAATCTAATGTGAGAAAATCCTTTGTTGAAAAAGAGTCCACAAAGACCTTCCAGCCGAGTTGTGAGGTTCAGACTGGACCCATTTGCTTTCTAAACTCTTTCTCAGAGAAGAGTCTAGGTGCGCCTTGATCCAATCTTAGCCTCTGACTGAAAAAAAAAAAGAGTTCAGACCCTAGATTTTGTCACAGTTGGTCTAGTACAGCTCGAGCTGGCTGCCTCTGAGAAGAGGGACCCCCTCAGTTATTTTCTTGTGCTTTTTAAAGCCTCACAATCTATGACATAAACTGTCCACGCACCTGTTCACTCAATAAACGTGTCTTTTGTCTGAATTGTTCAATGGTTACGTGTCCTCTTCAATCAGAGTTTCAGTGTAGGTGCTTTTACCTTCTTACACAGTTTCATGATCTCTTTGGCCCATCTGCACCTGGATCTCGTCTGTCCTCTGCTGACTCCAGGTAGAATAGCCTCTTTCTTAATTTCCAAGAATTATAGTTCAAGCATATAATCTTCATTAATATTACTTATACAATTTCATTATGTTAGTTAAGTTACAGTGTATCAGTCATACAAAACTACTACCTATTCTTCTTGAACTAAGGGGGAGTTTAGCCTAAGTTACTATGTTGTTAGGTGGCAGCTTATGGCCTAAGGAAGGCTTCGCCAATCTAGCTACTCATGATAAGCAAAACTTCAGTTTCCAACATCCTTAAGATTTAAAGATTTGTAATAAGACAAATTGATTAACTTCATGTAATGTATTGATTATGACTAAATAGATCATAACTTAGTGTTTCCAAAAAAGAAGACGCTATACGTATGCTGGTTTGCAAATGTGCAGTTTCTGGAAACAGCATCGTGATTCTGAAAAAGCAATACGTATTTGCAGACTAGCTTGCCAGTTTTATAGAGATTGCCATAACCAAACAACAAGATACAGTTGCCTACTGCCTGCCCAATGGGATGGAACCAGCTCAACACACTCTCCTGATCCATATATAAGCTGAAATTGATCTAAAAAATCCAATCCATCCTATGTATAGAGAATATGTTTTTAAGCTCTTTGCAGTGACAGGCACAGCTGTAGCTGGCAAAAGTCAGGAAAGGGAGCATAGGATCCAGCACTGTCTAAATTTATCTCTTTTCTCAGCCTTGCTTAGCAGACTCAGCAGTGAGGCAAGTTCAGCTAGCACCATTAAGCACGGCAGGGTTAAGAACAGCTCTGACAGACAAAGATGGTTTTCATTGCTTTGTATTTGTAAACTGAGGTCACCTTATATTCAGCATAATATAGTGTTCTTCATTTTACCTTTATTGGATACAACTGTATTTAACATCACTAATTTCTGTGGAAGTTAAACAATTCTTTCTTGCTTATCAAAGTGGAAAATAGTTTATTTGAACAGTTTATTTTCATAAGGTGAAGTCTCTGGCAGGGGGGGAAGAGATTATTTTCTTATCCAGTTCTTATTCAGCAATCACAAACCAAAATTTTGCTTTCCCTTCACTTCCCTCTTGATATGTGTATTGGAGCTGTGGCTTTTTCCATACTCTCTTCATACGAAGTAAAAAGTGAGCATGCCAGTTCTCGGTCACATATAAATATGTTTTGTCTTGTGATTATGAACTTGAAGCACTCGAATGAACTAGAACTTTTGATCTGCATAGAAATTAGCATATGCAAACAATAGGAGAAATGAAGGACATAGCTAGTTTGAAAATAAATTTCCCCTTGAGATTTAGAAGAGAAAAATGCATGGGTTTTTTAATAGCTTTATTTATAGTCCTTTAAGGCATAATAAAACTCCCAGTGTTCAGACAAGAGTGAACAGAAAAATGTTCTCTATAAGGTAAGGAAACCTAAAGAAAGAAGCAGTGCATTAAAAAAAAACCAACCTGACAGGAAAAAAAGGCAAAACTGTCATCTTAATAAAATCAGGCGTAGGCACTAAGTTTACTGGAGTTGGAGAGATTTTTCTATTTATTTTAGGGATTGCATATATAACCTTTACTATTACAGTGTATATGCCAGCTGCTTCTCCTCTGGACCTTCTAATAAGTTGCCATTTCCATTTTCCAGCACTAAGGACTCAAAAACCAATTGTGCACAAGATTTTAAATATGCAATAAGTTCAGCAGGAAGGTTTCTTTATTTGCCTTCTCCTTCGAGGTTTTTAAATGGTATTCTGAAACACTTATCAATATAAGCACAAATTCTTTTTTAAGTTCAAATCCTTGAAGTTATGGGAATAGCAGGAAAATGAATTAATGTAACAAAATTCAGAAGTGTTGACTGAAATATTGATCTAAAGTGGTTGAGCCAACACTGCTATTGATATTGAAAGTGTTCACAATTTCAATTTCAATTCACATTTTTTTCCAATTTCTATTGGAAAACACTGCATCCTTGGAATTGTAATGTTCCCTATGAATGCTTTGGTTTTGTTTGAGCTTCCAACAGAAATCAGGCAAGGAATTTGGGTAATTTTTGAGAAACTAGTTTTTTGGAGGCTTAGATAGAAGGCCTTTGATTTGAAAGAAATGTGGCATAGGAGAAAAAACCCAAACTGTTTCTTTTTCTATTTTTTTGAGTTCTTATTAACCCCTCTTCCCATGCTCAACTTTGACCTTCTGTTTAAGACTGGTATTCCCACACACGCTCCAACAAAACTGGAAAATTCTTAGGGTGGAACCTTATGGTTTCTATGTCTGCCTCCATCTCTTTAAATGAAATTGCTTTTTATCAATTCCCAAAGTATAAAATTTCTTAAACTTCAGCTCAGCTTCCTAGTTACATTAATGGAAACCAATTATATGGTATTTCTTCCAAACTTCTTTCATGCAGTACAGACTCTTCACTCCATGATCTAGAAAGTCACATAGAAACTTTCCCATACATATTTTTTAAAAGGAAAACACTATAAAAATGTTTCCCATAAGACTTTTTTTAGGGAAAAAAACAAAGTGATTTTACTGCTGTAGTAAAGAATCGTAGAGAAATCTCTGAGTTAAACTTTAAACAAGGAAATGATAAAACAGCTTTGAGGGCACTGGAAGGAGCATGAGAAACTTAAAATCTTCAAAGGGATTTCAACAGGAAATGCAGTGGTATGACACATGCTACTCAATGGCCAATGTTACAGCCTAAGTCCTAGAGAAAAACAAATTAATGGGATCCCTGCCTACTTTTTTTTCCTGTGCCTGTTCACAGTGCTACAGACTTGTGCTTCCTAGAAAGTTAATTCTAATCATTTTAATGTGACCCTCTTTGTATTTTAGTAACGCTTAAATTCCCAGAGCACGTTCATGAGTATTTTCAACTATTATAACTGTGAGGATAGTCTTGCAGTTATGACCCAAGCATAATTTATAGGATCACAAATTGCACAGGGAGAAAATCAAAACAAGCTTACTCAGTTCCAGTTTTCAGAAAATCTGATTCTTTGTTAGTCTCACTCCTATTTGAACTATTTGGAGGTGATTGCCGTGGTTTAGGCTGGGCTGGCCACCAAATGAATGACAGATGTTCTCTTTAACCCCTCTCCCTTCCCATAAGAGAAGGAAGAGAGAATAAAGGAGAAAGACTTATGGGTTGAAAAGAAACTAGACTACTTTAATGAAATATTGATAATAAAAATAAAATATAATAATATCAATTAGAAAATAATGAAATATATACAATATATACAAACCCAGCATTGAGCTCCCAGGATGACGGTCACGTCACTGGCAGGCACTGGGGAAGTCCCAGACTGGGCTCTGTGACAGATGGGACCTGGATTCCAGGTCTGGATTCAGGAATTCATGGATTGGGATCAAGGCTGGCCACTGAAGAAAGAGGCTGACCCCTTTGATCCCTCAGCTTTTATACTGAGCATGATGCAGATGGGATGGAATACCCCTTGGTCAGGTTTGGGTCGCCTGTCCTGTCTGCACCTCCCCATGGGTGCAACTCCTCCACACACTTCCAACTCTCCAATGTGGCACACAACAAATTTGGTTGTTACAGAAATAAGTATGAGCAAGAGCCTCTCTGCATACCACTCCTTGGTATTAACTATAAACATCAGACCTTGTCACTCTGGAAGCAGACATGGTCTGAAAAACATGTCATTAATTTCAGAAAGTTCAGTTAAAAACCTAACTGAAAAAGACCTAACTGAAAAGTAAAATTACTGAAAAGAAAATCAGTTCTGTTATACCTCAAACCAGGACAGGTGACAAGTAATTTTTTTAAAGCTAGAGAGCATATGCTTGAATATTTACACATTTACTCAGGATTTCTGAATCCAATAAAGATTTGGAGTCTAACCTTCCATTTGTGAAATTATAAAACATTTTTGTCCTTGAATGATGAGAAACTGCCCCAGATATTATTTAGCTAGGTTTCTGGAAACGCAAATAGTATCATAATGGATTTATAAGAAGAAAGAAAAGGTAGATGTTAATGGAAAATGATGCAACCAAACCAGATATACAGATGCTCTATAGAGTCAGCCTGGTACATGGAGCAGAAGTAACAACTGAAATCTTACCTAAACACCTAATATTAAACTGTAAAGCAATAGGAAATTGAAGATTGCAAGTTTACTGAATATAGCAACGTTTTGTTATCATCGAATGAAAATGTATCGGTAACAATGTCTTGTTATAGATCTGTATAGCTACCCAGGAAAACAGAGCTGTGCAAATGTTTTTACTACGATGGATTTGTTTGTATGATCTATGGTATGATCTCTTGTAGCGCAGTAAATGTGGACTTATGTTGCTTGTAACTGGTCACAGTGGTGTGTAAAACTAAGAAGTGCAGACTGCAACATCTGTCAGGCTTTGTCTGGGCTGTCTTGGCCATCCTGGAGATTTATTCTTTTTTAGCTTTGGCTGTAACAGCAATTATCTAATTGCTGCTAGATTATTACCTAGTTACTAGGGGACTATTACCTACCTCATTTTAGCTTTTGCTTAGCTTTGTACAGCTGCATGGCATGACACTTAACATTATGAATACTTTTTAAACTAATGCAAAGTAATTGCAACTAGCTATTCTGTGGAGAGTGAGCTATCCATGATCCTAGACCAAAGCAGAGGAGCACAGGCATGGGTAGAAGCCTTGAAAGTACACGAGCGTGCTAGAGGCCCCATAGGTAAAAACCAAATGGGCCATGGTCAGATACTGGTCAGCAAAGGTATGCAGCCTTGTGAGCTGCGTAAAACCAGTTTAGAGGTAATAAACGGGAGCAGAAATTATTCAACTAACGTGAAACACAACATATACAGTAAATTCAGTTGTGATGTGGGCATGCGGATCAATGAAAATAAACCGAAGTGTAGAGCATGGTAGCCAAGCTACAAAAACTTGAGTTGACAAATTGGTAGTGGTAGGGAAATTTGAAAAGGTGTGGAAAAGCCAATCTTGAAGTGACTTTTAAAATAATTAGTGACAAAGGCATACTTTATGCAACATTAAATGACATTGTTTAGTTATATATTTTTTATTTTTCAAATACTATATTACTAAATTAGTAAGAACGTGCTAGCCTTTAAGATACTGAAAGAATATTAAAGTTGGACACCCTTCTAAAACTAAGGCTTGAACTAAGCACTATGAAGGAGTTGGGTTGAGATAAATTTAGTTTTGGAGTGTATAGTTTTAAATGCTGATGTGAAAAATCAGGCTCCTCTGAGCTTGGGTAAAAGTGTTCCCTATGAGGTTATATAGTTGGTCACTGGTATATATTCCTGCATCAAGTGAGTGGATTGGATAATGTGGAAGCAGGCAAAGCAGGACTTCAGTATCTTTCCTGGGGTCTGTCTAGCTGGGCTCTGTCTAATGTTCTGTTCTCTGACAATTGATCCTGTTACTCAATCCTGTCTTTCTCAACCACTTTTCAGGTCTATGATTACTTTTCATATTGGTATCCACATTTATATTTGTCCTTCATACTTTCTCCCTCTTTGCCTTTAGTATCAACATGCGCTTTTTATTCACGTTTCTTTGTTTAGCTTATCCTTAGTTTACTAATCTATTCTTTCTTCCAAAGAAATATGGATAAATCCTTGATCACTCTGCTTTGTGTTTATATTCTCTTCTCCACAGTTTATCTGTTTTGCCTGCTCAGATGGCATGGTCTCTGCTGTAATGTACTAATCTTTTTACAGTGTTTACAATAGTGAGTCCTCACTCTGGCTGGTCCTTAAACATTAGTTTAATGGTTACACTTGACATAATTAGAGAGCAATTGCTTAAGGGTATAGGTAAATGCTAAGTGCTTAAGTGTCAGTTTTGACTTTGAAGAAATCATTTGAATAAATTAATATTTTTAAGAATTGGAATTGACATAGTGAATTGAACCCTAATATTCTGTGCCTTAATAACGAATGCTGTGATTTTGAAGAAGTGATTTTAGATACCTAACTTGGAAGTAGGAGCCCAGATTATCCAATATTCCGTATCCTCTGAAATGCAACTTTTGTGAGGGCCTTAATGTGCCCAAAATCGAATGCTATCAAAAGTAGATTTCTCTGCAAAGTATTGGCCTACAAAATTGCATCCCATTTAACTCCTATTAAATATAACAATGACAACAGGGTGTGATTTATTTGCCCATTTTCCCCGATTCCTTTTTGGGAATTCAGAGTTACTTCCTTGCTCCACTGATTTAATCTCTGCTTTTTCTGTTGGTGTTGAGTTATTGTTTCTCTAGTTGCAGAGCTGTATCTATTGCAACGAAATTGAAGGAATTTGCTATGTGGGCCTTGTTTCTCTAAATACTTACTGCACAGATGCCAGGAATTACGGGTGACCAAGCCATCCCTTCTTGATTCTCAGCTGTCTTATACCACAACATACTTTTCAAAGAGAGGGGACAGCGATGCTTACTGCTCAGAGTAAGGTCAAGCACAGCAGCATAGGGCTGAATGACTCTTACCAAAGTTCTCATTTTATGGCAAAGCTCTGGAGCTTCTGCTAGAGCTCTGTTGCATATCTCTGCTTACTGTGAGAGTAATTGCTAATGAATCCTTTCTCTGACAGGTGTTTCTGCAGTGTAAATGGATCACAATTGTGTTTTGGTGTTGCAGAAAATTGGAAAGCTGAGAAATGGGGCTGACTGAACTGTTGTGTGATCTGAGGAGATTAGAGCAATAGGTGATATAGGCAACAGGGTTTTAATTTGGCAATTCCTTGTGGAAATGGCTCATCCCTGCATTAGCCATGTGCAAATATCCCAAAACATCAAAGCATAGTTATTTATATCAATGTTAAGGAGTCTTTGACAAATTTGTTAAAAAATTATGCTTTATTCACTGTTTTCTGTGTAATTTATTCCGTTGGGGGAGCCTTGTCATGATCCCAAAAAGTAGAATCCTGTGTGCCTTTCTGCTCTGTGGGAGAGATAAAGTGATTAATGGTAGCAAAGAAATGAATCCCGAGTGCATGAGTTAAACTAATGGGAGCTCAGCTGTTACACCACTAGTAAATGGGAAAGGAAACTTTTCATCTTCCTGATGCTGAAGAGCCCTGCTTCATCACCCCCCTTTCCCTGCTTGTTTTCATTGCGAAATTCTCATTACAAGGAGTAGGAGCTGACATCTGCTGGAGAGAGTTCTTATGGATGACTGTTTTCCTGATAACAGAAGCAAAAACCTGATGCAGGAAGAGGGAGGGAGACTGTATTAAGATGCTGTTTTTCTTGGACTTGAAGGGGGGAAAACCAACAATACAAATGAAAAAACCTCTTTATCCTTTGGTGGAGGATTAATATATGTATAATTGTGATAGCTTCATCCCTATCCAAGGGAAAGTCAGATCTGCTTAGATTTCATGAGTCATCTAGTTTTTCTTTGAATATCCATCTTCAGGGATGAAGAGAGATGAGAAGGATGATGACTGGGATAAGCAGCGGGAAGGATAGGCAGGTTTAGAGGAAGGGAAAACTATGGAGGCATGGAGAGGTGTGAGAAGGAGTGACAGCACAGAAAATATTGGAGGGAAAAGGTGTGTGCTAGGGCGGAGAATGGTTAGATTTCCCACATGAGTAATGGGGAATTATGTGAGAAATATCCAAACCTCACAGATAATTGCAAGGGGGACCTTTTTTGGAAGGGGAATCCTGCAAAGCCACCAGTATCAGCAGTACCATATAAGATTGAGCTGGCCTCAATAATGGGGCCAGAAGCACCAACTTTGGGTACAGACAGTGCTGTGGTATATCCGGATTTCTCAGTTCATTAATGGGGAGTTAGGGTAGAGACAGTGAACTTCACAGATAGTTGGAGGGCGGTATTGGGAAGCTTTTGGGGAGTGAAATCTTGTAATGCAAACAGAACATAGGTAACCCTGTCAGTATATGGTAGAAAGTTTAGATGGTCTAGATAACTGGGATCATTTACAGCTGAAGTGGGCATGGGTGTAGCAAAACTGGGACCAATGGGAAAAAGCATGTAGGAGTGGGTTGTTCATCTTGGGGGAGATAAGGGCAGATCAAGATGAATGGGGAAAGAATGAGCATGGAGAAACAGAAAGGAGAGAGGAGGGGATAAAGAAAGGGCTGGTTAAGTGCAACCAGGTTGCTGGTCAGTACCTTTGCCTGGCTTTGTCGCTGGCACTGCGCTTTGTCACCGCTGTTTATTCTGTCTTCTTACTAAGCTCTATTCCTGAATATGTTCTACATGAGTGTGCTCACTTCTGTGTGTGTATGTAGGCACACTACTGAACTTGTGTGTGTGTGTATCTGTGCCTGTGGTGTGCATGTTCAGCCCTGCCACTGGCCAGATGCACAAACGGGAACTTCATCAGCCACCTGTGTCTGACTGGCATGAGAGGATTCCTGGGTTGGAGACCACCAAGCCAGGGGGGGGAATTCCCCTGCATTCCCAAGCCCTCCATATTGAGTTTCACTTTGCAGCAGGGAAACTGCTGCAAATATGTAACATAATTTGTAGAGAGGGAACAAACATCCGGTAGTAAATTCCCTGTCTCCTTGGACAGTGTACTGCATGCATCAGTAGTGATTGCCATGGCATGTTACAGAAATAGCTTCCCTCCTTCCCCTCCAGGAACTTAAATTCTTGCAGCTGGGTGCACAGGTGTGACAAACTAGCCTCAGCTCAGCTCCTCAGGGTTGAGAACCGCAGGCAGACTCATTTCTTGCTATTGCTGTCTTTACCACAAGTCAGAAGGGGCTTGAAGGAGCTGCTGTTAGAGCCAGATTGCCTCAGGACCTCTTTTCTCAACAGTGTGGCACAGGCATGAGTCTGTGCTATCCCTAGAATATGCTCTAACAGAAATGTCTTGGAGGTGATAGGAGCACATGAAAGAATAAGAACTTGCCAGAGGTGAGCTGGGGAGGCAGCCAGGCATGTTATGGTGAGTACTGCAGAGTAGGCAGAGAGAGGAGGTCTCCTCAAAAAGGGAGAGAAACTGCAGTTGGAAAAATGCAGGAGTTTGGGAGAGGATGTCATGCAAGAACAGCAGAAATTTGGAAGGTGGGTGAATTGGAGCAGTGAGAGCTTGGCAATGCCAAATATTTTATCTCATAATTCTGTGTTCCCTAAATCTCAAAAATCTCCAAGACTACTGCATTAATTGCACTTCCTCTGCTTATTTCGTTTGTTTAATTCACCTGAAGATGTTACATGATGTGTTTGTTACTCAAATGTGAGTAACATGAAGAACTGGGGACTTGTTAGAAGTGCCCCAATATCCTAGTTGGAGGAATGAAAGAGTATCTTAGGCTTCTTTTGCAGTAAGGAGGTTCAATAGATACAAGATCTATTCTTGATTTTATCAAAGACTTTTTTTGAGACTTAGAGCAAAACATATGGATTACGTTACCGGCTAAAGCCTTTTGTCTGTGTACTAGAAGGTGATGGGAAAGAAGGCTAATGCTTGCTAATTCTCCTTGGGGTATTGGGTGAACATGGACCATAAAGGCATTATTACCTTGTATCTAATGAGATGTGCATTTATTTTTCTGTCGTAGTTCGCTAATAAAGTAATATATTTCTGTAAGTAATTAGCAGCAATACTTGATGGTGTTATAATCTTTATGTTATTTTCTGCTACTAGTATCTCTCTTGGAGGAGTGGCTTGTTACCTCTGTTGGGATTACTCCATCTGTCCTAAAACGTATGGAACAATAATTTTACCTTATTCAGCAATACAGTGCAACTTGTTAAATGCACAAAAAATGTAGCGATATGCAGACTTCCTAATCATGATGTCAGTAACATAAGAAGAGGTCCTTTTTGACACTATAAATAAAAATGACAGTCCACTTAGATTCTTTGCATGGTTTGTCAGTTCCAATTCTCATCCATTTTTCTAAGTATTCTCAAACATGTCGGGATCACAACATGCCTTGAATAACTTAAAGTATGATTTAAAATCTAACAAAATCTAACAGATACCTAACAAGTCTTACTGCTTCTTGTGTTTTAAATATCAGATATGCAGAAAAAACTCCTGACCTGTATTTTTTTCTCATTGATTTGTACACATAAGATGTTGATATAAAACTATTTCAAAGCCTATCGGCAGAGTGTTTCCACCCATGTTGTACTAACTTCATAAATATTAGCGTAGCTGCAATGTAGTTGAGAAGTAAGACATTTCCCTCCGTGTCCTTGAATTTTGACAATGTTATTACCATTAGTAACAATAAAATGCTTTGGTTCGGGTGTTAAAGGCATAAGAAGACTATCGCTGTTATCTAAGCAAACCCATGAGGCAACATAAGCCTTGAAATTTCCCTTCAACTGGTCTAGGGGATAAACTGGAACATGTTTTTCAGAAAGAAACACAAACTAGTTTTATAAACTCTGAATAATGAAGATGCCAGCACATACCTTGGTAAGGTGTTTCAGCAGCTGCTTTATTCTCAGGGGTAACGAAAGTATGACTTTCTTGTCATTAATTTTGCTGATGCTAGATATTGTGGTGTCGAACACGCTGACTGTTGCAATGATGCTGAATATTGTCTACTAGATTAAATAAGCCTTTTCATTAGAAAAACTCCATGGTTTTCTTCTTTAAATCTTTACCAGCTTTTGCAAAGATTTCCTTTTTTTTTTTTTATTCACTCTTAATAAGTTAAGAAATTACAGTAAATTTGGTATATTTCAACTGAATCAGTGTTTTCATTTGACTTTGCAAAACAATTCCAAAGTTGTCTTTAGACTGTCAGATACTTATGCTCTGAGTAAAGAAGGTCCTTATACTGGTCTGAAAAGGTGCTGTGCTTGCTTATTGTTTATTTTTTTTCTTTCTTCAAAATTATATTTTGAGAGAAAATATAAAGGGAGAACAGAACTTTTTAAATGTCTATATTTATCAATCTCCTTTCTACTGAAGAGTAGTTTTAGCTACATGTTACTACAGTTTGTTTCTTAAAAGTAAAGTTCAGAATAACATATACTACAAGTCTCTTGCCACTGTCCACAAAAAGCACTAAGTTCAGATAATCTAAAGGTAAGTATACCTTTAAGATAAACATGACCATATTAAAGTATGTATTATTAAATATTGGGTTTCCCTTCCCTACCACTCGTAGGAGTGAAGTCAATTTGTCTTTGGAGAAGGCAAAGGTTTGGTTACAAAGAGGAGAGGGAAAGAGAAATAGGCAAAGAGAGATTAAAGCAGTAATTTTTCAGGTTCCTTTTAGTAGAAAACAGTAAAAGCTTATAGCCATTTCTAAACAACTTTTCTTCAATTTTGCTGCGGCTTATAATTCTCGAACCCCAACACAAGTGATCATGAGAAAATATCAGTTAATCCAAGCATACTGCATGCAAAAGAGTCAGTGAGTTCTAATTATATGCAAGGTTTCCTGAAAAATGCTTTATTCTAATATTAATATTTGGAAAAGGTAGTGAATTTGAGTAGCCTAGTTTGCATTTTAAAAATAAATTAATTAATTATTTTACAGGTTATTTTTTATTTCTCCTTGATAGGAGACCATTGATTTTTTTTTCTTTCTAAAAAAAAGAAGACTGAAGCATTGCCATTTGTGCAAAATCCAACTCAGTATCAGTTGCAAACCTCCAGGTGACAGCTTGCCTCTTCCAGAAAGTATAACGGAGAGATTTGAGCATCATCCACATCTTAACTGAATGCGATTCAGTACTGGCTGTTTTGGCTGGTGATGTTCCAGTTCTGCTTACCCAACTGAAAAGGTTTCCAGATGACATTCAGCTCCAGGATAACTTACTTTACCAGTTATCTTTCCTCAGTTGTAGTTTGTCTTTAGAAAACTTGAAGCTGTGCAACTGAACTAAACAGGAAAAAACAGTGTCAAGGCATAGAAGGATCCTTTGCAGAACTGGAGAGCAGATAAGGTTGGAGAAGCAAGGTCCCTGAGTTAATGAGGCCAGCATGCCAAACTGGCAACTCTATGCACATGGATGTCTTAGGAATTAATTGCCTGGGTAGAATGAAATGATGGTATCCAAGCAATAACATTGTAGCAGCTAGCTATTTTGGCAAATGGTTAATTAGATCAACTATTAATTTATTAGTGTGTTAATGGATGGACTAGTTCTGATTGTGCTTGGTCATTATCAGTTCTTCAGATAAGTGAATAAAAAAGAAAAAAATATTAGGAGACTCATAGTCAGATGAGGGGTTAGAATCTCCTTGGTAATAGATGGGGTTTATTTTTAGTCAGTGAGATTTTTTTTTTAATTAAAAAAACTTTTGTATATCTCTTTCTGCCTTTGAATAAGTTAACTTCCACAGACAGAGCATACTAAGGTTTTACTGAAATGTAAAGTTAGAAAACTAGTTCAACTAAAATTAATTTTATGACATAGGAGTTTGTAATGGCAAAAATGGTTTGTCTATGATGTGTGATGGTAGGTTGCCTGATGACTACACGAGGAAACTGGCAACTGTGTGCTCTAAAGTGTAATTATAGTATTTAGAGAGATTTGCTTTTGATCTCAAATGTAAACAAATTATTTTACAGTATGTAACTATCATATTTTTCTTTATTTAGACACAATTTTCAACAGGCCTCTGTAACCTTCTCACTCCGTAACCCCAACTGTAAGCTTGCCCTCAACCTTCTTGGTGATTTGGTGACTTTGTGCCTAGGCATCGACACTAACATTTATTGCTATATATTTTTTCCTTCAAAAATAGTGTAGCTGTAGAGAAGCAAGCAATACAACAACAATATCTTGCAAAGGAAATGGATCTTTCATAATATGCTGTCTCTAATTTGAATCAAAAAATTGATAATCGGGTCTTTTAAATGTGCCAGAGCAGCATCAGGCAATTGAGAAGTATCCTCCAGCTACAAAGAAAATCATTACCACGTGAATAATAATTTCAGTGAAATACAATTTTTAAAAACTCGACATTGTATGGTTGATTGTAGCTTTTAAATGCACCTGCGTTCTTATGATTTACAAATAACATCTTATACATGTTCTAAATTAAGTTTTAAAACCAATACTGTACTTGATATTGGAAATTACAATTCAGAACTGTAGCACAGTAAACATACATTGCTTTTCTCGATCAAGAATATTCTGTGGCACCACTGTGCTCAAACATTGTATAGCTAAATATTTTGAATCTAATTTAGGTTCTAAACATACTCGGACTAGTTGTCTCTTCATGTCTGTATGTGATGTATTTGTGTGTGGCACAAAAGTGTTACACAATATTTACTAAGTTCTTGAAAAAGGAGAAATGCTCTGAAGGCTATTGTAATAATTTCTTCTCAGAATTCATTTAAGCCTGAAAATGAAATATAATTTCGTGTTGGTATGCCCTCTTGTTTCCAGCATTTCTGTCCTATATGGGCTAGACATCTGCCCTTGTTAAGCAGAAAGTTAATGCTGGTGTTAGAAGCAAAGTATATTACCAAGTGAATGTGAGTCACTTCATCATTCTACTTTCCATCTGGGCAAAAGGTTTCTGTGTTAATGCAAGAAGACAATAGTATTCCAAGATGTCTATATAGCTTGTTTAATTATCTCAATTTAATAACTTTTACAAGTAAAGTGTGTGTTTTCTTCTGTAATCCCAGAGAAAAAGTTCTGGATGGAATGACTGATGAGTAGCTGAATTTCAGGAAGGAGATTATTCTGAGCAACCAATATTTTTCATAGATACTTTTTTGATGATAAAAAGAAGCTATCTTTTATCTGTCCATTTTATTTAACTTTTCATTCTTATTTTCTTCTAAAAATGGATTAATTTGCTTCTTTGATTAAACTGAAGAAGAAAAAAAAGTAACAGAAAAGAACTGATGTATATGTCACATGTATAGGTCACATACAGACATTCAAAGTGCTGCAGAAGTTTCTATCAAATATTCATCACCATCCATGTTCACAAGTTTCACAGAGGTATTTTCCAGTCATCATGTCCCTAGTAGTAAAATCTTGACTGGTGAATTGTAGGTGTACACTCTTAGTATCTTCTCTTGCTATAAAGGGAGTTCTTTAGTGGATAGTCTTGACTGACTTTCCTAGTGGTTGTTGTCCTCTCTGATCATAGTCAGTATGAACTTAATATACTCAGGCTACTCCCACACATTTGTGAGTTTTTGTTTTAGGTCAGATAAGCATTATGTGGAGACTACTACTGCATTTTTCAAGCTGCTTTTTGAGGAGCTAATACAAAGATAAAGGAGGAATTCTTAAAGAAAAATGCAGAAATACTTTTCATTCCCCAGGTTTTAAAAAAATTATTTTCATCTATTTGTTTTATTTTTTCCTCACAATCTTATATGATAGAGCATCATACCTCCACACTAAATAACTCCTCTGTTCATGTGTTCATTTGTAACTTTTGCCATTTTTCCTCCTTCATTTTTGTACAAGAAAATAGAGAGTAATGCAGGAATAAAGAGGTAGAAGACAGTTTGGGAGAGCTTCTGGAAAAAAGCATTTCTGTTTTCAAAGAAAGATATCCTAACAGACTCTACTTGTCAGTGATGTGAATTAAATGTGTTTTCTTAAAAGTAAATGGAAGGTTTTGATCCATTTTGATGAAAATAAGAGCTTTTTGATGTCTCTTGGGAGCCAAATTTCTTCAGTTTGGGTAGTGTGTTGGGCTGATACTGCTAAACCATGCCTAGGACTTCAGCTTGGCATCAATTTGGAACATTATTCATGGCATGTTGCCACGCAGACTTTAGACTAATTGCTTTTGACTTCTATCTGCTTCCAAAAGTCCTTTGTAGCTGTAACCAGTACAAACTGGAGTTATGAGTACTTACGGAGAAATTGGCAACTATTGCTGTACTGGTCACGCATGGATATCTGATCCTAAATATTAGCTGATACCTTGTCAGAGGTCTCATTGCTGCAGTTTTTCAAATGGAGTCACTGGAAAGAAGGGTAGGGAATTGCAGGAAAAATAATACTGCAGATGAGGGCCTGGGCAATGAACTGTGTATGAACTAAGCAGCATCTATGTCTTCTCCTGCATGTTTACTTGCTTTATTCATGCTGTCTTTGCTTAACAGCTGCTATTTGACTTTTCATCCAAGCATTTTGCGTCTTTTACATCTTCATTGTAATGATCAGTAGTTTTCTGACTGAAACTATAACCTAATCACTTTTTTCTCACAGGAAAATTAACTTTATCAGTGACAGAATTAATTTAGTGCCTTTCTCTGTCCCTATACAGAAGAGAAATTTTTATGCAACATAAGGCATGAAAGATTTTTTTCCCCTCACCTGGAAAGTAATGCTGAATGTAGGTATCGGTACTAGCCGTTAATTTTCATTCTTAGGTAATCCCCAGGGAAACCATTGCAAGTAAAAATAGAAATGTGAGGGTTTGATTTGTTCTCTGACAGGTTCCACAGTGTGCTACAGACTAGTGTCTCCAGCAGGATGTCAGCTGTTTGTGGTTTAGATCTCACTCTTTGTCTCCTCTAGAGTGGATTAGTGCTTACACTGTCAGTGGGCTACACCAGACAGCCATTTAGAAATTGCAGTGACTGCAGGCTGAAGCAGCTGCCTGTTCTCTCCAGAAGACACCACTTAGGCCTGCATTTCCAGGAATCATACCAGTTTCTTATTGATTTGTAGGTGAAGTTCATGTCATTAGCTGGTTCTCATTCCCCATGACAATTGTGAGCATGTGGTGCTGGAAGGAAGAGTGGGATAGAGCATGGTTCTGTCCTGGAATAAGCTATCTCTGTTTGCTGGGAATGCTTTCTGAATGAGTAAAGTGGGTTTATATTCTTTCGTTTCCAGTTTGGGATAACAACAAAGAGTGAAAATTCTTGAGTGTTTGTCCTAAGTGGTATGTATTTTTATTAATACTTTCTGCAATATCAATGCATTCACCAATACGTGTGGAATAACTAGTTGCACACAATGAACATCTGGGCTCCAGAACTATGGAAAGTTTTGGTGGTTATGCCAAAGTTACCTGTTGCCTTTTTACCTTAGGTTGTGACATCTTCAGATTTCATAAATGGCATGTGTATCAAGCATGAAAAGTATATAAAAGGAAAGTCCAGGGTGTGATAAAATGTCATCAATTAGTGTTTTGCTTTTTGAGGACATTAAAAAAAAAAAGGAATCATCACACCTCTCTGATGTCAGAAGTGCCTGTGCTCCCAGAGATACCATTTTCATATATCTTGTCAAATTATGAGGCTTTGACTAGATGAAATCAGTCAATATCTGGTTGCACCTTGGAGGAGTCAATTACGAGCCCACTCTGTCCATGCCACTTTCTCTGTTTCAGCTGCCCATAGTGTTTTTAATTTCCTGACCCAAACTGGCACTTTGCATTGCTGAGTGCTGCTAACTCTCAAACCAGTCTTTCACTCTTCTAATTTAATTTCTGACTTTTAATAATTATC
>JAOXJM010000004.1:8358051-8373363 GCA_026413425.1 Tringa solitaria
GAGTTTAAGTTCATGTTCTCTTAGAATATTTTACCACTTATATAGGCTAGTTTTGATCAATCCAAGTGTTTTTTTTTTTGTCAGAATAAATTAATTAAAATATTTTCATCCAGTATGAACAGAATTGTAGGTCAGACTTTAGGCCCTAGCTACGTTTTCTTATCTTATCTTATCCTTCTTATTTATCTTTGCATTTGCTTTATGTAAACATTTGTGATAAAATAAAAAATGATTCTTAGTAAGGATAGAGCTGAATGATTTTCCCATTCTATGAACATTTCTGGCATTTAAAAACTTTTTTCCTGATCTGTTCAAGGGTGAACCCGACTCCGTTCCAAATTTTCCTATAAAAATCCCCCCTTGAGACAGGGATGTTTGGGACCAGGAGGTTACTTATTCTGTGAGGTACGTAGCATTGATCCTGCCAGAGCCATTTCATAGCTGGCTGAACATTGTGCCACAGAGGATTTCTCTTTCTAGTCAGCTCCACTCATCTGCTATAAGGAACTAGAGTTCAAGTCCTGAGGTTAAACAGCATTGAATATGGTCCCGGTGCTAGGCTTTCTCAATCTGTTAAGATTCCCTTTAAAAATTATCTCCTTCCTGTTTTGCGTTCACTATTTCTACTTTTTTGCCCAGAGATTCCATTCTGAATCCAAGGAACTAATTCCAATAAAAATGTCATCAAAACTTCTTCTATTAATTGATTTCCTCCATTAAAAATTATTTTATTGGAAAATAGCTGGCCATCACTGTTGTCCTTGGAGGTTAATTTGGTATATGGTAAATGTTATTTAGTATTAAGCATATAGTGTAAACTCCCCCCTGCCTAATTATTGGATTTAAAAATTTAAAAATTGGATTTATTTTTTCTTTTGTTTTCATTTTTCTTTCCTTTTTAAGCTTCTGTGATTTGGTGGTTGTTCTTCCACACTACTGGCTGTATGGAATATTCAGGTACAGTGAGTCTGTATCCATTGAAGTGCAGATCGTCTCACCCTGGGGCTTAATCTGCAGTCTTGCAATCTGCCTGGTGGGGAAGTGTGACAGCAGATAATTACAGTTACTCAGGTGCAAACCACAGAACAAGTTATGGCTCAGTCATGATTATTTTCTTGATCCTTTTAATGGTGGAAGCAGAAAAAGGGAAGCAAGCAAATCCACATCAACTGACTTGTCTCCTATCATCTACTGGCTGTCTACACCAGAGCTTCTCCTACTTTTTCCCTCTGTCCAATCTTTTGCCTTGTGCTTGTTAATTCAAGTGACAAATATTCTCTCTCCTCCCTTCAATGTCAAAAAACAAAGTGCAGAGCTCAGCTATTCCTATTCGCTGATACTGCTGCATAAGACCCAAGACATTCCAATTCTGAGTTCATTAACCATTAAGAAATGCTTAGAAAAAAAAAAAGAAGAAAAAGAAACAAACCACCCCAACCTTTCTCTATTAACAAGAATAATCAGTAGGGTGAAATATTATATGGACAAGATTACTGAAGACACTGTAAGTGTTAACAAGGAAAAATGTAGCTAAATTGCAGAATATAAAAGTTTAAACTGAACTTGGTGTAATGCAAAAGGTTAATAAGGACAAAAGTATACTGAATATGCACAGAGTGTATGTATTTAAACTCGGATGCTTCTAACTTTTTTAAACCAAGAGTGGCAGTATTAAAATAAGCATCTTGACTGACAGCTAGAGTATGTTTCTATTTTTATATTTTCCCTAGAAACAGCACAAACCTGCAGTTTAATAAGCATCCTCTGATTAAACACTCACCAAATGCCTGTCTGCTGTAATGTTGGGCTAGACTGAGCAGCAAGCAGACATACTCCCGATAATGGCTTCTTATGTTTGAAATGATTTAATATGATTCAAGCATGGGATTCAGCAAGGCTGAACCTGCCAGTGTAAATGTATTTGTAAGGACATGTTTTAGAATAGTAAGCGGGCTTGGTTGACCTCCTTGTCAGAGTCTCCAGGAAGAAATCCACTCTGGAATATGCTCTTACAATGCAAGGACAAAGTCACAAGGATGTCCTGCAGTGTGCTGGTATGTTATGCTACACTTGCACTTATTACAACTCTGTACATACTTATTTAATTCATTGGTGCCAGCCCCCTCTCTGTAAGTGGAGTAGTTTAAAGATTCTGAATAAAAACCTCTTTTGTGCAGTGTTATTTAAACAGTTCCTCCTACAATAGAGACTTAACCACTGTCAGTGATGTTAAAATTAATGTAATTCTTGGTGTCAGAAATGTGCAAAAGGGAGCTGTGCTACTGTTTTAGAATTGTATGAGAGCTTAATGCATTCTCACATAGCTGTTCTGCACCCCTGGCAAATTCATGCCTGGCCCTAGAGAGGTAAAGGAAGATATGGAATTCCTGCATTGTTGTGAAAACACGCACAGAAGCACGTATTTTAAAAAATATCTAAGCAAACCAAAAAAATAAACATCACAAAGGTATAAATTTTAAAGGTAACTTTTTTTTTAAGCAAATCTGTTATAAAATTTATTTCAGACTGCTGAGTATTTATTCATTTCAGCAATCTCATTGTCTCAAATTTGTACTTCATGGTGAAATGAAGGTTATCGAAATTGTGGCTGATAGAAAATACCTTCCCAGGTGCTGGAAAGTCTGGTCACTTGAGTAACTAGGGCAGAGGGAAAGAAATCTACATTGCTTGACTGTGGAACAAAATGTTTTGCTGTGTCTGAGTTGTAGGGGGAAGAAAGGTGGTAACCTAAATTAATTGGAGTAAGGTAAAATCCTGAAAGTTTGTACTTTTCATGTAAGTTAGCCATCTGAACTGCAAAGGATGTTTGACTATATCTGAATTTTTGCTGGAAAAATATTTATCTGCCTGCCTTCATGTTTTACTCCTGGCAAATGAACCTCAGTTAAATTTGCAAAGCTTTTCTCCTTGTTTAGACAATTTTAGTATTACAATCTGCTTGTGTGACCAGAAGTTAGGCTAAATATGTTACACAATTGCTTGTGTAATTGGCAAATTCCTAAGGCAGAGAAAATCCTTGCTGATGATACTTTTAATGACGTATGTGTGTATTATATCTGACTAGATAAATTTTTGTTGGAAACTTTTTCACTATTTAATTTAGAGCAGCCTTGCTACTGAGATGAGACTATTAAGTGAAATCTCTATGTGAATACATGCCTAGGAACACTATCCTTTCTCAACCATTCTTGGGAATAATATTGCCTTTTTTCTATACTGAAAAGCTGGGTGAGGTGTTACAACTGCCAGGCAGGAGAACATTTCTTCCTCTAGGGTTGACTCTGAAAGTATTGGTTCCAAATGAAGCTGTGGTAAAGGAAGCTGGAGACTTGTAGTAAAATGGAGTTCTGTTAATTTTTAACATTTCCCCTTTTTTTTTGTGTGGTAGCATCCTCAAAATAATCTTGCCCTCAAGATGGTACTGTACATACTCTTGATTATACCTTACCTACAAGCTACCTGTGAGAAAAATCCATTCTATTTCTCTACTACCTTATTGCACATAAATATTTTTGCTCCCAGATATATCAGATTACTTAACTCTATATTTCCAACTCCAGTTTGTTGACAAACATACGCCCATAATCCTGGAGCTCTAAGAATTCTCTTGGGCTTCTTTAAATTGCTCACAGTTAATTACACCATTGGCCTATATTAGTTTCAAAAAAGCAATGGCCCAGGAGCAATTACAACATTAACTTTTAACAGGATAATAAATTTTCAATGGCACAGTCAATAACTGCACTTTCACATAGTATGTAATGTATTATGTGAATTAAGAGTGTTTTTCAGTTAATAAAAGTTGCGTAAAGCAAGCTCTTGTCCATTAATCTTAAATGACCAGCTAAATCTCAGAATAAAACATACTAGATTCTATGAAAGAAGTATTAAATAAAAAGGTTGTTTTCAAGTTCCATTTGGTTAAATCTCTGCTTAAAGGAGTACTTAATTGCTCTTGAAATAATACTTTTCTAAAAAGATAACAAGCTCCTTTCAACCTGCCACAATAGAAATATTCGAGTCACTTTCTTATTTGTCTAGATAAGGCAAAATTCACTAAACTATTAAGTTAAAATATGTGATCTGATGATATTAAAATACCATTTGTATTTTCATAAAACCACCTTGTCAAAGAACAAAAGAACTAATTTATGAGACTAAAAAAAAAATCCACCTTTTTTGGAACCTTATATTTAAAATGGTGAAAGTGGATGTCTTAAAGGAAGCTGAAGCCTCGTGTTTCTGATCCCCCGAATAGGCTAAACTAGACATTTCTTTAACATTTTCCAGTGCATTGTCCTGTGGTTAGAAAGATGGAGAACTACTTTTTTGTAATTTTAACCAACTTAACCCAGGTTCTAGTATTTATTTTTCATTACAAATATTCATTATAAATAAACACATTAGTATGTAGCTATATTTTTCCCTACAATATATCTTTGGACCTTTCACCACAGAATTGGGCCAGAAAGAGCATTTGCAAAGCTGCTGATAATTGTCATTTGTCTATGAAGCCAGATGCTGCAACCTAGTGTATATATCCTGCAGTTACTGCGAACCTGAGAGCGCTCCACATCTGTTAGAATATTCTTTACATGTGGCAAATGGAATTTGCAAACTTTGTGGGTTTTCTTTTTTTTCCCCCAAGGCCAAGGAAAAGAGAAGTGATTATTTCATAATCCCTCATGGAGCGTAGAATGATCAAATTTATGTGCAATTAAACATGAATGTTCTATTTAATTTTGTAATAGCAAGGTAGCTTTGGAGATTGGATGTTTTAGACTACATTTAGTTCAGAAGACTGTCAGATGGGAAGGTAGCATGACAATGGAGGCAATCACCATAACTGTGCTGACTGATCAAAGTCAGGTATAAGTCAAATTGAATTCCATAAAGCCTCACTTTGTAAAATGTTTTGAGGTTTCATGAAATTACATTTTAAAAATTCAGGCTTACAAGCAGGATAACGGGTATTCAATTCCTCTTTGAATATAGTATTTTTCCAATAACAATTTATTTGACAGGGTATTTATAGTAGGCTTGACTTTGCAACTGTAGTAAAATACCAGTGTTCTCGTTCCCTCTTTCTAAAGAATTTTATGCTGGGTGCACACTGCATGATTGTTTCTTAATTGCTAATGGACCTGAGGGCCTGACTGGTTGCAGTTGCATTAAAATAAATCCATACTCACCTTATTGAAGGCAAAAGGGCAGATCGGGTTGTTGCTGGACAGCACTTCCCTGTGTCTCAGGACAAAGGTGTGACAAGTTTGCTCCGAAGCACTTCTACTTTTAGTCCCCAGGGAAAGTAATTACTGAATGACCCTGGGTGAGGAGATGGTAAAGACATCGTTTTCCACAATATCCTACTAAATTGCTTCAATTTACGGGCAAGTTCTAAGGATACACACATAAAGAATCCTGCATGTAGTTACCTGGGGATAGGGAACAAAAGAATTTGACTGTGTGAGAAAAGCAGTTGAAAGGCAGATATAGAGCTGGCCTCGTCCGTATGCCATGTGTGCTGCATTATCATGTTTCTCATCAACTGTGTATGTGCAAAGAGGTTGGAATCTTAATCAGTCATTGAATCAGAAAGCTAGTAAGGTTTGATAAATCATTGTCAAAACTTTGTATGATCTCTTCATTTTTTTCTGCAAGTAGAATAAAGTTAGCTTTTGTTATACAAGCATTCTTGTTTTTTTATTACGGATCCTGCTCTTCTTGCACACAACCAAAGCAACAATGTTAAGCTAAAAGCGTCTTAGTTATCTTTGTGGTGCACATTAATAAGCACATATTTTGTTTGTTGTGGAGACACACCGAAGACAGTGGCAAAGCCCAGGTTCATACGCTTCTGGCGTTTTTAAGTACTGTACCAAATTATACCGGTGGTAAAAGTACTCATCATAAAAACTTTCAATGCAGATCCCTTGTGACTGAACCTCTACTAGAGGATTTTCTACAGAAGAGGTTATTTTGTACCAGGTTAGTTGCACCATTGAAAGACAGTGATACATTGTGAATTATCAAAACTGGAAAGAAGGTGAAAAGATAATTTCAAGTTGTTGGTGGTGGTGTGTTTTTTTTTAAACTATGGTAACCTTGCTTTCCATTTATTTGATAGGTGTGGAGAGAAATTCTCTACTGCAGAGCTGCAACATTTACCTATATTGTATCTCAGTTATTTTTATTTCATTTGTAAGACTGGACACATTCCCTTGTTGCTGTTCTGCCTCAGATATGTCTGCTGTAGTATTTTTCTTTTGAAACCAGGTTATTGTTTACTTGTTAATTATAGTTTTCAACAGCAAAAATATTTGCTAATATAGTTAATACCAACTGATATAACATTAAATTCCTTGGCCTTTTCCTCTTGACATTTAACCATCAAACAAGTCATTAACTATTATTGATTATTTAGTAATGGCTTAGAAATTCTGACCTGATTTACAATGTCAACAGCTTCCAATTAGATTTTCCCTAAGTCAACAATAAAACAAACAAATCACCAGTTTTAAAAATTTCACTCACTAAATTTGTACATACAGCAGTTTTACTGAAACTGTTGTGCCAGGGAATCTAGTGAGAGAAATAAAGGTTGCTGGAGGGTCAACAGAAGATGCAATTCAGCCACTCCAGGCAGCCAAGTCCAGTTTGGTTTTTTTTACAGCTCAGGACAGCACTGTGAGAGTTAATTTAGAGTATGATGCATGTTAACTTTCAGTTGTGTCTGAGGTGGCTTGTATTTACAGCTCAGTTAGACACCCTTTTAGGGAAGGACTGACAGAAACTTCTTCTTTGATTATATGTGAATCAATTAATCACTTTTCTACTGTGTTCAGATGTAAAAATGATGGCAATAATATGATACATCTCCCATTACTGTGCTGCTTTGTCATATTGTATACCTATAGTTATTTTCCAGTGCATGTTTATGTGTGCATTTAACACAACAGGGTTCTATTTCATATAAGCAGAGTTTTGAAGCAAAAAAAATCTAGTTATCTTTTAGCTATTGTCAGGGTGTCTGATGAAAAATAATCAATGATGGCTGTCTGAATTTTAACTTTGCCCAGCTAATATCAGGTAAGCATTCTCCAGTGGTCTTACTGCTATTGATAATGAACTTTCTGATTATAACAACATGAAGGATGAATGCATTTATCAGGCATACTGAAATGTGCTTTGATTGTCATTAACCCTCTACAGCAGGGTGATTGTATTTGTGTAGCAGGGGATGTGACCTGCTGGCTCTTTCTAGCGTGGTGAAAAGAGGGGCAGAAAATATCAGCTCCGAGGGGACTGATAAAAATTCTGAAGAATTTGCAAAACCCTTTTATCAGACATTTTGCTGAATTATGTTTGTAATTTTCTGGAACAGACATACATTATAAGAAAAAATTTAATGTTACACTGGATATCGTCTGGCTATGAAACTTGAATATCTGCAAATACAAGAAATATTATGATGATAACACAGTTATTCTGTCTTACATATACTGTTTATGTTGTTATGATGGGGTGAAGCAAGCCTACTCCAAAGATATAAAAATAAACAAGAGGCAAATCTACATACTTTAACAAAGAGCTTAAAAAGTAGAACCTCTGGCTACCTCTTTTAGTGAGCGATGTTTTACATGTTCACTAAATGTTGCTACGGTAGTTCCCAGTGTGAAAATCAACAATGAATGAATGAAAGAATGAATTGTAGCCATATACTCTTTTTGTACCATTGAAAAGAAAGAGTCACTGGAAACAACAGTACCTTTATTTCAATATGTTAAGCAGATTTCAAAAGCTAGTATGATTTTTTTCCTCCCTAAACTAAAGCTTCTTACTCTATTGGAAGAAGCTGTCTTCCATTTTGGGACTTCTTCCTGTTTACAGGGCCATTAATACATTATCTAAACCTTGTACTGCACATGAAGATAAAGACTGTACCAAATCAGGTCCAGGTGATAAGCTAGCTACTGTCTTTGATACCAGTGAACTCCTAAATCACCCTGTATAAAAGGCATGTAATGCTTCCTGGACTTAGTATCCTGTTTACCAGGGAAATTTGTGTAGGACAGCTGGTTTAGCTGTTTCTCAAGAGGGTGATCGGTGTCCTGGTAGCTAGATATAAAGCAGGAATGTCAGCAGATTTGCAGAAGGAATCATTAGCAGTGGAGCTGAAAGTAAGAAGAATGTTGGGTAGGTGGGAATCAGGGAAGAGAAGAGGGAGCTGCCCGCGGAGGAGAATGAGAAATCAGAAGAACATGAATGGGCTTCAGGTATTAGATGGAGATTTTGTCAGGACTAATTCAATAGGGAGAAAAATGGCAAAGGGGGAGGTGAATTTATGTAAAAGATATGCAGCATGATTCACAACTTGAGGGCTGAAACAAATGATTAAGTCACATTTCTTGTTTTATTTAAGCAATCTATTCATCACTGCCTTGTTTGTGTGTGCTTAAGAAAATACTAGTATGGCATCAGCCACAATAAATGAGGTACCATAAGTATACCTTTGAGTATCCTAAATACAAAATGATTGAACCAAACTCTGGGACTTAAAACAATCTTTGGCCTGTGTTTAAATCAGGTGAAGCTGCCAAAAACCCCCAAAAAATAAAAGTGCAAATTGTTGTGATATATATTGCTCTGAGGCTATATCAAGTGTTTTGATATTTATTCAGTAGCATTTTGCTGTATGATTTCCTGCTTTTCTGTGAGTCTTATCTTCAAAATTCCATTTATTCAAGAGTTCTGTTTGTTGTTATCAGGCTGTTCTGTGAGAGTTTATCCTATTGCTCCCTAAAGATCAAATTTAAGCATGAAAAGAACTGCTTGCTGTTTTTGGAGTGCTAAGGTTTTATACAAAATTTTTGCCATTTGTTTGCTTCCCTGTGCTTAAGAACACCACAATCTGCCTGACAGATGTGCTGAGAATGAAGTTGATGTAAAAGTAGGAAAATATTTGCTGGGACCATGCGAGTTCGATAAAGTGAAACTTATCTATCCACTTTTTCTCACTGCCACAAGTTCTTAAGTTCTTACTGAGCACCCATAAGCCACCAGGCTCAGTGGTCTGAAATTGCCTTTCCTGTATTTTAGTTAAGCAGGGTCTTCATTTCAGTCAGCATTTCTCATACATAACAAGATAGGTACAATTTATTATAGTGTCTCAAAAGGCATTAAATTTGTTAGTGAAATATACAAAGTGTGTATTTGGCAAAGGAAACATAATTTTGGGGTTTATTTCAACCATCAGTCAGTAACATGAATGTACAGTACAGGAACTGCACTGTACACTTTTACACAGTCTTTCACATTTCAAAACCAATCTGAACCCTACCAGAGAAGCAAGATATAGACTAAGTATGTGTGGTGCATGTAATTAATAACGGCAAGGGCATGGCTCTGCTAGCCATGTCTCTATTGGTATCCCATGAAGGAGCTCCTGCAAGCTGTTTATCACACTCACCATGCCTCCATCATGACACTTGGCTCAGAAACTTTCAGGTCATTGCCTGCCCTTGGCTTCTCTACACGACACAGAGTTCAACAGAGAGCAATGTCTAATTTTACTATCGTCTATGGATGGCTCCTAAGGAATGGGTATCATATTATAAATATATTCAGAGTGTAAAAGTTCAAATACTTCTATTTACCTTCTAATTTTTGTTATCACTGCCTTATTTGAACCCTTTTAGGTGTATTTGCAAGGTATGATGGAGCGGTATGTGTATCTTCAGCATGGCTACAGGCCAGTTTATATTTCTGCACAATATAACAGTGTCACTTAGTTACAAGTTCAGATTTTGCAAATAGAACCACATTAGTATTGCAATTTAGTGTATTGTGTCTCTTGATAAGGCTTAGTAGCAATGCCATGCTGATGTGTGTCTACTTCTCTAGCATCTCTCTCATTTGGCTCTGGCTTAGGGCTGTCTGCACCATGCGGTGTTGCACAGTGTTTTTATATCAGTACAGCACAACAATTGTATCACTAGCTGATGAAGCCATCCATTAGGAAAAATGCAAGTTTCCTTATTTCTCTTTAGGGAACAAACTTCAGTTCACAAAAAATTATACAGCTTCATTGTATAAAGTTTTCAGTACGCTGTTGTATGAGTTGTGTAGTGTAGGAACTTCTATCCCCAAAGCCAGACAATCATCTTCTGCACAATTTCTAAAATGTATTCCAAAATGACTAATAATTTCACAGACCTTCATGAAAAAAATTAACATTAAGACTGAACTAAGGTCAATATCCATCTCATCAGCATATTTGCTGAATTTCATTTCAGCATGCTTTAGAGAGCAATTTACTAGTAATTTAAAGGAAATTTTGGCTAGAAAATCATTTGCCTCTATTTGTTATAAAAATAAAAAAAAAGCAAAGAGCACCACTGTATTATTATATTGCAAATAACGGTATTGCTTTACAGGGCCTCCTACTTTTCTTCTCAATGCCCTTTCTGCTGTTTCGTGCTTGTTACCTTTCAGTTCCAGTAATAAAGGATGATGAATTAATTAGTGCAAATGTATGATAATTATTGTCAGATGAAATAAATATAAAACACCAATGGTTTATAACTAATCAATAATTATGTACTATGCTCAATCTTCAATATTCAGGGCATGTCTAAGTAGCATCTTTATAAGGAAAATCAAATTATTGCACAGCTGTGTTGATTATGGAGCACTGTTATAACTTTCATCCTCCTCATTTGGTTCCTGCTTAAGTCATACTTTTATGCCCACTTCTTAATACTGGAAAATGTCTCTCTCTTCTGTGCATTGATTTATAGTTAATATTGAGGCATAAAATTTCCTATTATTGTGGCTTCCTCAAGGTCTTTCACAGGTATTATACAGGCAGGCTCCAAATTCTTTCATTGCAATAATATGGAAGCATGGAAGCAATATGAAAGATTAAAAACAAACTTAAATGATATATGTCCCTGTGTTTGGATTTAATCTGTGCCTGAAGCTATTTTGACCTAAATTACCAAATATATTGCAGTTTCATAAGAGGCAGCTGCAGCCAGCTCATTCTGAGCTACTCGGATTTAACGTTCATGGAATATGGAACAGGTAAAGTTATTTATGACCCATTCAGTCTCCTGTTCTTGCTTTGGTTTGGAAAGAAGTCCATACATTTGTATTCGTATGTCATTCAAACTATTATGTCATTCTGTTATTCTCTTGCTTTGCCTAAAGAATGAGGGTTAAAAAAAGGGTGATTAGTATTCAAGAAATTTCCAAAACCAGAATACTGTGAAATATCTGTGATATGTTCTTTTTGGCATATATTTGAGTTTGTATATAAAGTTTAAGACATTCTCTGATGAAAACACTACCAAAATATGCTATCATTTGAAATCCAAGCCTCCTTCTGGACCTGAAGCTCACTTGCAAATGGTCTCTTACTTTATAATGAAGACTCTATACCATAGCACTGCAGTAAAAGTCTCTTTAAGACTAGGATAAATTTCAGTGTTCAGATACCTTTAGTGTTTGACATGCAAGCACAAGAAATAACTTAATTCTTCTAGGCATTGGTTTTAAATTACCATGAATGAAAATACTGAACTTGTTGTCTGTAAGGTATATAGAACAATTATAGTACACAATGCCAAAATATCTTGTGTTTTCCGGAGACCTGCGATCTAAGCATTGAAAAAGAGAGTTAATGCTGTCTGTGAGAACAAACAGGTGACATTAATCATCTGGGCTGAAAAGAATCAGTAAAAACAACAGTTTGGCTCCCATTCTGCCCAGCACATTTTCCTTGGATGTGGTAATCCTAACCTCCCTCAAAAATTGTGGCTAAGGTGGTAGTTGTTTACCTAAGGGGTGACTTTTCATAGAGCTTAATAACTGAGGCCATTTCCCACTTGATATATGCTTGGAAGCTGCACTGTCTCTGACTGGAATTGAAATTCATCAGTACTGATCTAGATGGTAAAAAATTAGGAAACAATGTGTTACTGAACAGCTTTCCAGATGTACAAGCTTTGGAATTGCTATTGACAAATATTGTGAACACTTTTCAGACACAAAGGTGATTCTTCTACTGTTTTCAAGTTGGAGAAAAAAACAACAAACCTGAATCCAGATTTTTGCTCCTCCTTAGCCTAAATGTTTGCAGAGAACTTCTCTGCTTATCTTACTTTGTAACACAAATACTGCCTCTTCTCCTTGGCCTTATCCTGTTGCTTTGTACTGAACAAAAGTGTTGAGGTTGATGTTGATGTTATTGATCTGGCTTCTCGATAATTAAAATATCTCAGAAGTGTGATTGTGGAAAGGCCTCTGCTGTAAAACTTAAACATTGAATTTTCTTCCAGGGTAAGTCCTAGTTTTATTCTATTATTTAAAAAGGATCTGGTGAGGGCAAATATGGAGACTGGGAACAAATTAATCTACTGAGGACTTCAACAGCCAAGGCTGCCAATATTCTCTGTGCTATATCCACTGACTTTCGGTGGATATTTTGCCTGGAATTATTTTGCCCTTTTGTGGCATTTTCATTTAGATTTTGGTTGAGACTTTCTGCCTTTATTCCTTTCCCTTGTTTAAAGTTGTGCTCTTGTGATTGTCTGGAGGCAAACTGTGGTACAAGTCTGGAGTGAGACTCAAGCTGACAAGTGTGGATCCTTGTAGAGACACCTTCATGGGTGCATAACAAGCTGGCGTTCTATTTGAACGTATTCCAGTATACACTTGCTGTTAGTCAAATGGCACTTCTAGCAGAGTCCTGAGCAGCAGGCCACGGGCTTCACCAGCATCTCTGTCTCATTCTGCATGTCTCGGGATTTCCTTCATGACTCTTTGCACTTTCATCCTGTGTCCCTTATTTTGTGGTCATTCTCTCCTGAGGTTTAAAACAGGTAGCTAATTTTCCCACCTGTTTGAACCTTAGAAAAATTATGACAGAGATGTTCCTAACTTGATTCAGTTAGTCTTCTCTGCCATTCTATTTTAAAAATAGAAATGAGGACAGCTCCTATAGAAAGTATAAATTGAATATGTTTTATTTATGTCTTTTTCATTTAAGTAAATTAATCTAGGAATTGATTGAAGAAAATAAGAAACTATGCTACCTGGGTAACTAATTGTGTAAATAATTAATTTTAGCAAAGAATTGCATATATTAATATGCTATCATGTATTCCATTACGCACAAGATTGAGATAAATGATTTGGTAGTATCTTTCTGAAAATAAGCTTCCATATGGATTTAAGCAATGTCAGTTAAAAATCTGAGGTGACTGGAAGGCAAAAGCTTGCACTGTTAAAAAAACCTGTTTGGTCTTGAATAGACCAGATGCCAGCCAGATGCCTGAAAGTGTCTCTGTGCAGGCAAATGTGTCTGCCATAAGATTTTAATTTCAGAAGTGATGTTATGAGTAACTTGTCTGATCTCATGTACCAGATCACCTGGAGAATTCCTTTTAAGCATTCTTGCAGAATTTGAGCCTTAAACTTAAAATGCTGGAGATGTTGTAAATCCCTGCATCTTACTTGGCAGGCATTTCTGATTTTGCCATATTACATTAGAGGCATTTTATATTGGTCATTGATAAAAGCCAAACAAAGCTATGGTTGAGGATAAAAGCAAGTTATGATATCTTTGGACAAAAGGATCAGGACAGGTTAAAGATCAGCATTCATAAATCTTTTATTAGGCTCAATTCCTGTACTTTAATTGAAACAATAGTTTTATTTGTAAAGAATTTACTTGAAATTAGGGAGATATACATTATTCTGAATTATTAATTTTAAATATTTGACTAACTTATTGCCAAGTAAAACCAAATGTATTTACAGAGTAGTACCAAATTCCACATTAAATCCAAATCACTCATTTATCTTAATTAGTAATAGTTCTACTTAAGAGTGCTGAGTGCGAAGCAAACCTGTATGTTACAAGGCAGACAAATGTCTAACCAGGTATTCTGTGATTGTAGAAATTGTGTGTGAAACATCAGTGGTGTTAGAGATGAGGCTACATGTATTAGTCTATATTCCAGACACCTGTATGTAATCATCTAGTTGTCTTTTTGTGTTTAATATTTGTTTTATATTTGCCCTGGAATTCACTAATATTCTTAAAGGAATTTACTGTTCAGTTGAAGTAAGCTACAGACAGTCAAGAATTCAAGAACAAGCAGTGTTTCTTCTAAAAATGCTGAATAGCTGAAATTGGAACATTTTGTCTAGTTTCTGTAGTCCCAATGGAGTAACATTTGCATCTATTGGAAAACAGTCCACCCTCTAACAGAGTCACCTGGCAAGCTGCTAGGTTTCCTGGAGTAGCAATACTGAAGTAGCTTTACAATTTCGGCTGCAAGGGCCAGGTATTATGCATTTGTACAGTCTCATCATGCAGAAAGGCCAGAAGCCTGAAAGTCCTGGGAGCTCTGACTTTATTTCCAGCTCCCCCGCATAAACGTTTGGAAAAATCCTGATGGGAACTTTTGGCACTCAGATAGCATCAGCTCTTGAAACTACAGCAGCAGGCTCTGTGCAATCTGACGAATGCCCAGTCATCAAGGGCTGCATGTTCTGTTTCATTTAGGGAATAGAGAATTGACACAGTTAGGCATTTTGTGCAGATGTGTATTTTAAAGTTCCATCCTTTTCATTCCAGGGCACAACAAATCTTGTAAAGTCTGTGTTTAACCACCAAATGGGAAATTTGAGGTTTTGATCAGCTCCAGTTCCCCTGGGATATTCAGAATTCCTAACACACTGCTTTGTGTAAAGGCATGGATCTCACTATGCAAATGCAAGTAGTGAAGTAAATTGACAAAGTAACAGCCTAGACCTCTTGAACCTATATCAAATCTGTAGGACCTATTTGGCTTTCACCTTCCAGCTCTTGTTCTGATTCCTATACAGTAAGAATCATTTTGGGATCATCAAATTCCTTCCCTTGAAAAACAAAACTGTCAAACAGTAGCAAATCTTATACTGTTCCAGGCCCCTTATTATATTTTCCGTTTCAGAAATGTAAATAATTCCATCTTTAAAGCAGGCAAGGTCTTCCCTCTGATACTACAAATAGAAGATGGTTCCAGGGCCTCTCACGGCTAAATACCTACCACTAATTCCGATTCTAAATATAATGGCCAGTGCAGTAGTTTTTTCATTGCCCAGCACTGCCTCTTAGTTATCGTCTATTCTCTTTAAAGGTACCTACACCTTGACACATTTGCAGACTTCATCATGTCTTAGCCTCCTTTTCACAGAATCACAGAATCACAGAATTGTGGTGGTTGGAAGGGACCTCTG
>JAOXJM010000004.1:8388017-8406851 GCA_026413425.1 Tringa solitaria
CATGATGTTTCCAAGAAAATTAGTACAAAATTAAAATAAGGAAAACTAGGAAAATTAAATTTACATATAAGAAATATGTAAAATATTTTTTGTAATTGATTGAAATGTTTTATTTACATGATTTTGGTGAAAAGTTAACAAGTTTCTACTGACAGTCCTTTCTCAAATGCCCTGTGGCTAAAAGAAAATGAAGGAGATTGTATGTTGCCTCCAGCTTTTATCTGAGCATCTGGGAGTATGATATATTTGCTAGAAACCCGACAATAAGCCTGATTTAACAGCCAGGACAGAAGGTGGAATAGCGAAACTATGTAGCAATAAGATGGGTCCCCTTGCTTAGTCAGAGCAGGTCTTCCTCCACTGGGCACCTCAGTATCTCTGTGCCTCATCAATATAGACTTGGCCACCAGTGGAGCATGGCTGAACCTGCTGCTGGCCCTGGGCCTGCTCTGCTCACCTTGCTCAAGAGCTGTGGGACTGTGTCTCTGTGCCCCCCTTGGTGCCTGCCTGTATTTAAAAATAAAATAAAAAAATAAAGCCTTCAAATGCAATAAATGTTTCATGGATGTCTATTTTGAGCAGCATAACTGAACTAGTGATAAACCACAGTAAACACTCAAAACCAAAAGCATGAGACACATTCTACCCACTTCTGGTATCTCTTGAAAGTTTCAGACTGACAGGGGAGTAAAAGGGTGAAGTGATTTAAATTTCATTTGCAAGAGTCCTTGCAACTCTCTTGCAGGAATGGTTAGTCTAGAAGCTCAAGCACTAGTCTAGGAGTTCTTCTTTAATTTTTAATTTTAATTCTGTTGCTGTCCTCTTCTGTAATCTATGGCTCATTTTATATACTTGCTCCTTGCCCACATGCACTAGACCATGCACCTGTTTTAATATACATGAGTGTGCATGTATGTCTTTGTGAGGTTACCCTAACTTGCAGATTGGAAGTATTCTGACTCTTTTTGCCAGTCTTACTGTTTTCTAGGAATGAAATACAACTTGTTCACTTTACTGAAGGTTTTGTCTTTAAGGTTTTTTTATATTTGCGAGGGAAATACCAGCACTAGGAAGGTCATTCACTTTAGATACATCTTCTACTTATAAACAGGCTTTAAATATTAAATGATTATTGGTATATTTAGCATTGTAGCTCTTCATGACCAGCATCTAAAGTAATTGTGATGTTAGTGAGAAAATGAATTTGCAGTTGTTTAATGTATTCAGCAGCAAAATTAATACAATGGCAGTTGTCAGATAATTTGAACATTGAATTTATAGGAGTAATTTTAATTTACATCAAGCACCGTAGGCAATTTTTACACATCAATTTGCATTTCACTGATTATACTCAGCTGAGGCAAAATAGTAGCTTTTAAATAGTTGCTGTATTTCAAGATGTTTAATGCAACATTGCAGGAACTGGGGAAGAAAGATATTCTTTCTGATGCATTTTAGAAAAATGAAGTTTACCAGAAAAAAAAGGGTTTAACAGTGCTTCATTTGTTTCAGCTGGAAATATAATTAATCCTGTTTGTATTCTATAGTCTATGAACTATCATGATGTTTATTTTGCATTTTTAAATTGCTGCTCACTTTGTTAATTGCAAATTGGAATGAAAAGATTTATCTAAAATACATGCAACAAACATGGTCTGTGGTGTTTGACTTCACACTTAAAATGCAACATTTTAATACTGAATACATTAATATTTGAAAATTATGGATGGGTAGAAACAAAGAAATCAAAATTATCAATTACTCATTAGAAAAAACTCTCAGATAAACTATTTCTAAAAAGTTTTGTTATTACAAAATGTGGTAACATAGAGAACTGTATGTCTAGCTGGTGTAAAGTGGGATACTTTCACATAAATTAGCATTACTGGTGAGGATCCCAGTATCTTACTACTACCAAGATCTTAAAAAGTAAGTGTCTCAACATTGCAAGCACAGGTGTCTATGCGAATTCAGGAAGTATACACACTGGAAAAATTGTGATTTTCTATTGAAATTTTCAAGATTATGACTGGAAAAATTCCAAGTTACGTATTTTGGTTAGCTCTCAGAATACATACAATTGGTCTTTTCATTAAAAATAAGGTTCTGGACTCTGTGACTGCAGGTATTTATGTGCATCTTACAAATGAGTCCTATGTTGTGGCATAGGATGACTTGACAGTCCACATTTGCTTTTTCCTTTGAAGTCCAGACCACCATAACACTTTAGGGGATTGTATTTGACAGATTTAGCACAGCCTTTAGACCCTCCTAATCAATTCAGGGCTCCTGTCAGACTGTCCAGTAGAGATAAACCAGCATGAAGGCAGAACATGTTGTCATTCTAGGACATGCGTCCTTCTATGACAGCCTTGAGATTTTGCTGCAATAGTGGTAGGGGGAGCATCACACAAAGAAAATCTCATAGGTAATTAGCAGAGTTTTTCTCAAGGTCAAAGTGCATCACACATTCCATAGGTCTATGTATTTCTCTTTGTTCGGCTTGTAGCTAAGCAAGGTACTTTCTGTAACACAATGCTTCTTCCCCAGCATGCCAACAACTAAACATGAATTTAGATATAACATTTTTCAAGTTTCATTTTAGTGGCCATAACTGTGTTTCATTTTACCTGAATTATGTTTACCCTAGCACCCCTAATTAAAATGCACTGCTGGTGGGGTCCCTTATTCATATTATCCATTTTCAGCTAGAGACAGTTAGACATAAAAGTCCTGGATACTTATTCATCTAAAAACATTATACTTCTGTCCAGGAGCCATAGTGAAAATAAATGCCTGAGGACACACAACAGGTTCAAGACAAACTAAATAACGGAATTACTCTTTAGTACACTGTGAAACAGCTTTTACTGTCTCCAAAGTTGTATGTGCTCAGTATGTCTCTGTGAAGCAACAAGAACTTAAACGTTCTCATTTGCCACTACTCCACTCAACTAACCCACTGTGGAAAAGCTGTAGTAAAATCAGAACGGGTTCTGTTTACATCTTCAGTTCTCCAAAAAAGACTATGCCATTATAGAAACACTCCCTTCTATGTTCAGAGATACTTTTAATTTCTATGTTTTGTAAAAGTGCTGTTTGTTATGCTTTTTGTTATAGGGCTGTCCATCTAAGCAGAATATAAAAACTGACTCCTCTATAACTAGTAACTTTTTTCATCCAATTTTCTGTCTTGGCTAAATGAGGTAAAAGAAGTCCAGCAATAAAACCAGTCAAATAATGTCTGGGTACCTAAATAATGATACCCTGTCATTTATCATTCTCTCTTTATTTATAGTCCCTAAGTCAGTTTTCAGTCTGTGCTCACGAACAAATCAACGTGAATGATTTCTTTTAAGGGAGATTATTTGACACATACCTTGATTTACTAAAGTCTGCTGTATTGTATATCATTCTAAACTACTCTATACCTTTCATCCACTAACTTATAGAATTATTTTGGGAATGTGTGATGTAGTTTTCATGGCAATGTTTGCTTTTTTTGGAATCCATTCTCCATTAGAGGTAGTATATACCTCTAATACTAGAACTGCTAGGGCTATGAAATTTTGTCATTTTGAATTTTGTATTCCTTTTGAACTTAAATATTTTGTGTATTTTTCCTATTAACAAATGAATTATTATTCTTATTTATTATGTAGCATTTTTCTGAGGAAGAAATGCTAAGTACAGAATTTTCAAGCAAGAATTTTTCTGTCTTTCAGAAGCATTTGTTGCTGTGGGATTTGAACACACTATACAGCTGGATTATCTACAGAGCAATCTACACTGAGAACCCCTGAGCTACGTGAAATAGCTCCCTGGCAAGAAAGGTAAATAAAAAGAACTCAAGATGTATTTTATGGTCAGTACTCTTTTAGGAGTTTTATGTTCTCAACGTTAGCAGTACTAAGTATATGCATGGGAAGCCCTTCCACTTATACCCCAATATTTTCAGCTTTCTGCTGATTCCACAAAACTTTTCCTGGACTCAGTCACTGCTGTTCCTCAAATCCCATTTTTAGCCTCACCTCTCCTTCAGTTCTAACCTCCGTCCCAGCCTATCTTGAATTCAGAGTCATTCAGGTGATTCTCTTACCCCTTACACTGGAGACTGCTCTCAAATAAAACCTCCACTCAGATGCCAATATCTTATTGTCCTCGCCTCAGTTTCTTACTGCGTGTAGATCCTTCACCTCATCTTGATAAGATCAACAGCTCTTCTTACTGTAGTGTGCGTCTTTCTGCTGACTGAGTATATATATTGTCTCCAGGATTGCAATTCATATCTTTGGAATTTATAGGAATGTCCTGGGTTGAGCGACACAGGACTAACTTCTTTTCTAATGCTTGGGAGAACTCCACTTTTGGAAGACTCTAGTACATGAATTTGTGAAAATATTTGCTTTATAGCCAGCTCTGGTATGTGGGATCCAAGGTCTCGGTGTTTTCAAGCTTGCCCGGTATGAGGAGGAGCAAGGCCTGGGCATTTGACCCAAGTTGCCCAACAGGATTATTTCATGTAAATTAGTAAATTTGCTGCGTAGTTTCTCTCTCTCTTGATGGGAGCAGTCCAGAGAACTTCTTGCCCCAGTGCTGGACCTCTGAAGCTTTCCCTTCCCCCTGAAGCTGTTGCACTTGCAATGTCTGACGTTTGCCATCCAGTGCCGGGAGTGCACAGCTTCCTGCTGATAGAATGGGCTGAGTATAATTCTTGTATATCTTCTGTTAGTATTGTTTTTTTAGTATTAATAATGTTAATTATTTAGTTTTCTCCTATTAAATCTATTTATAATTCAACCCTCGCATTTCCTTGTTTTCCCTGATTCCCTTTCCTGGTGGGGAGGGATCATCAGGTGATAAAATAATTGTCTAAATGACAATAAATTGTTATGAGTTTTCACAAACCTTAACAAGGAAATATTATTTCCAATTTCCTTTTGGGGGAAAACCATTAGAGAAAACATGAACCAGGGTCTGGTAATTTGTCAGGAGTGTTGCATTTGTCATGTAAACCCAGGATTGTCCACTGACTCTCTAGTCCAGGGTAACATGGCCTTATTTTAAAATAGTTGTAACCACTACTATGTTTTGCACTTTTTCCTAAAATAGCTATTTGTTATTTCTCTTCTTTTCCTTTGTTTACTTTCAGAGTTCTTTCTTGATGTTTGTTGCCAAATGTAATTCTGTGTGTGCAATATATAAAGCATAATTAATTAATTTTTTTAGATAAACAGTACAGCTCAGTTAGCCAGTAAAACAATTTCTTAATAAAATATGGTCTTTTGGGATGTAAAGAGGTTACTATTTTCACAGAAGAAAGTAGATTCCAGTAGAGAAGGGGTCAAACTTTCCAATATATTGCTCTGATAATGCTTAAATTTCTTTTAGCATACTTTACTGCTTTAGTAAGCCATTAAAACATAAGAGAGTTTATTACCAGAAACATAAACAGTGCATAAATATTCTCTAAAACTTATCAGCTATAAGCTAATTCCAATAACAGGAGACTTTTCTGTAGAATAGTAGCTGATGATTGGTTCCTAGGAGCACATGATGAAGAAGAAACAGATGTTGGTATTTTACATTTTGGTCCTGCGCTCATGTGCTTGTTTTGTTTAGTAAGATATCAGTATCTCAGTTCACAAAAATGGATGCAAAATTAATAAAAATTTTATTCACTTAGCTTTACAGGACTAACGATCATTACAATTTCATGGGTCATATGGCTAATGAGGTTGCATGTTTTTATCTTTATTTGTATTCAGAATGTTTTTCTTATGACAGTAGGAACAGCATATAAAATAGCATCATGTCAAAAAAAGCCAGTTACTGAAATATATAATTTAAAAACTGACACCGTTCAATACATTTATCTATTTGCATTCACCAAAACATATGATATGTGTATGAGTTTGGGGCAGTGGATTGATACAAACACGCATTCATGCCTTTATTTGTTTAGCTGTGTGTCCATTTAGATTAACTTTCTAGCAGTTTTAACAAGAAAAATAATATTTTAAAGGAAACACCTGAGGCAAGACTCTAGGGATTTTTTTTTTCCTGTAGAACTGCACTGCTCTGCATATTTAGGATTAAATTTACCATTAAATTAACACAGTTGGAGACATTATAATCTCTATTTAAGATGATGATTTGAAAAGCTTCACTGTAAAAAGGAAACCCAGCAACCTAGTCTGGCTGTGATGGTAACATTTTAGCAGTAACTAAGCCAAATTGCTCTCTCAGTAATTCAGGTGAAATCCCTGCTTTAGATATTTCTTCAAAATTGGGTTATGTTCAGGAACTGCAAAATCAGCAACTGGACTCCACATCTCCTGATGATCTAAATTAATTAAACTTTGGCTAGTTTTCACCAGAAAAAAAAATTCTAGCACATACAATTAAAATGTAGATCTGTTTACTGTTGTTTTGGAGGCCTTTTGCAAATAAATGGTTCTCTACCACCAAATTAAGAAATTTAGGTGCAGCTATTGAACGTAAACAAATAGTGAGTTACTGAATTCTTCCTATAGTTACTAGCATGTGGTGCTTGTTGGCCACAGGCAGTAAATTTTAGTCCCAGTCCCTCCTAGAGATCAGCTCTCGTTATGGCAGCAGCATGGGCAGCTGTTATGGCAGCAGTTTTGGGCCCCCAAGGCGCTTAAGTGTGTTTTATTTGGTACGGACTATGGCCCAGGGGAGACATAGGTATGTGCTCAGCACCCAAACTCACTATTCTGTATTCTGAAGAATTTTTTTTCTTGCTTATGCAAGGGTCTTTAGTTATCAAACCTAACTAGCAAAGCCCGGTTATTACATCTCTGATATTTACTGAAACATTGGAAAACCTGGGAAAAATAATGATTTTTAAAAAACAAATTAGCCTGACTTCAGTTTTCATTTGACTCTGGTTACTTCAAACTTGAATTTCACTGCAAATATGAAGAGGTAGATGTGTTCAATATTGCTTATATCTAGTGCACAGGCCTTTGGGTAAAACACGCCTGTCTGTGTAGAACGATGCTATTCTGCACTTCATCTGCATTTTATGACTAATTTAGTTCTATGAAACAGAGTATAGAATTGAACAGAAGTTTGAGATTTGTATACACAAATGTGCCTCAATTGTGCTACATTACAGCATTATCATAGCTTTTCACTAGGTGTGTCTAATTCTTGGGAACTTAAACCAGAACAGAATAAACTAAATACCCATAGTGTTCATACTGCCCTGTGAGTGCACAATAGGTGGAGCATGGAGTACGTACATTGGAAAAGTTTTCTGTAATTTTGAAAATGGCCATAAAGGAAAATAAACATAATATTTTAAACATTTCTAATGCCAAGAGTCCCTTAGTGTGTCTAGCAGCTCTTCCTGAACTTGAGAAATTAAAATCTAGCTGCATGCATGAATACTAAGCAACCGAGCTTCTCTTTGCCTACGTGGATTCTACTGAATTCTATGGCTTTTCCAAGCAGCTCTTCCCTAAATATCAATTTTAAAATCTGACAGTTAAAGTCAGTTGCAATCATAAAGAAGACATTTTGCAAATTGTTTCATCAGCAATTTTCCATTGTGTGATTGGCGAGATGTGCTGGCATTTTTAAAGCTCTTTATCACATCATTTTTTTGTTACTAAGGGAGGATGTGTCTTTGTCCATCTACTTCTAAGCTGAGTATGCTCCTGCCTGAGTCATGCACAACTAAAGAGTCCAGGAGAGGAGTGGCAACTGTGTTCCACTTCAGCTGCTAAGGAGAGGTCATCTTGCTGCTCTCCAGAAAATCAAATAATCTACTTCTTCTCATTACCATTGAGTAGCATGTCTGGAAGGCAGAGACAAGCATTTGCTCACACCCTGTCCTGTCTTTATCTTTTTCCTGTTTAAATATTAGCAAGTTTTCAGAAATAGTAAGTGTTCAGACCTTGTACTGCAGTCAAACCTAAAGCTCAAGTAGAGTGAATGGGAGAATGGGAGTGTGTGTATGTTTGTTTAACTCCAGTCCGCTTCTTTGCATGGCTACATTAGGGTAGTTTATGATCTTCTTTAGTTTTTGTCATAATGTTGGTACGCAACAATATAAATATGCTATTTCTCACTAAAATACCCTATACCCATACTTTCTGTTCACTGCAGGGGTATATTTTACAGTTGTATCCTGGAATAGTGGTATTTCTGTTCGGTATCCTTTTAAAAATGTTATTTTGTATCCTATGCCTTTGTACAAGTTTTGTAAACTCTGGGAATTACACTTTCAGCACAAGCACACGTTAAGTGACTGATGTTAAAATTCTAAATTTTATGTACCTGAGTAGAGACTTGTGAATTGATTGCCTCATAATTATTTCTGAGTACTACTTTTCTGCCTTCTAGTGCCTTGTGCAAAAGCTGGATGTACACAGCATAGTTGAGTCTGAACAATATTCAAGAAATGAGCCATGTAAGTTTTCATACCTTATCATTAGCTTGGGATATGCTTATTTTTCTTGAATGCTTTCATTAGAGCCCTTTTCAGGTACAAAAGACATGAAATGTTTTTGTATCTTGAATTTCTGTGCTATTTTCAAATGACCTGTCTCTTCTGTATGTTTCCAGAAGAAATCCCTCTTCTACTTCTCAAAATCTCTCAATTCCCATTCCTGTTTGTTGGCAGAAAGTAGTGGATTTTGAATACATTTTCATAAGTTACAAACTCACTGGCAACAGACAACTGCAGTCTCATTTAAAGGAATGACTCCTACCGCATCATGAAGTGAGGACAGAAAAAATCCAGAAAAAGATAATGACATGCCGTATAATATAAGAAACAGCAAGGCAGCTCATTAAAACAGACATACAGCCTGGAATTAATACAAGGTCAAGATCAGAATTGCCACTTAGGACCTCAATTTCAGGAAACAAATCATATATAACCAAGATTTTGTTATGAAAGTTTATTTCTTGCTCTTTAATCAAACTTTTTATAGTATGTTTGATTGATCACGTCAAATGCAAGCAACAACAATACTGCAGCAGATAAAATTACAGGACACATTTAAATAGCATCTAAATGGGTGTGTGAATCAGAGTGCAGCTTAACCCATCAGCTCAGAGCTTTAAAAAGCAATGGTTCTTTTACTGTACTTAAGGATTTCATTACTGCAAGTGGAGCTTTCTCTTTTCAGAAAGGAACTATGAGATAGCAGTGGAGGCTTTACACAATTTATCTGCTCTTTTGTTTTCTCCATTCCTCTTTTCTCCCTTTCAAGTCTAATGTTGCACTTCCAGATTTAATAAGAAGTTTGAAAGCTTAGGGGAATTAGGGCCTTCATTTACAGTAGACTTTCTCTAAGTTCTCTTGCTTTCTTTTAAATTTTCATGGCAGGCTTTAATTACTCTTCTGCAATGAGATAGAATAACAAACTAGTTCTCAGGTTTTCCGAAGTCCATTTCTATGATTACTGCTGTTTCCATTTTGCCTCTTTTTATCCTAACCTTACAAGTTTTACTTGTTATGGCTTCTATTGTATTTTCTTTTTCTGCCACTCTCACTTCTTTCTTCATACCAAAGGTTCAAACAGGGATCAGTGACTATTTACACCCCTTTTACACTGTGATTCATCTTAATTCCCACAGCAGGAAAACTGATGGGGAGGTGAAGAAAATTAACTAGCATTAAAGAGGAGTTTCATTTAAGTGACAGCAGAGAAAGGATCATGTACCAAATTATTTTCACTGCGCACGTAGGATAATCTTTGGAGGTTTGCTTAGTGGAAAGTAAAATAAAATAAAACAAAGGCATGAAAACTTAGACTGTAATATGTATTAATATGTCTGAGTATGTGAGTGAGAGGGAGGACAGCAGCAGGGAAGGTGGACCCACATGTACTCAGTTTCAAGCTTCTCTTCTTTTTGGGTCTTTACCCCCACTATATATTTTGTGCAAAAGCAGTCAGCAGTATAGCTTTTGCTGAGCAGCTCATAATTTAGAAGACAAACTTGGAAAACCTCCAGTATATCTGCCACTCTAATTTATACCTATGAGGATTAAGATGTCCAGAAAAGCCATGAAAATGACTAAGTATATTCCCACTTGATCAATTACATCGTCTCATAAGAAAATGTAGGGGTAATATCTGCACATATATATTTAATAGATGTCATATGCAACCTTGATAATATGCATCGGCAGTGCATATATTAATTTAATAAGTCAGTTAACATTGTCATTAAAAGGAACTCTCAAAATTATTCTTTAAAATGTTATGTCAGGCAAAGCAATAAACACAAGCTAATTCACTGGTGGGTCAGACCCTGACTTTTTGATGTAGCTGAGGTTTCTGTAGACCATGTCATTTGTCAATTCTTTGACCTAAGGTGAGCTGAGGAGAAAGAAACTAGTGAAAAGAGAGAGCTGGATCCTTTCATAAAGTCAGCTTGCAGTAGCTTCATTGACTTCACTGCAGTGGCTATAATATCTATAGGTGAAGATGTGGTCCTGAATCTGATGAAAAGCATTTTTGTTTTCATGCATTTTTGATTTATTATCTTCTTTTTATTTTTTTTTTTTACTTCCCCTCTGCTACTTGGAGGAAAGACAGTTTTTGTATTTTTAAGTTTTTAATTTTTTTATTAAACCATATCTAAGAAAATGAAACGATCATGCTTTAAACTAAACTGAGATGGTGGCTATTTTTTTCTTCTTGCTTTTTCTTCTTCTTCCACTCTTAAAGAAAGAGGAAAAAAAATTAAAATTGTACTTTACCCATAGCACCAGAAGTATTAAATCCTTGGGTAGCTATTGCCTCCTTCCATATGCTGATGAGAGCTGCATAATTCATGTGTAGCAAGTTATTCAGCCAAGAAAAAAGTAGGCTGCAGAAGAAAGAGTGAAAATATTTTTTGACGTTTTTTTATAAATTGATATTATTGCATTGGAGCTAAATTACTTCCAATTCCAATTTAGCAGACTAGAAAATGACAATAAAAGTAGTAGATTTCAGTAGCTTGATTTAGCCTCTTCATTATGTTTTGAGTCAATGTTAAATGTGAGAGCTGCTAATAGTATAATGCTTATGCATCGTGTTTCCCTATGCTTTTGAGATACTAACTTGTGGTTACAGGAAGCTTAGGTATTCAAGATAACTTTTTTTGTAATTTAGGGTTTATTCTGTCTAGAATGCCAAGAGACACACAGTAGTCTAACTCTGTTAAGGATCCCTTAGTGTCAGGAAACATTATTTGAGAAATGGAAAAGAGACTTTATTCCAGCCTCCTGCATAGTGGGAGATACTATAGCAGAAAGCTGCTGACTAGAGCTAGTCAGATAAATTTCTAATTTCAAATGGGTTCCCAAACCCATGCCAAGGCTCTAGAGCAAGATGCAGTGCCTATCAATTACCTGAAATGAGAGGATCCAGAACTAACAAATGCAGAGTATTCATTCTTTGGTATAAATTTATACAGTTTTGTATAAATTATTTTCTGTCTATAATCTTAATGCTGTCACTCTTTATTTCTCACATAAACGGTACTCAATGGTAAAACTGAGGGAACATCAAATTTGAGTAAAATGTAGTAAATTTGAAAGCCAGACACAAAGTCACTAGCTAGGAAGAGACGTCCAGAGGTCACCTCATCCAACCTTCCACTCAAAGCAGGGCTAATTAGAACAGGGTTACTCCAAGAGTAGAGATTTACCAACCTCTCTGGGTGATGTCTTCCAGTTTTGGACACCCATATATTAGAAAAAAAAGTTGAAAAAAAGAAAATGTTTTTGTTTTGAGTTAGAATTTGCCATGTGTACCAAATTGTATTCATTTTATCTTGTCTTTCCACTCAGAGAAGCATCTCTGTGTATGTCTGAAAAGAGTCTGTCTCCATGTTCTTTGTGCCTTGCCATTAGGTAGTTGTAGAGTGCAATAGGGTCACCTTGAAGTCTTCTCTGTTTAAGACTGAACAAACCCAGTTCTCTCATCCTTTCATCACATATCCCACATTCCAGCTCCTGACCATACTAGTATTTGCCATATCTGAAAGCTAAGACAACATCAAGGTAAGGATCGTGTGTTGCTTGATTCTAATTCCCCTTCATCCGCAATTACCAGGTATTACAGTTTGGCTTTTTCAAACCCCTAGAACCTGAAATATATAACAAGGGTATTTTTTTTAGCAAAAAAACCAGTCCTGAGAATGTCTTTAAAAGCTCTACCAAAACTTGTATGTTTTATTTATTTGTTTATTTATTTATTCTTTTTATGAGTCTAAATACATGTGAGAGAAGCCCTCTCCCTGGTAAAAGTGTTTAAGATGTCATGCCAAACTTCTGTGGACACACCTGAAGAGAAGCCTAAAGGTATGGGTACAGGATGATCAGTCCCAACATCTAAAAAGTATTAATGCCATGTAAAATGAAATGAAATTCTGAATTAATTTGCTACTTCTACGGCACAAGCTTGCAGAGGTTTGGTTTTTTCAATCATTTTTTAAAAGTAGGAAAAAAGTGCAAGACCAGATGCTTTTCTAACGCTGACTCATTCAGTAGGAATCTCTGATATGAAAGAAGTGTTTTGCCATGGTCTATTGGACAGAATGAAGAACAATGCCCTCCTCAATGTCATTGTTCATTGATGTATTCAGTGATTGCTAGTTTTTGATCGGGAACGTGTTCAATCATGTAGTAGGCAGAATTTCATCTCTCTGAATGAGCTGTTGAAGTGGAGGTTTTCCATTTAGCTAGATTCAAGAGCAAGTCTCAGGAGCTTTTAAAGAATGATTAAAGTGGGTACAAAAATCTGTGTACTGGAGAGCGATCTTTCTGCCCTTTTATGAACTATTGGAAGAATAGTTTACAAAGCAGATAAACTGATATGAAAATTATATTCTGAGTCCTGAATACACATATGGAAAACCTTAAACTACTATAGGAAAAGCAGATGTAGAATCTCTAATCTAATTTTATAGACAGACAGAGATATGCACTGATTAAGTAAATCTTCAAAAGTTTAAAATTTCCATCAACCAAAACTTTGCAAATTACCAGTATCACATTTTTGGAAATGTGTGTGTCAGATAAATTTTCAAATACCTTTGTTTTGCACACACAAAACAGTTCATCATTAAAGAAAACATAAAAATGTCTTTTCCTCCCTTAAACTTTCCTATTGTCAAGTCAACCTACCTGCTTTGCCTTTAATTCCAGGGTTTTAGTTGCCTTTCAAAATATAAATGCTAACTTCTTTGTGGAACCAGTTATAAAAAAATGGTATTTTGTTTGTATTTAATAACATATTTACATATAAAATGATAACAAATTTATATGTAGAAATTTGACATTCAGGCTTTTTACACATGAATTACAGGTCTAAGTTATCATTCAAATGCACTATCTGGACAACTATATTGCTATTCATACTTGTTTTCTGTGATTACTGCTACAAGAATCAGCTTTTGCAAATGATTATGTCTGAAAACAAAAAGTGGAAATACAGAATGGATATCAAAAAACAGGAACTAGATTTCTGACCTTAAGAGATTTTGTCTGGATTCATTGTGAAAAATTAGTGAAGACTGCTGCAGCTTCTTCTTTTATCTTATGTGGTTTTCTCATCCCTAGTTAATTGGACACTGAGTGGAAATTTGGCTGAAAAAGTTTTTAGAAATAATTATTAATTCAAAAAACCTTTTTTTTCCCTTTAGTTAGTTTTGTCCTACATTGAAATAAAAGGTTACTAAGCTGATAGTGCTGTGTGTGCTCAACTGTGCTTAACTGACATGTGGGAAGGATTATGAGAACAAAAATATGAATTTTATTCCTAAAATGAGCTCCAACATTTAAGATTTTCTGAGGGAACAGGAGAAAGGAAGGGAGGTGTTTATGACTCATTCACCTTCTCCTTCCTTCACTCAAGTTCCATGCTTGTGTTTCTAAATATGGCAAAAGAAAAGTCTTCACTTGCAACTTGTGAAGACTTTTATGTGCAGTAAACACTGGTATATGAGCTTTATATGAGGCTTATGATACCTGGAAATTATGTACACCCATGTACTACTGGATTCTACACACAGACACAGTAACTGCAGACTGTATATTGGGCTAATTGTGCTGCTGCTAACATCTATCTATGCCACCATCTGAAACAGCTTTTTTTTTGGTCAGAAGGTCTCTTTCCCATTTGAAATAATTAAAACCAGCAGATAACATGCTACCAAATTACTCTTCTTAACCTCTAAACAACTATTCTGTATTAGTTCTGTAAAAAATTCATATGAAAAGTGAAGGTAAAATTAATAAAATTCAAGTGCCCAATCCCTCACAACTTGGATAGTGAACAGAGTTTCAGCATTCAGGAGTGCTTATTTTTTTTCACATCTTTCATTTATTTAAATTATTAGGCAAAAAACTTGGGACAATACCAGGGCTTTCAGCCACTCAAATTTATTCCTCTTGTGTCCTCAGAAATTTCCCTGCCAAAACAGAAACACAAAATGGTGCTCTCTTCCACAGATATCCTGAGGGCATATTTGGAGATGGCTATGCTGCCTGACTGGGAGACGGTGATAGCTGGCTCAGAAATAAGATGTTATAGAATTCCAGCCAAGAAAAGTTGCCACAGCAATGAAGATGCCATGAATAGAATTTATGGGTTATTGTGTATTTATCCACTGTCATTTTATGACATTTATCCACTGTCATTGCTAAGCAGTGTAAGCAAGCTAGCAAAACTCCCATCAGCCATAGCATCTGTTAAGCTTTAAAGCATAACTTCAAAATTAGACCCTGTGTTTCCAAAGCCAGTGCCATGCAAAAAGTGCCATCTGGCCTCGATCTATTTGAGAGAAAATCAGTTTATTTTTTGAAACTGAAGAGAGACAGACCCAAAAAACCACAAGGCATTTGAATCGAGAATTCACAGTAGTTGACATAGACACAAGAACCAACCATTTTCTTGCAATAGTTCAAAACAATGCACTTGATCACGTGATTCTCTGCCCAAGCAGAAATAGTTGGGGCAGAGAATGGATTGAGGGCAGCCCTGAGGAGAAGGACCTGGGGATGTTGGTGGATGAGAAGGTCAACATTAGCTGGGCAATGTATGCTTGCAGCCCACAACCATGTCCTGGGCTGCATCAAAAGAAGTGTGGCCAGCAGGTAAAGATTGTACCCCTCTACTTCACTCTGGTGAGACCCCGCCTGGAGTATTGCATCCAGCTCTGGACCCCCCAACTTAAGAACATGGACCACTATTGGCCATGAAGATGATGAGAGGGCTGGAGCAGTTCTTCTATGAAGACGGGCTGAGAGTTTCGGTTGTTCAGCCTGGAGGAGGATCCAGAGAGACCTTAGAGCACCCTTCCAGTACCTAAAGGGGGCCCACAGGAGAAATGGGGAGGGACTCTATCAGGGAGTGTAGCAACAGGACAAGGGGTAACGGTTTTAAGCTGAAGGAGGGTAGATTTAGATTAGACGTTCTAATTCTATCTCTTAGATATCAGGAAGAAATTCTTTAGTGTGAGGGTGGTGAGATACTGGAATAGGTTGCCCAGAGAAGCTGTAGATGCCCCATCCCTGGAAGTGTTGGGCCAGGATGGATGGGACTTTGAGTAACCTGATCTAGTGGGAGGTGTCCCCGGCCACATTGGAACATGATGTTCCAGGTCCCTTTCAACTCTAACCATTCTATAATTATGAATGCAGAATAAACAAGAGGGAAGAAGAATAATCTCTATAGTCTTTTGTTTTAACAAATTATAAGGATATAGTAGAAGAGGAGATGGACTTCTATAGGGCATAATAAAATGAGATGTGAGTGCAAATGTATCATTAAAACAGATGATGAAACTATGTACCAGAACAAATAGAGACATAATATTTCTGGAAATAAATAGCTTCATTTTACCATCTGTAATACCTGCAAGCTGGATCAATTGCCTTGTGGTATTAAAGGAATTTTCAGCGAACACAAACGTCATCTCTTATCCAAAAGCCCCTAGCAGTATCAAAAAGATGTCACAGTTGGTCCGTGATTAGTTCATGGTGATAGAAAGAGCTTCTGGAATACTGAACGTGTAACTTTCATTTGACACTTTTGAGGACTTCAGATATATGCCAAAAGCTTGAAAAAAGTTATTTTAAGCTACAGTTATGAAAGAAGGTCAGAAATTTAAACTGCTGGTCAACTATTTTTCTGGGTTCTGCATGCACAAGTAAGAAATCCTTGAGACAATGTTCAAAGATACAGACCCAAGGACTAACATTAAAGAACATTAAAGAAATAATATACAAGTTATCAGTTACAAAATATTTCAAACTAAAAGAGTTAAAGTGGAGCAATGCCTTAGGAGGCAACCTAGAAACTGCACTGGTACAAAATTGGCATTTTTCAAATGAAGCCCTGAGAGATACCAAATGCAGCTACACTGAAAGAAGTTGTGTCTGGCCATGCTTTTTGGAATGGGACAAATCAAGCCATTCTGAGGGCATGGCAGCCTCATCCAAAGTTAACAGGATGCATCTTGAAGAAGCCTCTGCTGAGTAAATCCAACCGACCACACTACATTTTTTGAGGCTTTTGATGAGAGGAAAATCACACCTAATGGAAGACACATTCAACTTCCACCTTTCAGAGAGAAAGCAGAATCTACCAACTTGTCACTTCTGGAAATCTGAGTAGCCATTCCAGGCAAACAGGCAAAACCCCTGCTAACAGCATATGGTGAGCTGGGGAACTAAATTAATTCATACTTCAACAAGTAGCACTATCTCAGATTTGTGACAAATGAGGATTTCTTTAAAGCAGGCCAGGCAGTAACCTCAGCAGAGATCATGAAGTAGATGTGTTCCCCACAGCTGGGAGCAGAACATTCTGGAATTAAACCAGGACTGTATTTACAAATCAGATACAAGCACCTGAGAACAGGCATTAATCAGAGGAATTTGTGTGCAGTGGATGATAATGGGAAAAAACTCTCTTTCCTCAGCAGCTCTGTCCTTAATGTTGGAAACTTTTAAATCACGCTAAATTGTTTCTTACAAATCAGAAGTGTGGTTATGTGGAAATGGAGGGCTCATTTTTCGTTTTAGGTTGCCACATTACTGAGTTTCCATGTTCAAACAATGAGACACAGTGCTACAGCACAGTTTCTCCGTTAGGCTGATAAAGTAAATGGGAAGAAGGTCTTATCAGCATAAAGAATCTAGGAACTGGTGGAAAAGGCAAAAATAACAGGAAGGGATCTAGAGCTTGAAATGTTTATCCACTGTCAGATATACAGATTGACCAGTCAGTGAACTGAATGACATATTAGTGGTGAAAGGAACTGTTGAGGAGGAGCGAACAGATGAAAACCAGATAACTGAGAACCTGGAGTTCTTTTCTGAGGTGGTTCTTTTGACTTGAGTAATTGTATCTTTTTGTATTTGTGAAGCACTACCTGTGTTCATTCATGTTAAAATGCATGCTGTTGCAAGACAGGCATTCTTTATTTTTTATTCATATTGTATGATATGGAAGAAGCCTCTGAGCAGCAGCATCGGAGACAAAGGTAGGGCCATGGCACAGTACGTGGGACCAGGAAGTCAGTGGGTTCCTGGGATTCCTGGAGAATTCCCAGGCAAATGTCATTTGTGCTCAAATCTTGAGAGTCTGATGTTGATGACTAGTGAGCTCCTACCACAGAGCAGAGTCCTGCTACTTACCTATAGTATAACATACATATATTTAAATGTAACAAAGTTAACAATTTAAAAATGATAACACCAAAGGAATTTCTTTGAAGTGGGAATTGAAGTGGCACCTATTTTAGACTTCAAAAAGTTACTAATAAAAAGAATTTTATTCCTAGTACTCTGCGAGATTTATGGAAGATTCTTATCTTCAGACATGTGCATAGTTTTATTCTAGCTTAAGGTTGTGAAGGATTTGGATCTTATTTTTTAATACAATGGGTCTTGCTTATCACAGTTTTATAAAATTTAAATAAGATACCTTATCAATTGTGCTATGTTAAATATTATAATTTGGTGTATTATAAATTAAAAGTTGCAGTAGCAATTTTTTTTTTCCAAATTATTTTTATAAAGCTCAGACCTAACATAATTTTAAATCAAACGATTTAAAATCACTGATTCAAATCACACCCCTACTGTTTTAGCCCTTTCAGGAGAGACAGGATTAAAGAGCAGGGTTTTTTATGAGAGAAATGTTTGAAAATATTTATATGTAACTGCTTGGTGAGAAACGCATGATTTATAGCATTAAAGAAAGAAGAAAAAAAATCTTGCAGCAGTATTGTAGCAAAGCTTTTAAAGACAGAACAGTCAGGGCATGTAAAATCACAGTTACTATAGTAACAGGATCTTAGTCCTTTATAAATGAATGTGGAGAATTTGGGGACGTACAATCTGACATAACAGCACTGTGAAATCAGTCACATTCATCACTCTACCAAAAATTTGTGTTACAGTAGAATGAAAAATCCCCAGCTGCAGTGGAGCAGGTAGAGTAGGTAAAAAGGATTAATTAGGGATTAAGCATGTGTATGAGAAGATGGACATTGTTTTAGAGAGTGGGTAACACAAATGGTAAATGCCTTGGTGTGATTTCCTCAAACAAGACTCTGAGATTGATTGATGGAATCAACAGACTCGTGGACAGATTTCTTAAGAGATCCTGTATAGAAAGAGGACTCAGATACTCAAGTAATACCTAGAAAGCAAATTACATAGTTGTATTTTGGATCCACATTTATCACCACTGGGTCCATTTTAAAATAAAGGATGTGTCCATCTCTTCACTTACATTAGGTGAATAGGGGTTTGGTTTGTTTTATTTTTGTAAAGTGTAGCATTTG
>JAOXJM010000004.1:8411211-8451984 GCA_026413425.1 Tringa solitaria
ATACATATACATATACATATACATATACATATACATATACATATACATATACATACATGCCTGTTTTGAAAAATGACTATTAAAATATTCCTTGAGAGAGAAGACTGTAGTCTAGAAAAAGTCCATCTAGACTTCAGAGGGACTTTAATCTACAGATATTAGACTAAAAAAAGCCTTTGTTTACAACAGAGTTAAAGAACAATACTTACAAAAGAGTCTTACACTGTGAGAATATTTCCTACTGTATTGCTCTGGGTTCAGTACTCCAGATTCTGTGGTCTCCTGCAAACTTGGAAGTTATTTCTAAAAGAAGAAAAAAAAGTTTCTGCATATAATAAGTGATGCCTTGATAACATCATAAACTGAGGTTTTGCTGAAAAATTCTAGAATGGTCACTGTAGTGGAAACTTACCTATGCTGTCCCAGTAATGATCTCCAAACTGAAGTAAGGAGGACCACTACAAAGAAAAGAAGGTTGTCCACTTTTCTATGTCCATTTAGCTTTCACTATGTCTACAGAAACTTCCGTTAAACATGCAAAATAATTCAGAAATCATCAACAGAGTCTGATGTGTATGTATTCGTATCCTGAAGAAATATAAGTGTCTGAAATACCTTTATAAAAATATTCAAAGAAGTTAAGTATTCTAAATCTCCCTGAAATCTGGAGTGATCTGGGCACCTAATTTTCTTGGACTCTTGTGAAACTTTAGTATCACTTCATATACAGTATCTGAGATAAGGTTTTCTTATTTCCTGCTGTTACAGAGATAAAGTCAGTGTTCCAACACTGTTAAGAATCCCCTATTTTTTTAAATCTGTATTGTTCTGTAAGGCTGGATGGCTATAGATTCCTAAAATTTCTTCTTTCTACAGATACAATGGGAAACTGATAAAGTTTGTAGAAGAGCTGGGCAGCCCAGTTCTCTTGGAATAGTCAAATCAGAAATTCCTTGAGCTGAAAATTGTTGGAGGTTGGAAAGTACTTATATATCAAATTTACTTCTGCCATTCTTTTGTCTTCTGTATATTTTTCTTGTAACTGTAAGGAGATCGTGTTTGATTAATTGGGCCTTTGTCTTGGCACAGGAGGATTGTTCTTTTCCTCTTCCCTGATGTTTTCCTTGCATCTAAAAATACAAATAATTTTTAAAATAACATCTCTTCCTGGCTGTTTAATCCAGCATCCCTATAACTGACAATGTAGGACTATGGTGTTACCTAAAGTACTAAATGAAGAAATTCACTATGACTTTCAAATTTTCTCTCTCCTGTCATGATTCAGTATTACTGATTCAGTAGCAATGTTTTTTTCCACCTAAAATTATGCAGATGGAAAAAAACTAAAATAACAATAAACAAGGATCTGGATCGGATCTGGGTGTGTATCAGCTGATGTAAATCGTTACAGATCCATAGTCTTCAACCGACATGCACCACCAGTCCTGACAGAGAGATTCTATGTATCTTTCCTTAATGAGATGTACAGCTTCACAGGAGGAGTCTCTTCTTCTCTGAATGCCATGTTTGTTTCTAGCTTGTTGAAATGTTCATGAACTATATTCAATTAGAATTACTTAGTCTTAAAATGTCCTCCTGTTGGTAATTGCCTGACATAAGAAAGGCATCATAGAATTGCTTCCAGGCACTGTATTTCCAGGAGTATTTTAATGTTCATATTCATTAGTAGAGAAAGACTTTCTCTAAAATACAAGATGTATTTTAAAGTGTCTTGATTTGTAGTAAATGTAGGCGAGTAGTCCGCTAGACTCAAAAGGTAAATACACTGAGGTAAATTCATATCCTATTAAACTCACACAGGCAGGCCCTTAGCTGCTGAAACAAAATCATATCAATTTTCAGATGTTTTTTATTGCCTATTTGTTCCAAAATGACCTTCAATAAGCGCTGCTTTCTTTCCATCTCCTCAAACAGAAAGAGGTCAGTAAAAACATGGCTGTCAAATATCTGTCAGAACAGATTTATTGTACTGCTTAAACCTGTTGAAGCAGATTTTTTCTTCTTTTCTCCTATAATCTGACCCAGGGGTTAAACTCTCAAGTATATTATTTTATTAATTTTTTCTCTTTCTTCTTGACAACCTACATGAAACAAAACAGGTATGAGTCAAATCTCTGGGGCATGGAGTGTTTGAGTGAGTATGACACTTCTTCCTGCTGGCAAAACTAGCTTTAAAATATTACCTGGCCCCAAGTATTTTCATTAGTTGACTTAAAAAAAAAAATAATCCCATTTTATCTTGTAATTCAATTCCAGCATAAAACTGATGCTTCACACAAGAACCACTAAAGTCACAACACATACCTTGAGCTGAATTTGCCATCCAGCCCAAGTGGAGTAACTTTGGGAGGTTTTCCTGCCCTACTGTCCTCTCTGTTGCATTGCAGCAGCATGGTTGAGTTTACCAGTAACTGAGATCTGCCATTATTCATTGTTAAGCTACTGCAAAAATTAACAAGTGCTTATAAAATACCACTCTTTCTGAGATGTATGATCTTTCTGAGATGTTTAATTTCGTTGTCCCTTGTATCAAGAACAAGGGACATTGTTCTCGATACAAGAACACATTGCACTAGTAGCTGCTAAAGACTGTCAATTTGCAGAAATTCTTGTAAAACTTACTTAATTTCAGGGGGAATGATAACATGTGGTAAACACAGAAGAGGCCATTAGCGCAGCTACATGCGTATTCCCTCAACAGCCACATTGCTGGCAATATGTCAAGTTGTTTTACAATGTGCTAAGCCCAGACAAAGTGTTCAATAATGTGATCTTGAGAAGATCATAATGGCCGGCAGCAAAAGGAGTCTAAGTTTATATTTGCATCTTTAATACTGTTTAGAATGATTCTGAAATGCAAGGTCTAGGTGGTGAGCTACTGTCAAAGTGAACAGCATGATTTTCTTCACTGGTTTACTGCTCTTTGTTACCAGCTAGTAACAACTTGGTTCATTCTGTTTTCTCTGAGACCAATTTTGGTTTTGCTAATGGAAGCGTTCACAGTAAGCATGAAAAGGATATTAATGTCAGATGCTCAGATACTAGCTACCACATGCTTGGATTTCAGTGAACATGATCACCTCTTCCAACAAGAAATTTTGGAAGAAAGGAAATCTGCCTGTTTGTCCAGGATATCGAGTGCCTGAAAGATACCTGGAAATTTAACAAACAGCCGATAGTGCACTCTGCAGTGCACACGCAACACATTCAGCGTGGTGGTGTGCACATTTTGAATTAAATATAGCTTATTAAATATAGCTTATAAAAGACAGTTACAGAACATAAAAGGGGAAAACAGCAACATAGATAGAAAAGCAAATACTGACCTTCTAAAATTACAAGGATTATGTAAGATGCTTCAGCCAGCCCCCAGAATGGGCAGACACTACAAGCAGAATGGGATGCTTCAGCATTGTGTTTAGGTGGGCTGGTGAACACTTACAAGGATAATAAGCTATACCTGTTTCAGTGCTTTAAAAATAGGCTTTGTATTTTTAAGAAATTAATCTTGTTTGTTTGTTTCAGAGGAGCTGTTTTATATCACATGAAATCACAATGAATCTATTACAGGGCCTACCCTCTGTTGGACCTGCTGAACCAGGCTTTACATACGCTAGCTATGCTGGTATGAGGTGCAGTCTAGCTGCAGGAGCTCTGCAAAGGCTAATTTATCCTACTGAGAAGCAACAGGGTTAATTAGCTCATGCATTTCTCACTGCTGAAGCAGTTACACTATTTCTGTTATCTGAAGTACTTCTGTTCCTGTCCTCCTGGGTCTGTGTATGCTTCCTGTGGTATACAGTTTAGACATGTTGCAGGGTTGCACTTTGCAGGGAATGAATTTGCAAGTGAGCGAATAACTAAATTTTCGCAGCAGAGGGAGGAGGTCTTGAGACCTGACACTGTGATGCACTGCAGGACCTTGTGAAAAGACAGCAATGCAACTGGCCCAGTAACTGCCACAGCCCCTGTACTAGAGGGGTCTCTTACTCCTGGGATCACATTTTCTTTAGCTGTAGGCACAGGCGCTGCAGTTTGCTCTCCCAGCCCTCTGCCTCCCACTCTGTTTCCTCATTCCTGCTCTGGCCATGCTGCGCCGATGTTGCCTATTAGAACAGTTAATGCTCCTTCTTATCTGAAAGCTGAACCACTCAACCTAATGCTATCCACTGAAGATGTGAACATCAATTGGATTTAAGTTGGTTAATCCCATTAGGACCATAACTCAAATATTCTTTGGCCACGTTATACATACCTATGTGCCTAGTACAAAATAACTTCTTAAAAAAACTAACTGTCCTCGTAAAAGGTGCAATTAGAACAAGGATCATTAAGGTGAATTTTATAGTAATTTGGTTTACTCACCTTACAAAATTGAATGTTTGCTTGTAATTGTATTTTGTACATTAGGAAAGATGCAAAGGAAATATTTCAAACCAACCAATCTTTCCAGTTACCACCTTCCCACAAAATAAAATGTGATAAATAGATGTAGAAAACACATTGACTTGGGTAAGGAAAATTACTATTACAAGAGAGCTCAAGATGTAAAGTGACACAGTGTCTGAAGACTGCTTTACTGCCTTCTGTTGTGAACTGCTTGTTTGCAAAGCCATTAATGCAATGCCCTTTTGTTGATTATTCCCTGGATTTCTTCAGTATAGTGCCAAGTCTGACAACAATTTTTATTTTATTTTATTTTATTTTATTTTATTTTATTTTATTTTATTTTATTTTATTTTTTAATATTATTTTATTTTTCCTCTTGGGCTAAAATGTTAATTAAGATAAACTTGTTTGTAGGGGTTGATGTTCACAAGTTGAAGCACAAAGTTAATTTTACATAAAGTATGTAATATATTTTATACTGTTGTCAGAACAGCGTTTTATGGAGTGTCCTTTGTGAAGTAACTTGGCACACTATGCAGCACATGAAAATTTAGTGGATATTTTTATATTACATAGGACTGAAATAAGAAAGGAGGCAGAGATTGTAAGGTAGATGGAGTTGCACAAGTAGAAGAATTATTATGAACTGTCGCAAAATAGGGTCAAGGGACAAGCAAGGTCAGGTTTAGAGCAGAATTAATGGGCAAGAGAGTAGATGGATCCGAGATCTGACTTACAGTGAAAACTGTAACCAGCTGGACAAATTAAAAATTTTGCAGTGTTCTGTGTGTCAGCAGCATCCTTTTGCAAATCTAAGAGCCATTCTGAGGCTTCAGACACTCAGGTTAAATCCTCTGCTAGGCTAAATAGTGCAGTTCCATTGACCACAACGCGACTATTCCAATTTACCAGTTGATGAGCCGACTTGCAGTTTTTCCTGATAGAGGGGATCACAGACCTTTTTATTCTACTGAAAGCACCAGCAACTAGTCTCTCTTTCTCTCTCTCTCTCACATACACAAGCAATGACAGAAGGCTGTTCTACTGAGCATTTTTCTATCATTTACTAATGATAGAAATCTATCTAATTTACTCTTAAAGACCAATTGTGAGAAAGGTGAGAAAAAAAGAACTAGATACCTTCTAGCTGAGTAATGCCTGTGACTCTTGGAAGAATTTCTATCTAGAAACAAGGATACAAGGATATCAAGGAAACAAGGAAACAAGGATATCTAGAAACAACTCAGACCCAGGTGAGTCCAGTCCAGCAGCAAACATATGACATATGTCCTCTCAATATTCTTCTAGCTTTGAGTGATTTCTGAGTCAGACATGTCCTGAAGTAGAGATCTTTGTTTTTAATGGGACTCATGGAATTTCTTCAGTGCTTTTGTCCAATGTTTCTTTCAACCCATCTAATCTTTGGAAAGTAATTTGTGACTTGACTACATAAATACATGTTATATGAAGAAGGGGGGTTGGAACTAGATGATCTTTAAGGTCCTTTCCAACTCTAACCATTCTATGATTCTATGATCATTCTACATTATGCAAAGACATTTGCTCTGATCCTAGCTGTGCAATTTGATTTCTTATCTTCCCCTCTCTCACTCCCTTCCCCCTTTGTATTGGAAGAAGCAGTGAACAATCAATCTCTATTCACTGTCTGCTTTCCACTCACAACATTATGGACCTCTCTCTATTCAGCCTTCAGTTGTCTTTTTTTCAAACAGAAAAATACTAATCTAGTAACTTCCTTCCTTTACAAAAGCTGTTCCCCACATTTGATCAGTCCTGTAGCCTTTCACTGTACCTTTTCCATCTACACAGTATGCTTTTTGAGACGAAGACGACTCTGATTTATGCAGTGGCATAATAACATTGTCTGTTCTAGTCTTTATTACTTTTCAATCATTTCTAACACTGAGTTTGCTTTCTAACCACTGCTGAGCACTGAGCTGATGTTTTCACAGAGTTATTTATTATAATATGAAAATCTCATTCTTACGTGACTGTCAGTTGAAAGACCATCATTGCATAATAATGTTGGGATAGTTTTTCTCCTGACTGCATCATCTTTGCTTACCTGCATTGAATTTTATCCATGACTTCCACACTAAGTAACTTACTGCCTGGGGTCCTCTGCAGTTCTTCAAATGTATTGGCTTGACATCTGTCCTTAATAAGTATAACAAAATCACTGTAATATGTGCAAGCACCATCCTTTTGGGATAAAAATTATTTAATGGCACCTCCACTTATAGAAACAAATGCTACCTGCTGACTGTTTATTCTGTAGGGATTCTTTTTATTTGACTGAAAAATATTAATTTAAAATGAAATGAATGCTTACCTGGACACTATGATGCAGAAGCACAACATTCATTCCAAAAGCAATAAAAGCAACCATTTCTCTATGGACCATGACATCTTCCCCAGTTATACTCTAACCTAGTAGCTAAAGCAAGAGATGAGGAATTACAAAATCTGAATTTGAATTCCATTGTTCTTTGTTGTCTAGAGTTTGGATAAGTAGTTCTGTCATCCTCTGCTTTCTTCCTATTTATGGACATATGGTCATTTATCTATGAATTAGTCTGAGGTGTTTGGAAAAGTGAGCATACATTTATTTTGTTATTTATTTTACTAAATAATGACTTTTTATTTTTCCATAAATAATAGAGAGGTGCTGCTGGAGGAGAAAGGCAATTTGAATTGTTGTTTAAGACACAAGTTTTTGTTTGAGAGGTGTATTCTCAACATCATTAAGACATGAAATGATGGAATAAGCAAAATGCATGATCAGGTTCAATAACTAGATCCCTCACAAGTAATACTAAGGTACCTAAATACTCTCCCTGCCCAAAACTTTAAATTTTTATCCCCAGGTAAATTACAAATTTTAGTTAAAATTCTGAATTTATTTGAAAACAAATTAAAAAATAAATACTGGAAGTTTTTTTAAAGGAGGGCATTTAATTTGGTCCTCATTAGCCATCCTGTTGCAGCATCACTGGCATATTGATTTTTCTGTGGTGATTTTGATAGTATCACATTTTAGCCTGACTTCCTAAGGAAATATCTTAATCATCAGCCTGTAAAATATTTTAAGCCATATTTTAAAAAGGATCAGTAATATTAAATTCCCGCAAATGTTGTGAAATAGCCTGGCAGATGACCTTTTTAAAGGAAAGTATGAAGTTTGAACTCATTGTATGTTACACAGCACAAAGTCCACACTAAAGAAAAAAAATTAGGAATGCCCAGATCTTGGAAAGGGCTTCATTTATGTTATTAATTTTAATTTTATTCCCTATATTAATTTTTCAATATTTTCTTAAAAAACAGAATCCAATATAATCTGTTAGTTTTTCTCTCATTTTAGGATCACATATTGGTTAATGAGAGGTATCTTCACAATGCTTTCCTTAGTTACAGTCTCCTATGAAACATAAATGCTTTGAAAAATCTTTCTCTGTTAGTTCTAATGCTCATGAAATGGCTTGTTATATTGCATTTTGCAATACAAAATATATAAAAGATAGAACTATTAAGTCAAAACGAAGAATCTCTTCAAAGTGTTTCTGTAGTTAGTTTTGAAAATTTCAAATAAACTGCTACTTAGTTGAAAGACACTGCAATAAAATGTCTCTTCACCAGAAAAATTTCCAACCACATTCTGCAATAACTTTGGTGATATTGGACTTCTCTGCCCAAATAACACAATTCTGAGAAAGTGCAAATACTTCCCTTGAGTGTCATCAATGTCTAGGTTAAATATGGAGTATAGAGATAGGAAACATAAATTCCTTTTTGGCTCAGGAAGAAGGAAGACTGCACAAAATCGGAGACATGGAGGATATTGTTATTAAATACCCCTGAAACCAATTTCCCTTGGAGGCATAAAAGATTTCTATTTGATACGTCTTCCAATGCAATGGGTCTGGCACTACGCTGTCTATGAGAAAAGAGGAGGAGTAAGCACGGGAGCATGAAAGTCTTACAGAGAAGATAGAGGATACCATTTTGATTTTCTCATTCAGGTTTTAGTTGTTACAATGCACAGAAGCTATAAGGCACATCAAGGCAATGTAACTAGTCAAATGACACAGGCAGAATTAGCAGTCAAGTTCTCTGTATCTGTAGGTATCTGGAATATTAAAATTTTATCTCAGATTTCATATCCAATGGTGTAACTTTCTACTGTATTTTCATATGCGGTGATGCCCGTGTGCATTGCATTTTCTTCTTTTACCTTTTTAATAGCTAAAAATGAGACAAGTTCAGTTTGAGTAATTTGAATGAGATCACACGATAAATTTGGTTCCCAGCTTCAGGATACACAATTGATATCAAATGTCAGTGATGGGAAAATAAGTTACAGATTTAAGAATCAAAGCTAAACAAAGCAAGCTTTAGTAAAAGCTATGTGATTTCTGTTCTTTTCCAGCTCTTTGCTTTGTTTACCTCCCAGTCTCTCAAAGCTTATAGTCCTGTTCATTACGAAAAGGTCATGCTAATCCTCCCTAGCCACCTCTCACCATGCACAAGTGCTGTGCAGCAGTATGAGTGGTATAAATATTCAGCTTGCCTCAGCAGGCTTTTATTTGGCTTTCAAACACCTAACCAAAACTGGCATTTTATTGCCCCTAGTAATTATGTCTCTGTTAAAACTGATCATTGTGGTTTAACCACAGCTGGCAACTAGAACCATGCAGCCACTCATTCACACCCCGATCCCCAGCCTCTCTTCTCCCCCGAGAAAGGGTGGGGAGAAAAAGGAAAAATGAGAGGAAAGGGAGAAAAAACCCCCTCATGGGTTGAGATGAAAACAGTTTAAGAGAAACAATAACAGAAAAGGAAAGATAACAATAATAATAATGACACGGGTCACTGTCACTGCCTGGTGAGTTGACAACTTCTTGAGCAGTGATCACAGATTCCTGCCCCCTGGCCAACCCCCATTTATACACTGAGCATGACATCTCTGGTATGGAATATTTCATTGGCCATTCCATCCTTCTGTCTATGCTTCTGTGGGAATCTGAAAAAAGTCCTCGAATAGTGTAAATATCACTTAGCAACAATTAAAACCAATAGGTATTATTGACATTCCTTTCACAGCAGTCACTAGAAAGAAAAGAAACACTTTCTCAGCTGAAACCAAGACATCATTGCACATATCTTGGGTCTTTCAAATCTTTACGCCTATGCCATCTCCTACACCAGCACTCAGGAAGAGTGTGGCTATACCAGTTACTCGAATGATCAAAACCCAGTAATGAACTGCATAGTTAAATGAATTCATTATTTCAGAATCACATATACCTGTGAATATGTTGCAGTTTGTGATAGATGGAAAACACACATGAAAAAGAAAGAGATTAGAGAACTTGACAGAGAAAAATCCAATTAAAAACATCTTAGAGCATTTAAAAACTGAGAACTGTTTACAGCAAAGTATGTTTTTCATCTCCAGCCCCCATGTGGATCTTATCATCAACTGAGCTGCCCTTAAAAGGACTCTGACAGCTCAAGTGCATTACTGTCAAGGTGAAAGATAGCCAAGAAAATATTAGAGCATTTAGATACATTATCGAAGATTTTCACTAAACAATATAGGATTTCCAGTTTGAATGAATAAACATATCTTTTTTCCATATAGCAACAAATGACTTTCAAGGCTTTGGCAGCAAAATAAAACAACCATAAACAGCTCTTCTATCTTCTCATTTCCCTTTAATTAAGGTAAGAATTCCTTTCAGGAGCTCTACAGCTGGCAAAACCTGATTGAAAAAATATAAACTGAGAAATTCAGAGTTATGGTCAAGCTGAAAAGGACTTATGTTTTCTGAAATTATGGATGTTCACAGGAAGGATGTCTAAAGGACTTTAATTAAACTTAGAGAGATTTCAGTTTCCTACATCCCTTGTCTTTGACTAGAGAACCAAAAACACCCACCACAAGAGTATTGATTATATAATTTCCTTTAAACAAACACTTAGTCGTGGTTAAATATGATGCATTGACACACTGTTATTTCTCCAAGAACTACAGATATTTTCATGTACTATAAGACTGTTTTATGCTTGAAAGTGTGCAGGTTCTGTGTAGATTAACATTTGATGGGTGTGCTTCCTAAAGATTCTGAGCCTAGGGAGATGAGCCTCAGAAAGACCAAGAAAAAGGTTATTGTTAGTACATTACTTTGAAATCAAGAGTTGTAGATTATTATAGGCTTTCTTTATGTATGATTGTGCATGGTTAAAGAAAACATAAATTGACATAAACAGGTGTGGTGAATACACTCTTAATGTACTATCTGGGTACAGGCAATTAGGCAGCCTGACGGGTTGGATGGACTACGTAGTTTCTAATTTTAATGGGAGATTTTGTAAATGCTGTGAATTTGATTACTTGCTTATGCTTTTCTATAATCCAAGGTGAAGTGAATCACAAAAAGAGTTGATGGTGGTCTAAAGTTGTAGCCTGCTTCAGAAGTCTTTCTTTTTCTTTTCTAACTCATGAGAGTTTCTTTTGCACTGACTCACTGGTCCCTTCTTTCCTTGTATCTTCTGAATCCAGTGTGCAGGAATATTCTTTCCGTTGTCTCATGGCTAGAAGATGTACGTTCTGCCTGTGTACCTGGCATGTTCATTGTTAACAGTAAGGTTAAAATAGATTACTGTCTTAGTATATTATACAGGCTATTTTAAAAATACATGTCAGAATTTAAAGTTCTGACCTACAAGTTTGCACACATTTAAACTACTGTTCAGTTAATTTTGAAAGAGAAGAGCTCCATCAGTTCTAATAGAAATTACATTTCTTCTGTTTCCTGATATTGTTATTACAGAGTTTCAGACCTGAATTTCTTTTTATTACTGGATTAAGAAATTGGCAGGCTATATGGCTATTGGATTGGAACAAGAATTACCGCCACACTCACAAGGTGTCTCACCCCTGACCTGGAAGAATACCGCTGGGATGAAATAATCCATCTATTCATTCCGGTTTTGGTACTTCTTTTGAAACAGCAGAAAAAGCTACTAATTAACACTAACAACAGCGGTGCTATTTTTGTCCTGGAATCCTCTCCTAATGAGATCTCCTTTCAGCTTGCCACAGTGCAGTACCTGCATTAAAGTGTTCAGTGTATGCAGAAAAAATTCATTGAAGTGGCAGCCCCCCCTCCCAACCACAAAAATTGAAAATTTGAACACTAAGTAAAATATTAATGGGATTTAATGCAAATGAATAGATACAGAGAGAGATGAAGAGCTTAGAAACCCACTTATTTTTGTGACTGTTTTGCTAGTTTATTGGAGGGAGAAGGGGTTGCCCTAGTCCTAAAAGAAAATACCTGGGAATTGTCTTTCATGTTTCACATATGTTATTTCCTGTAATATCAATATATAGTGGATGCATTTGCAGAACATTTGCTATCACTTGTGTGCAAAGGAAAATATACCATAAAGGAACATGCTGAATTCTAATTTGATGACCAATACACTGCAGTGCAAGTGTATTGCAAGCTGGGGTAGAAAGAAAGATACAGAAAGGCAGAGTGCAGGCAGGTTTTCATAAAACCTTCCAGGATTGCCACAGCATTGCGGCAGAATGTCCTGCCACATGGAAGGGGCTGTGTGGCATCTGCCTGTGCTGCTCCCTTGATACAGTCAATGATGCTGTGAATGAGAAACCGTGGAGGTTTTATTTTGTAGTTCAGGTTCTCTGAGGTTTGCATATTTAGAGTTTTTGACTACCTAATGGAGCTGGAAATGAAAGGAGGGCTGGAGTTATAAACTATATGAATGTCAGAAGGTTGATATGGTACTTTCCTTTTAACTTTTCTTGGTTTTGGAGTCTTAGGAACAGACCGTGTCCTATGTCAGCTTTCTTCAGCATTAAACAAAGATTTTGCCTCATAGTATGACATTAAAAAGCAAACCTCATCCATTTAGTTCTTTTAATGGAATATAATCCTTTACATGCTTATACTGGTACGTTCAAGACCTAAAAGCTCAGTGCTCTTATCCAAACATTGTAGTCTTCATCAGTACTAAAATAAATATAGCAATGTAACATCATATTGAAGTCAGGATTATTAACTGATGGTAGAACAGAATCTGAACTAGTCATCAGAAGAAGAACTTCTTTAAAAGTTAAATTGAAAATATGCATGTTTTTTATTAAATATATTTATATGTGTTCAAGGATAGACAGAAAGAAGTAATGCCACCTTTCTCAACAAGCATCCAAAACCATTGTAAAAATAGATATATGTCATTATGGAGGGAGCACTGTGTTAGAATTATGAACAGTTTAAGAACACTTGATTAATTCTTACCTTAAGAAATGTTTTTATGGTTTTGGTGAAACCTCCATGTTTGGCCCTTTAAATCTCCTTTTCAGTCATTTAAAATACAGTTCAACTGTGAAAAGAGGCACAAAAGGGCATGACATATTGACATAGAAAGATGTGGATCATTGAGTCTCATGAATTTCCATACCTTATGTCAGCAAGTTGCTCTTGAAAATTCTTTTTTTTTTTTTTTCCCAACTGCCAACACTTCAAGTTCAGCTTAGACCCTACTAGTCACACTGGCTTTCACCACAAACAAATATTCTGTGGGCTAAATTATGCTCTCAGCTACACTTGCACAACTTCACTACTCTCAGGTTATGTCTGTAGTGACACTTGTGCAATTCCATTAGCCTTTTGGTGCTACAGGTCATTGTCACCAGGAGCAACATCTGAAGCTAACGGGATTTCTTTGCAGCCCTTCAGAATGAAAGTTGCATGGCAACATTTTTGCAGCTGGTAATTATGCATTAGATGATAAAAACGCATTCCAGTTGTCAGTGTCTAGTTATTTTTGTGGTGCTTGTAGGAAAATATTGTTTATAAATTCCCAGATTCTTTACCACTCATTCAAGCCAGGCAGTATCTTGCTTACCTTAGTGAGTCAAAGTACTGCTTAACATGAGTAAGGTTTTAGAATGTGGCCCAAAGTCAATGAAAGTGCTATAGAAATCAGGGATATGCAGTACATGTGTAATCTCACATGTATTTATTCATTTTCTACATCACTTTTTCCAACAAACTGCATTTAAAAGAATGTAAGCACAAACTTAATAAAGACTTAAAGTTAAGGTCCTGTTAAAGTGATTTATCTTTGTTGCTGTAGCATACCTCTTTTGGGCACTTCCAACACTGGAAAATAAGCTATTGTTAACAGAATGGTTCATTTTGTGGCAGGTGTGAATATATTAGAGAACAAACAGAATGTTGCTTGTTTTAATAATAGAGGAAACAAAAGTATCACAAGGAATAACACACCTACAGATTTAATACCTGCAGACTTTCTGTTTCAGCAGCCTAAACTAGAGTGAACAGAATTATAAATATTCTCTTATATGCTGGTAAGGGACCCTAATAGAAGCTGCTGTCAGGATACACCTAAAACCTCTTTTGCAGTCTGGTTTCCATATATTCCTTCCCTTCACCCTACTAACGTTTTGCTTCCCCAGTCAGTGCTGCTAACTGCCATGCCTTCAGGCTGTTCAGTAACAGGTCTTTCTTGCTATAGGGGGAGAAGTTGGAATTATAGGGGCGATATTCTCAACAGCAATTTCTCCAAAAGTCGGAGTGAGGAAAGGATGCTCACTGCTGAGAAAATCAGGCCTGAACAGTAAAATTTGGAAAGCTAAGAGTGATGAAAAGAAGGTCTGAAGCTTATTCAAGCTCTGCTTCCATTATCCTATGGCTGTATTTTCTGGATGAGCTTGTGGTAGTGATGAGCAATGAGTAGGCAATTTAGCATTCCCTGAAGGCTGTCATTGCTCTGACCTTCTTTGACACCCTGAATCTGACATGTATGCACCAGGCAATCATTTAAAAAGCGAGGAGAAAAAGATCAAGCATGATTTTGAGATGTTGCAAAAAGGATAATTGTACATACTAAAAGTAAACATTAAATAGAAAAGAATAATTCAATTCTTAAAATAAAGCAAATCTCTTAAATGAGAGAAACTGGAGACATCACAGTTAGATATACATTGAATTGAGATGATGCTCTGTGAAATCAGACAATTTTTGGTGAGCGATAGTGTTGAGAATCCCTGGTTGCTGAGATAAGCAAGCTTAACTACACTAGTCAGTAAAATTGCTTTATGATTAAATAATTGTACAGAGAGACACTTTTATTATACATCTCGAGAAATGTAGACACCATGAGATGTTTCAGTATATATGTACTCTATCAAGAAAATTGAGTTATACATTAGGTGTCAGTGATCTGCCTAGAAATTATGTTTCAAAAACATACCTCTGTATCCTACATGCAGTAGTAAAATGAGCAACTATCCCTTTATCAACTTCTTTACTGACAAAAAGCACACTTTGTGAAGTTAAAACAAGCCAAAATAGCAAGAAGAAAAAACTATGAATAGAAAGATTCATTTGAACCCTGACACTTTTGGACTCAGTAATCCTAGCCTGGGCTCCAGAACAGCTTTGTCTTCACAGCTTCCTAATATGGTAGTATTTGATATGCTTTGCAGGAAATTGATCTTCTGGCAGGATTTTTCAGGAAAACTTGTTTCAGGGAAAAAGACACTAGTGTTCTGCTCATTTATACTGCAATAATTTCAGTAATAAAATATGAATGAAATCTATTCTAGAAAATACAGTATGTAAAACATAAAACAGAAGACTGTATCACCTGATTGACAAATTGCCCCAAATTGAGGAAATAATCCTTTGAGCCCTGGATTAAAGCTCTGGAAATCTTTGCGTTTGCTGTCAGCCTTTTGGATAAATCACATCTCTTCCCTATATCTCTCTTTTTGCCCTGAAAAATAAAAGATAATTACAGTGATTTATCAATGAGAAATGCTACAGAACTATAGTTATCCTAGCCAACAGTTTTTTCATTCATTCAATGTAATAGGATTTGGTTCACATTTTTTGCCAGAAGGAACAAAATATTAGCATCGGAGTTAAACCAGAGTCAAAAAGCAACCAGTTCAACAAATACAGGCAAAATATTGCTGCAGGATAAGCTTCTGGTACTTCCTATGTTATGTGATATATCTTATTTTCCAGCTGAGAGAGCCTTATCCAAACGCACAGAAGTATAGATAATTCTTTTCTTTGTTTCCACTGAGCATTGGATCCAAAGTCACATTAAATAAGATGAATAGAAGGTTTCTGTTAGTGATGACTACTGGGGACTGATAAAAGGAAAAACAGACAACTGTATGGTCCTTGTGTGACAAGGAAAAGACAAGAGGCCAACAATTTATTTATGGACACTGTTGCTTTGCATATAGTATTCTTTATAACATTCAGTCCTGAGGCTGTCTATTAGACATGGATATCTTTTGCGTTATGCTTTCATTTCATAAACTTTATATGTACACACGGGCAATAGAGGGAAATTCCTTTAGGGATTCTAACCTACTCTTCATTGCTGACAGAATTTTTTCCTAGGCTTGGGTCACTCCACTGATCTGGTTTGCAGCACAGTTAGTTATTGGAGAGAGTAAACTGCAAAGCAGAAGTAGAAACTGAGAAAAGTTCTAAACTCTTAAAGGACTGTGAAATGAACATGCATGTGTACCTGTAGAAGAATCATGAAAGTCACTGAAGGACTGGATTTGCACCTATTTGCAACTTAAATGGATATTTATATTTGTGTAAACTAGGGCAACAATGGTTGTCAAAGGCTGTGAGCCTGACTTATAATCTTTCAGGCCAACAAATTAAAGACCATAATGTAAGAGAAGGTAGTATCCAAAACTATTAACAGAACATCTGGAAAAAAGAAGGAAGCAGTTTCATCAAATGAATTAAACTGTATTACAGAAACAAGCAAGTTGTTTGTCAAGGCAATTTCATCATATTCTCTATCAAGTTGTATGTCAATTTTAAACTGAGTTAAGAAGAAAACTGAACCCCTTCAGCTCTCAATATTATCAAAATCACGGAAGGACATAGAAAACTTCCCTGTTGTCCTCCATCACTGAGCTGTAGCATTGTTGGGAATAGAGCTGAAACCTTAAACCTCCAAGGAGAACCACGTGGAATATAATCAAGTACTTTTCTTTGAGCCTGTGTGGCCTTGGCCACATCAGTAAAAATAAGTAACATTTTGCTGTTTTCATATATATAATTTCTGGTTATATATGCTCAAAAATATAACATATATGTTCATATATATACACACAGCGAACTTTTACTCGTTTTTGTTATTTGCCCTCAACTCACTGCTGCAACCTAGTGGTAACAGTTAAGATTTGCCTTTTTTTTTAATTATTTTGTAATGTAGAAAATAATGACATTTATGTATGTCTGCCAGGAATTATATTCTACAAACCTGCTTATGATACCATCTACCTGGACTTGTGCAAAGCATTTGATACTGTCTTGCATGACATGCAGGCTCTGGAGAGACCTTATAGTGGCCTTCCAGCACTTAAAGAGGGCCCACAGGAAAGATGGGGAGGGTCTCTTTAACAGGGAGTGTAGCGACATATGAGGGGTAATGGTTTTAAACTGAAAGAGGGGAGATTTACATTAGATCTCAGGAAGAAATTCTTTAGTGTGAGGGTGGTGAGACACTGGAACAGGTTGCCCAGAGAAGCTGTGGATGCCCCATCCTTGGAAGTGTATAACACCAGGCTGGATAGGGCGTTGAGTAACCTGGTCTAGTTGAAGGTGTGCCTGCCCATGGCAGGGGGTTGGGACCAGATGATCTTTAAGGGTCCCTTCTAACTCTAACCATTCTTTCAACAGGTATCTTTCTCCCATTCTATCTGAAATAGTTTAGAACAGTTTATGAACAGCTGATTCACAAAATCAAGTAAAATTAAGTGCTTTAGCAGGCTTTAATCTTTGGAAGATATGCTTTAAAGTGCATTTGCTCATTTCTGCCAGCTTTGCATGTTGCTTATGACATCCGTGGACTGTTCCCAGTTGCCAGTCAGATACAAGAAAGGCTTTCTCCCTTTCTGCAGATTGGCTTTGCAACTGTTACTGCACCCTCTGTTCTGAAGGTATGGCTAATAAAAAGGACAGATGTAAATGTGGTCACAATCAACCTTCATAACAGTCCCGAGATTTATGGGAAAAAATATGGTGACATTGTTTTCTGACCTCCAACAAAAAAGAAGAGGAATAAGTACAATGTTCTGCTTATGTAAGTGAGCATATATCAAGAAACAGAGGTCATTACTTATGCTCGTATGGATCATTTACATTATGTTTGACCTAAGTCTACCCGAGTAAACACATGTGCACACACCCCTACATCTTCATCTGTTTTTTTGTCTTGTTCAAACAATCAAGGATTCTGGCTGACATGACATCTTTAAGGGCATTATTAACTTGGGGGGGGGGAGTTTCTTTTTGATTGCTGCATCACTTTGATAGCACATCTAAAGAAAAAAATATTTTTACTGTTTGTTTTTTAATTCAAGAAGTGGAAGGGAGGAACTGAAAACTTTTGGTTTTACTCCTGGGTTTTTCAGTACTTTGAAGATACTGGATTCTCTTTTACAATACTATCAAGGTTAAAAAAAAAGTTTGGAAAACATTATGATTCATATGTAGGTACTCCAGTGTACTGCTGCAGGGATTTCTGAAGTGGAATTAGAGGACAATCTTTAAGTTCTGCATTTAAACAGAAAAAGGTAAACTATTTAAAAAGAACTGAACAAGTTTTGAACTGAGTGATCAAAAGAGGAAAATGCACATGGCACTAACACTGTGTCTGACACTGTCAGATTGCTCATGCAGTGTTCATATTCATTCATCATTTTTTTCAATTGCTCTCAAAAACCCAAGGAAAGAAAAAGAAGCTCGCTGAATAATTTAAAGCACTTCTCTCTTTTCAGTCATCACTCCTTTTGTTCTTGAGTGTATCTATAACCTCACACTAGTCATTTTAATTTATCTGTGGTTGATATAACCATCTCAATGTCTAAAGCAGCAGGAGAGCAAAATGGAAAAGAAATATTTATAACATTTTAAGGAAAAAGAAAAAAGAAGATAAAAATCCTCTAATCTGACTAAAGCTTTACAAAGAATTAAGTGATGCAAAGAGTTCCTTTGCAAAAGATCCATTAGTTTGCTGGCCATTACCAACTAAAGGGGGCATCTAAAGAAGAATAAAAAGTGAATAGCTTTTTATTTAAGACTGGCATGTTTGTAAGGTTGTTTTTTTACCCTCCTTTGATATATATCAGACTTCTAAAATGCCCTGTTTCTGGAGACTCATCCAATATGATTAGCATCATCATCTGTATTACAATAGTACCTCAGAAGTCAGAAATGAAATCAGCAGCCTTTTGTACTAGACATTATATGAACAGAGCTTGCCTTAAAGAGCTTACTAAAAAAGAAAATCCTAAATACAGGAGAAGGGTAATATTAGTCTTCTTTAATAGGAACAGTGACAGAAAGACTAATTTAAAATGCCTGGGAAAAAAGCCTAAATGCATGGAGAAATTGAAACACCTTCTGAGACCCAACTCTGCTTTGATGAGAAGATTCTTGTTTCTCTGAGGTACTTTATCACCCAATTTAAAACTTGCAGTAATTTCAAAAGAAACATTATTCATTTTAGAACCAGACTCACCTCCACTCCATAGTAATCAGTTTTGTAAATTCACAACAAAAAATGTGGTGTCAGGACAATGAGAGATTAGTCAGTATTAGTAGAAGAAATAGTATTTTGAGACAGGTCATCTAATAACCAAAGAAAGGTTGTGTGCATGTCTACTGGACTCTAATTCTGAGCTCAAATACAGTAAGTGCAAGTAAATCTTTTGCAGAAAATACTCTGTCCACTTGGTTTGTTTCCTTAATTCCATATGAGTTATATACAGCAGCACTTTTCAGGTTCACAAACAGCAACAGAAGCACAAAGCGTCCTGCTTCTCATTTCAGCCTCTATTCCAGAAGTCAGGTATTGTGAGGAGATACACAGAAATCTTCATGCATTGAAGTTGGGCATACTTTGAATTATGCCAGAAAATAAAAGAAGTGACAAAAGGGTGAAAGAAAATGACTGTGAGTTTAGTCAAGTTAAACTGAGACTTCAGAAGACGCATGAAAAATGAAGATCAAGGGAAGCAGTAATAAGATAGAAAAGAAGCTATAATAAAAACAGAAGGTTATGTTTATGAGGCTGTTTAGGCTTTTTCCATAGGAAGGTCAGGAGGTTGCATGATCTATATCTGCATTGCTTGGAAAGGAACTTCAATTTCATTTCTTGATATCATGAAGGTATTTTTAACACTCTTTACACATCTTTGTTTTTACATACTGCAGCTTCAGACATGGGCAGGGTCAGGAGACATACTCTGTTTTTTGCAGGGCAATTATTCATGCTGAATATTACTTTTGGATAAATTGAGTTGTCATGTCTGGGGAAATAGGTACAAAGAAAGGAATGAAGGGTCCAGCTCTTCATATATCTCTATATAGAGAGACGTACTTATTTTTTTTAAGCAAATGAAAGAGGATGTATTTTACTTTTTTTGGAAGCTTACTAATGAACTAAAGAACAGATGTATCTGTGAGACTGTCATCAACCCCCTGAGTAGCAATGATTTGAAACAGTTTGTCATATGTACTTGATCCTGATTAAAATAAGACAAATTAACAAGTTTCACCTCTCTTGATGGAGAACAGATAACTGTCATTCAGTTGTTCTTCCATCATGGACTAATTCTTTCATTTTTTTTTTACTCCCAAATAGATAATTTTAAAATTTATTAATATTCAGCAGTAGGATAAATGCAAACCCCTGCTCTGGCACTTTAATGCTCTGCAGGAAGCCTCTAGCCCTGAGGGCACTAATGGGCCTTGATTGCCCTGAGTGGCTCCACCTGCCTCCCCACACCTGCTGCCCAAGGGTGAGGCTCCATTTAAGCTCAGGTGTGAGGGTTCCCTGTTCTTCTCATGCTGTGAGCCTGCTTGTTCTTAGTCCTGCCTCTAGTTGTTTATTGCTTGGGTTAGTCTTGGCCCTGACTTGCTGCTATGCCTTTGCCTGAAGACTGCAGGGCTGTGGCTGGAGCCTGCTGCTGTTGGGGACCTGCTGTACTGGCCTGGCTGGGGCTCCCCTGGCTGCACCCACCGGTGAGTTTCCCCCTGCCCTGGGGTGGCCTCAGACCACTTGTGTTGATGGATATGGCCCCATGGCCCAGAAGGTTTCTCTGAGTAATGCAGGACTTTTATTCACCTTCTAAGAAAACCTACTTCCTTTGCCTCCAATAAAGTACAAATGAAAAACTTCAGGGCTACATATTTCTGTAGCGTCCGCACAGGAAGAAAGCGAGACTGTTACATGATTTGTTGACCAGGTAACAATAAGGAATATATTTCTAGTCGATAGTTGGAGCCCACATAGGGTCATTATTTTTTAAGAGTGGATTGCTTTTGTTAAGAAAGGAGGTGGTGTAGTGAGAGGAGGAATAGATTAGCCAGCCCAACAGCAATGAAGAGGAGCATGGGGCTAACCTAAACCCTCAGCTGCAACACAGAGTTAAAAAGTCAGGCTCTGCTCCTCTGTTAGACTCAAATATCTCTGGTCGTACTTGTTTGGCTGTTCAGTAATCGATTCTTGGATGTTAAGAAATAGGAAATTCTCTTTGTAACATACTATTAATTAATTGCAGCGGGGAGGCATAAATATTTCTTTCTCAATCAGCCACCCACAAGATGGCTGATGGTCCCTGAGAAGCCTGAAAGACTGAATGGGAAGAGACTTATTTAAATATACTTTTTGCGAGGAATATAAAATTACATGTTTGCTAGAAATAAGAGATTATTCTCCATACATCTTCTGAAGTAGTCGTAGATCCTAAGCAGAAAAACATGTGACTTCCTAACATTTAGTAGGACACCCAGTTCTTCATCTGTGCCAGGCTAGCCTAGGTTTGAGTGCATTAAAGAAGCTATTTTGTGTTAGAAAATATAGATGTCCAACTAGATTAGTTAAGTTAAAATAAGTGAGTCTTTCAACTGTGGTAATATAAACTAAGTGAACATGATAAAAATAATGTTGCTTTTATATTGCCTAAGTAGTCTTACCTAAAGTGTCTTATTTTTAGCCCCTGTCACAGATGTCTCTTAGTGGATGAGAAATAGAAATTTCTGGAGCTCAGAAGATGAGAGAACAGTCTCTGTAAAACGCTTAATATTCTTAAGTGTTAAATGTAGTAGGTCTAATGGCTTCCTAGCTCAGCAAAAGACTAATTATTTCATGTGCTGATTTTGGATGACTGTTCTAAAAGACCCTTCTTAAGGAAAACCATGGGAAAACTTACTGGGCAACTGTAGATGTGAGAAGAAAAATATTCTAGGACTTTCCAAAACATTTCTTTATGAGAACATATTACTGCAAACAGAAAAATCCAGGACTCAGTAGCTTATCTTGTAATTAGCTTTTATGATTCATTGACATTTCTAGATTTCTCACAGTCATCTAACTATGGTGTCAGTAAGCATAAATTGTCTGTTATGATGTTTTGACATCCTAGGGCCAATATTTCTAATACAACTTTAATTTTTTTCTAAGGACAGTAAAAGTGCTTATGAAACTATACAATTCCATTAACATAGAGGAGACCTTCTTTGTAAATGATGGACTCTCAGGGAATCCTGTTGTATTTGCTCGACTTCTCAAGGAAAAAAAAAATTAATAGGGTTGTGATGCTTTCAATGAAAAGTCTTGTAAGATATTTCTTTTAATGGTGAAAAGATTTCTCCCTCAAAGGTGAGTTTTCAGTATCTACCTCTTATGGTTGTGTGTGTGCTAAAAATATTAGAAATAATTGATAATTATGTGGTTGATAAGCTTAACCTAAAACAATTATTGTGAAATAACATTAATAAAATTTAACAGCTGAGGGAGAGAAAAATGTTATTTCTTTGTTAAAGTATGATAACTTTGAATTAGCTTTTCACTGAGCTTGATCTTGTTAAATGCAAATCTGTGTACTTTCAGAAAAGTATAAGCTATTGCGTCTTTGCCACAGCATAAAAGCATCCCTAAGCATAAATACTGTAGAGTAGCTTAAAGACAGTAGGTCCACTATGTAGATGACTTCTCCTTAACTTGTTCATGTAATAATATCCTAGAAGGTCTGTCTTTCTAGCTGCAAAAGGAGGAAGATCACTTTTTCCTTGCTTTATTTTTTGAGGCTGAAAATGATTAATGCCCTTAAGGGGAGGAAAAAAAAATCACAAAGTAGCTATTTATTAATTTTAATATTAAGGAGTTGCATTTTTATAACAGCTTAGTTTAAGTTAACACTGCTACAGTTAATCTCCAGCTCCATTTGTGTATAGTCATTCCATATTTGGGACAATATTTACTACCCTCTTAGAGTGAATTCTGCTTAAGCAACAACAAATCAGTAGTATTCTATGGACCACAATGTGGTAACCAGCAGTTTAGGTGTTGTTTTAGGAGAACATTTCTACATGTATTTTGAATCCTCTTCAGCAAATCATGTAAGTGATTTATTCATGACTTGTAATTTATCATACAATCTGAAACTCTGTAGTACTTAAAAATGGGACCAACCTTCCTCCATCCTTCTCCTCAAAATGATCTCATTTAATTTTCTTGGTATGTGCTAGTATACCTTACTATCTAAATGTGTAGTATATCTGTTGTGAATGTTTGTGCCATTAGACTTTTCATAAATTTAAAATCTGGATCTCTTGTTAGATCACTTGGGGTCCCAGAATTGATGTGGGTGTAGGTGCCTCCACTGCCTCTATTCAAAACATGTGGGGGACAGTAGCTGCTCTGCTTGGCGAGTTGAGCATGGCCAGCCTAAGTCTGAGGATACAGAAGCAGCAGTGAAGTTTGTGTTAAAAAGCAAACTAACCAGCTAAGGAACCAGCTGTGAACCTAGGATGTTGGTTCACATTGAACCTCTGTGCCCTGCAGGTTCCCCATTTTGCCTCACAACTTTTCTTTCTAACTCCTTTGATTCAGGTTTTCATTTCTAGATCAATTAACTTTGGTTTTGAATGACGTGGTTTTAGTTTTATTCATAAAACAGTAAAGCACACTGACTGCTAATCTTCATTCTTCTTTAAAAGGACTAAGCCAAATAAATAGTAATTTTTCATAGGGTTAAAGTTCCCTTAGTGACATGTGAAATGGGAAAATGTCCTGTGTTTCTATATGTAGAAAAGAAAATAGAATTAATAGGGATACTTTTAAACCTAGAAGTAGAAAGGTTTTTCATGGGCATTGACATTGTGTTGTTGTTACCAATTGCTGAGGTATTTGGTGGGTTATTTGCAACTACTATTTTATTTCTGAGTAACTGTATATAAAGCTTTTGTTTGCCTTGTAGCCTTCTCTAATCCCAGGATGATGTGTGTGGTTTTTTTTTTTAGCTTAGATAGAAATCAGATTTTAAGATATAGTTCCTCTTGGGTGGCATTTGTAATGCAGTCTGATCTCCCTTCTATGCGCATGTCAATGCATATTTTATGGAGTCTTGTCTTAAAACTAGAGCCACTGCTACTGTGAAGTGGATATTGTGCTCTTTTTAGCTAGAGGTAATCAAATATATTTAAAAAGTCTTTTTTTTCCTGCACTTGTAATTGAGGTTTTTAAATTATTTGTATGAGTGATAATATAAAGCTACACACTTCATTAAACCTACACACTAAGATGCTTAAAAAAAAAAGTAGCAACTTCTGTAAGAAATCTGGTCTTCCACCGTGAATCTCATTAGTAGTACAAGGCAGAATTGCTGTTTATTCATTGATAGAGGCACCTCTCTAACACATTTATTGGAAAAATTTAACTCTTCTGTAGCATCCGGGATTTGAATTTATTTTGCAGACATTTTTTCTGAAGTATTTACTATTGCTTTGTAAGGTTTTGTAGTACTGGGAAGAAATGAGAGATGCAAAACCTATAAATCCCACTTTTTAGATTGAATTATGTCTGAGATTCTTAGAGTGGAAAAAACAAATGAAAAAGGAATGTTTTTTTTTTCCCTATTTCTTTCTGTAATCTAGCAGCTCACATCAGCCAGGCCTCTTCATTACAAATGGACATTTAAGAAACCTATCTGTGACCGGATGCTAGTCAGGCAATGGGAGTGCGAGACGAGTAGCTGAATTATAATGCCAGACTTCAGGAGAGCACACTCTTGTCTTACTTGGGGATCTTCATGGCAGGATCTCATGGTGAATGGGACTGGAGGGCTCAGGTGGTCCAGGAGAAGCTGGGCAATCTTCAAGGACAGCCCCCTTGGAGCACAGGAACCCTATTATAATGGAGTTATAATTATAAACTAGCAAGGGATGTGAAAAATCCAGAAGAAAGGCTTCTTATGTTGACAACCAAGAAAAATTGGGACTGTCAGCTTAATGATGCAGGAGACCTAGAGATGAGACATGCATAGAGTAGCAGACTGAATAAAAAACCAACACCTAGTTTTGGTAAAAATACATAAAATTTTCATTTGTTTTGTTTTCAAATTTTAATTTCATTCATTGTCAAACTGAAAAATTAGTATCTAATTTCAGATTGTCTCAGCCCATCAGGATTTTTTAACTGACTCAAAACACTAATTCAAGTCTGTTCAAGATCACACTATTGTTTGTTTTCTTGGTTGGCTGCTTGTGCTTGTTGCCCACTTATTTGAACTCTTCACTGCCTCCTGTATATCAATGACAGATGTTTTAGCAGAATCACTTCCACCTGTGTACATCAGCTGGTCACAAGGAATGCTGTCCACTGAGTCATACTAAAATTCTAAGATACCATTGTTTCTTTTTTCAAGACACGTTTAAGCTTGCATCTTTGAAACTGTGAGTATACTTGTACAAATTCAGGTGCCCATTTCCATTAATAGTATTCCAGAGTCAGCATGGGTTTCTACTAAAAATGAGTCTGCTTTTTTTTTGAACTTCAAAGTTCTGGAAAAGCGCTATTTGTCAGGAAGTTGTAGCACTTATGATTATGCAACCCAGTAGTGTAGCATTTTCAATCACTTTGTTGAACTAAAAACCAACAGCTTATTTGTATCTTATCAGCAAGTATCAATTTTGAGTTGTGATGTCCTCTTGTTTAACAAATACATAAAGCGCAAAGAAGGTTCCTTCATCTTTCTCTTTAGGGAGTCTCACAGAAGAACAAGGACTTTTTGCCTTCTATTTTCAATGAAGTCAGGTTTTATTGCAGCCCTTTGGGTCATGCAAGGAACTGCTGTGTCAAATGTTTTAAGACATCACTGTGGAAATTAATGCAGAAGGATGACCTGAGTAAAAATTATTGTTTTCAATAACTGCTCTCAGCACTGAATAAAGCAGTAAATTAATCCTCTGTGCTCTCATTTGATAGCATGAAGTAAGGTCTGTGGATTAAATTACACTTGGGTGAGCTGCTTTGTTTAATTTGTGCCCTAGACAAAGGCAGTTTTTTTGTTTTGATGAGCCAAACTCTGGGAGGCTGCAAAGAGCACTGGAGTTCCACTTCAGCAATGCTGCCTTGTTCCAGCAGAGTTGGTGCTCAGTTTATGGAATTCTGTAGGAGGGTTTTCTCCAGTTGATCTCTATCTGATAGAAGTGATGCAAAAGGCCTGCATCAGGTGTGCTTTGCAGCATATGATTTTCAGTGTTCAAGTAATCCCTAAATGCTGCACAAGGTTGAAGGTTTAGTGTGCTACTCACTGTCCCAAAAGCATGGATATTACAGAGCTGGAGTATAGCTTGGTGTGAGTGGCCAGATCCTATGTATCCAGTTTTAACACCTTTATCTGCTTGTATAAAGCTGCAGAGTAGGATAAAGCAAGCTGGAGTTGAGCCAATGGCAAGCTTTACCTGATACAGCAGTTTCTCTGCCTTCCTACTGTAATTTAGAGCAGGCTTCAGGGAGTTTTTTTAATTATGCAAAGTATCTTTGTGTTGTTTGGCTGTCTAGGCTGGAAGGGACTGAATTATGGCACAGGTTCCCTTTCCTACTTGCTGAACAGGTGTAGTATGGATTCAGACTTGTTATGGCTGAAATTTTAACCCTGAAATACTTTTTTTTAAATCCAGTTAGTTTGAAATTCAAAGTTAGTCTCAAATGTGTATTTATAGGGCATAAGGTTAGGGAATAGTGATAATTCTGCATAGTGACAGCTTCAAAACAGTCTCTGAAGTAGATAGAATGGGAGATGTGAAATGAGTGTCATGGTTTTGGATATGGTAGGGGTAAGATCTGTTTTTATATTTTTCACTTAGGGTTTTAAGGATAGATAATTATTTAAATGTGTTAGCAGAAGACCTGTAAGTTGCTCTACTGTGAAAAGGTGAAACTGTACGGCTTAACAAAAGAAAGGTTCAAATTCCTGAACAAGCCATCTTCAAATAAAAGCATGAAGGAGTAATAGGTAGGAGCTTAGTATATGGTAAGGAAAAAAAACCGCCTGCTTGAATTCCATCCACTTATCATTCCTCGCAACTGTTGCTGTAATTTCCTATAGCCAAGTGACATTTTTAAAATATTCTTTACCTTCATGATTTCTAACAAATCACAAAATTCATGAAGTACTGCAGAAAGAGGTGTTTTCTGAGCCCTCGATCAGCAATGCCTTGTCCCAGTGAGATAGTGCCAGTCCGGAATATTTAAAAGCTGCTAAGAGAAGTATATTGAGGCAAAGACTATACGTAGCTTGCCAGGAGGCTTCCTGTGGGTCCGTACACATTCAGATATGAACTTCTTGCCCATTTTCAGATCTTTGCTTATGAGTTCACAGCTGTCTATGCAGGAACCATCAGTTTGCCAGTAGGCTAAGTACTCTGAATGTCCTACTTCACTGCTTCAGTCTTCTAATGGAATCGTATTGAGTTGAGAGGGGAGAGCAGGAAGTACTAGGAGCACATCTCCTAGAACAAGACATGAGTCATATATTCAGCCTTTGTGAGCATGACTGCAATTTTACAACTCTCTCTCATTTTGTATGGTACAGATCAGTCATGTGGTATAGTACAGACAACAGATGATTGCAGATTGATTGCCAGAACTGAAGAAAATATGAATATTTAATAACACACTTTTTGAGCTCTAGACAGAAATCCTGCAGTGATACTGGAGGAGCCTAAACAGAGCCATTTTATCCCTGTTAGCAATGTTTGCAAATACTAGAAGATACTTGTCTATATTGGATGTTGCTCTGTAACTCAGAAACTGAGTAACTTAGAAACCTTCTTTTGAAGCCTGAAATGAAGACTTCTAAGTTTCTTATTCAATATTAGGTTTTTAAAGGAATACTTTTTATACTTTCCCCAAGAGAGTTGGATGGATATTGAACTGCCAAAATGGAAAGTACAAAATGCAGGTGTCTGCCCTGTTTGAAGGCTTAAAAAGATATGTAATTTTGTGTGAACTTTTTAATTTTCCTAACCCACTAGACAATATTGCTCTGAAGAATGTCACTGAAAACTGCTAGAGCTGTGAGGTAAGAACACTTTAATGTGTTGTCTCTTTATGAAACATTTGAACAATGCAGTTGGTGAAGTAGTGCATGTAGCTGATGAGATAAATGCTAGAAAGCAGTTGCCAAAATTTTGGAAGAAGATGAAGAGGAGCATGCTCTTTAAGGTGATTACAATTCAGATTTGAATCAACAAATGTTTGATGAAAGATGAACTTTAAGTTTTTATTATCAGGAAAAATAACTAAATTGTAATCTTAAATTTGGTGGTTTAAGTTTTGAAGTCCTAATGGTAATAGGAATGAGTAGGGGAACAAACTTTGTATACATGTACATTTTTCACTTTTTATGGTAACCTCATAATCACTGTATTTGAAGATGTTCAGGCCCAGAAATATTATCATCTTTTGAGAACACAATCCCCTCTTGATTTCAGCCTGTTTGAGTGTGAATTTGTATATCTAAGGGCTCTAACTCCAACTGAATCTTTGGGTCTTTCTTCTTATAATGAAAAAAAATCACTGCTCTCCTTTCAAGTCCATGTAGGTTTTTTTGTGAGTCCTTAATTTGACAAAGCAAATTTGCTTCCTCAGTTTTCTCACTTGAATTAACTTCCTGGATTGCTTTTTCCCCTTCCTATGACTGTTTTCACTTGTTTCCAAATTGTCCGAGCTGCATTTTAAGTGGAAATAAGCGCATTATATCATCCTCAGGAAATAAATTTAAAACACTCAAGAAGGATTTTCCATGGCTGATGTATATTATTCTAGCTACATTGATTTTAATTGTGCCATTGATATCCTTGCATGAATTTTGTACTGCCTCAAATAATCCAGGAATTACAAAACAAGAGCATATTTTGTACTCCAGTTGGTAAATGTGTTGGCCATGCCTTTAGGTGCTTTTTGTTCAATATTTTAGTGTGACATCCCTGCAAATCATTGGAAATTTAACATCCTTTTCCCATAGATCTGTCTTGCCATTAGAGGAAATTTTGAAGAGTAAGGATGGGGGAAGCACTAGCAAAAGTAATCTTGGATAAGCAACTGTTTCTCAGTATAATAATTTTAAAGCTTATCATACAAAGAAAAGTGTATTAAAGCCTGATGGGTAAACTATTTGGAAGTAATTAATGATTTAATAAAAAACATAATTTCCTAGTTTTGTGCTTTCTGGTAGAATGTTAAAAATAGTGCTAAATAATATAGGATGGCAAGTAGAAATATAAAATAACGTATTCTTGTCATGAATGTACCATATGATACGCTACCCAGTTTTTTAAAGTTTGTTCTGTGGATATAGTAGACAAGAAACAATAAAGGATGGAATCTTTCAAGTAGCATAAAACTCTTTACACTATGAACCACTTAGTGATATGCTGTTATTATACATCCTTCGTTCTAGCGTTTCATAACGCTCTTATTATATGTTAATGGAAGGAACATTCCCAGTGTATTGACTTGAAATATATTTTCTTTATGATGTATTCAGTGATACCAGATGATAATTTTTGGCACTCTCACTAAGCACATTTTGCTAAGCAATGAAAAAAAATAATAAAGCTTTTGTTGTCACTGCTTTCTGTAGTAACAACCAGCTTACAAAACCATATGCCCTTTGTGGAGAGTCTTCAGTTCTCTTACATTATCTCTAATTTTAGTCTATTTTTTTTTTTTACTGACACTGACTATCTGTTACTTTAGCCTCTTCCTGAGGTTACTCTCCTTTGTGGTTTGGTGTGTTCTACATCTGCTGTCAATCTGATAGCAGATATTTTGCTAACCTAATTAGGTTTTACTTTTTCTGGTTTCATAGATTACATACATCTAGATGCAACTTAAATCTTCATTACAAACCCTTTATACACTGGAAGAAGTTAGTGTCTACATAGTAACAAAGAATGCGATATTTTAAATAGCCATAACACAAAAATGTACTTTGTGCTTTCAATTTCTTTGCTAACTATTGTTAAAAGAAGCTGGAAAGATACAAAGCTTTGGGAATTTGCTATTCTTTCTTTAATTTTATTTTAATGCAGTTTGTTTGATCCATGTTATTCAGCTGTTTCAGAAAGCATTTGTCACTATGTTTCTTAGAGATTCACTGGTTACTATGGTGTTCTGAGGTTAAGTAATCATTAGTTGCCTGTATTGTCTGGTAAAAATGAATTAAAGTTGATTGGAATCCAAATAAAATGCACATTCTGTTTTTATCATATGAAAGGGTGCAGTGTGGTTCCTCTACCATAGACATCTATTTAGTGGCCATCTGGTTGGCTTATAACATGTAGCATACAGTAATATTTCTTTTCATTTTGAAAAATAATTCACATGTTAGAACTAACTGGAATTTGTTTGAACCTTTGATCTGTAGAGCTAACTTAGATTTATGGCTGTTTGATCACCATTTGAAGTTGCTTGGTCCTAATTTTCCTGACAACCAGTTTTTAAATGATCCTGAAGATTTTTATATTTCACAAGAAATAATGCAAAATCGTAATCACTATGAAGCAAGTGGTAACATTTTTATTTCATTTTGTCCTTTCACAAAAGGAAAACCAAAAAAAAAACATTTGGTTTTCCTTTTGTGACTATTTTGTGTATATCAATTGCACTGAAAACCACAGTAAGAAAACAGTGAAACTTCATCAGAAAAAGAAAATATTTACTGTATAGGAGGCTTATAGTAGTATTGCATGAGAATATAATTACAGTTTATAAAATTATGGAGGTCTGGGAAGCTAAGTGTTACCACTTTGGACACAATCAGAAATAATTTCTTAATTAGAATGGAACAAATAATTAGGCTATTGATCTAGCTTTGAAAGAGAATGCAACCTGGACACTTGCATAATACCAGTTCTTAGGGTAATTATGGAGATAGAAAAGAGGTGAAGTGTACTGTCTGTCAATCATAACCATGAAAGTAGATGCAGAAAACTTACTGCTTGGAAATAATCCTCTACACAGAAGCTTGCTGTTAGCTCCTTCTGCTCTGTTTTCCTTGCCACTTTTAATAGCTGAAGTCTTAAAAGTCAGTCATATTTATATATTTTCATAGCCACTAATGTGTCTTTTGTAGCTGATTAAATAGCCAACAGCCTTCTATCCACCATAGATGCTAGCTAGAAAAAAATATTTTTGCAACTTTACATATGGCAAGAATTGAGAGAAACTGCTTTCTTCCACCAAAAGAGTATTCCATATCACAAGATGGTATTTAAACTAGAAAATACTCTTATCTTCTGAGATGCTATATTTATTGCAATATGTATTTGTTATTGTCACCATTTTCTGATCTTTTGTAAAAAGATACCCAAATAATGTATGTATCTACACATATATGCAAATTTAGTACAAATATATTGTTCTATGTATAACATATACTGTCAGCTACTGCTTTTTTCCTTTCACTTTTAATAATGAAGAAGAGTTACTTTGCTTTTAAACCACTGGATTAGACAGATGTCTGATGAGTGTTCAGGCTAATATAAATTCAAGGGTATTTCCTGAAATAAGTTTTTTCCTTTTTAAAAATATTACTTATGGGGAAAAATGTAAACTATAAATAGCTCTTGATTAACCAGGCATGGTTATATGAGAAATCATAAAAAGGCATGGAATGGCTGCTTTAACTTGGAATGATGGAAATAATGCAAATCCTACTGTAGTGTGCAAGTTGCTGATTTAAAGCTGGAAGACAGCTTGATTTACTCTTGCCTGTGGGCTAGGAATCGCAGTAAGCTTATTTTGACTATAAATAGAAGAAGTATGACATAAAAGTCACGCAGTAAAACATTTTGCTTGTATCCATTGGAACCTGTTTAGCTGCATAACTCTGGCAGTTTCTTTGAATATATCTTTCCATGTGTATGCCATCTCTGCCTGTGTTCTGTGCCACTACATTTCATTCGCACAGTTCTCTCATTTATCTCTTTCTTGTTCCCCTTCCTAAACCAGAGTTCTCAATCTGTCCTGACAGTATGCAGATGTAAGAATTACAAGAAATGACCCACACTACACAAGTTTATCACAGCTCTTTCTGACTGAGTTATGAGGAAGGTTCTTATTTTGATTCACCTGCTAGACCTTCTGTCTATGCATTGATTTATTTGTAGCAGGGAAAGTCAAAGTATCCAAAATGAAGATCCTTAGATTTAAGTAAGGGAAAGGAGGAATGCGTTTTCCCATTCTCTAGCTATAAGCTGGTGTAAGAGCTCTCAAATCCTTATTACAATTTTATGCTTTAGCAAACCTTGAATAATTACATTATGTAAAATAACTTGTAAGATCCTAAGTGAGGGAAAGATCTCAAAGCTGAACAGTCAGAAACAAAGCAGCTAAAGGCTGGGATATAGATTAAATGACCTGCTTGCAGTTGTACTTAGGTAGTGACAAAAGATGGAAAATTACAGCATACTTTGTACGATGTGGCCAGGTTAGCTAATCAGAGCAATTCCTCCTCTTTTCTCTTATTATAATTACAAAAGAGTAATTGTTGATACATTGGCAAAGACATCAATGAAAATAGTCATTGACCTGAAGTCTGTCTTGTTTGCTATAGCTGCTAGTTAGTCACTTGTTCACTAGCTTGTTGTAGTTTTACCTAAACTAGCTAAATAGTTCTGGTTGGTACAGTTTAGCTAAGATGTTTTGAAGCTGGATGTTTCAGCTCCTCTAGACACAATCTTTTTAGAAAGACATTGCTGGTTGCATCTACCTTTTTTATGAAGAATCCATTAAGATTTCTTCTGGTTTATTCAGGTTTCTACAGCTCATAAGAGCTTAGTGTGTCTACCCGTGTCTCCATAACACATCGTGCAGAAATCTCCAAAGTAGCCTGAACTCTAGGTAACCTGTTTCTGAGACCTGACCCAGTAACTGTAGTTACAGCATACATATCAGTATACTGTTGTATCACATCACATAACATGAAGCTATGTCAAGTATCTTAAACTGAGCACCAAATTAATTCATGTCGCTGTGCTCCCATTCTCTAAGGCATTAATTCTTATATAGACTTTGTCATGACTCCTTCCTGGACAGTGGTGGATTTCTCTAGGAGCAGTGAAAAGCTCAGTGAAGAATCTTTATCTTCAGAATTGATAGACTTGGAAACAGCTTGAGTCCACGAGAAAACATAATTAACAGAATGTAGGTTTTACACAAATGCCTCTTTACAGAGGCAGCTCTCTTGGTCCACATTCTCTGTGTATATTGTTTGTACTTATGCAGACAGTCTGAATTATGTTGCAAATGTTGGTTATCCAGCATGCTATGTTGGATTGCCTTGTGGATCCCAGTATTAGGCCTTCAATGCTATGAGTCCTGTTCATCCTTAATCAAGAGGATGGAGACAAAAAAGAGGATAAATTTTCACACAAGTCTTTAACATTAAAATCTCCTGCTTGCTATATCTTTGGTATATTGGACCCATAGCACATAGCAACCTGCAATATCAATCAGGAGATTATAAAAAAGCCTGGCATTCTACCATGGACTATTGTAGGAGGTACAGATCCATTGGGCATAATTTGAAACAGGAGAGGTTCAGGCTGGATGTAAGGAAAAACCTTCTTCATGAGGAAAGTCAAGCATTTGCCAAGAGAGATTGTGCAGTCTCCATCCTTGGAGATTTTCCAAACCCAACTGGATAAAGCCCTACATGGTCTGATGCCACTTGGAGCAAGACTATGGGCTAGCAACCTTCTGAGGTTCCTTCCAATGTGAGCTATCCTGTGACCATAAGGATAACCATAAGGTCATAGGATGTGCATATATTCAAAATGAATGTGTGAGTGTTGCTCAAGCTGGCATACCCATGGCAACTTTAAGGAAGATATTTTAGGTACAAAGAGCAGTGATGGGGCTTTAATAGCACCAAGGAACAAGACAGTCTAGAAGGTATCTGGCTATGATGAAGCCTTTTGTTAGGGCTAAAATTTTGTTCCTTATGTGGGCTTCAGTTTCATTTCCATGTCCATAAGGCAGACACTTCTCAGGTTCTGAAAAACCTGGCTTAATTTCTTGGTGGTATTTGCATGAAAAAAGATGTGATGTAACTTCTTCCTGGCTACAAGCAGCATAGACAAAGGAATTTTAAAACACCGATTGTTTTCCTAATGTAGTCTAGTACCCTGAGATAGCTCCGGTTATTCAACTGAAATGATTTCTGTGATTACATATAGGTTTGAAGTTGACATCACATTGAGATTAATAGTCTTTCAGGGGAGTGACAATTCATTCAGATGGACAGTACAGAATGACTGTGAGTTTTATGTTTCTGCTTTTGTTGTTTACCTAGAGACATACCTTTCAAGGCTGAAGTGTAGGTGAGAACAATGGCACAAAAATAATATAGAAACATAGACTCTTAAGGACTGAGCCTGTAAGTGCTTACAGCTAAAAGCAGCACTTACTGCTGGGAGTAGTCCAATTGATTTCTGTGAAATAACAGAAATCAATGTGACTACTCCCAGCAGTAAGCACTACAGGCCAGATTCTCAGCTATCTAAAACTAAAGTCAACAGCTGAGAATTTCATCCAAACCTCAGTAATGAATGTTGGCTTGCACTGTTTGGTCTTTAATCTACATTTTTGAAAGGCTGATTTTATTTTTTTATTTATTTTGGTAAGGTTTATCTTTTTTTTTTGCACCTGTCTTTTGTCCCATGGGTTTGCCAAGACAGGCTGGAACACATCTTTGCAATGTCCTAAGCACATTAGGGGATTCATTAAAAGCTGCTAAAATCTTAGCAGGTACTTCTGAGCATGCAGAGATGATGTTCAAATTGCTTGTAAACTTTTATTTTTATATTCCTGAAGCACATCAAAAAATCTTGCTTCTGAGAAGTAACAAAATAGTATTTCACAAGAGCTTTCCAAAGAAATTAACATTTGAGTTGAAACCAGGCATGGAAATATCCACCCCCAGAGGAGAATTTTTTGAAAGTAATGAGCTAATGGGAACATTGGGGATGCTGCAAGACTGAACAGTTATCTTAACCAATGCACAAAAGCGGATGTAATACCACTGTAAATCTTTTCATCTGTACCTGTCTAAAAAAAGCAGAGCAATTATTTTACATGAGAAAACTGCCATCTAGACATATTTGGGACCATGTTATCACTGCCTCAATTTCAGACACTTTGGCAGAAGCACAATTACAATCATGCTTATCTCTCAAAACCCCAAAGTTTTAGCAATTGCAATATGTTTCTCTAACATCCAAATACTGAGACTTTCCAAAATTGGAGAGCACTTAATAAATTTGACTTCAATGAATAAGATAGCAATATGTGTAGGAATATATCAGATATGAGGGACCTGTGGTTCTGTAACAGCAAGTCCTAGACTCTGACTCCCAGTATGTATTCTCCTAACACGATATCTGCTTAGTGGCTGCCACAGGTTCATAATATCCAAACTCAAAATATAACAACTATAGCTGTAATGTTTTTTTACAGATTTGATCTTTCATTTTCATGTGGGAAGGGGTGAAAACAGAGACTGCAGATTTGCAACTGCACTTAGTATAAAAGTACAAGTTTGTACTGATGCATGAGGTTATTGATTGTGCTAAAGGTTAAACCTGTAGTAACGACATGCTTGAATTAATGACACATTCAAGAATGCTACTTCTAAATTAAGGACATTCCATATCTTTCCCACAAGACCTTGTTATAAGGGCACACAGGATACTAGTGGCAGGATTCATGTTATCTTCTGATATTTCATGTTGGACTAATAGACATTTATTATGTTAACTGTAAAATTTACATTCAACTTGTAACAAATTATTGTTTCTAGGGAAAAATGCAAGCAGATGAAAACTGAAGAGAAATTATGAGGTCTTAAAGCAGTATCATAAGCTGTCTTTGTTTTGGTTTTACTTAATAGCAAGAACTACCTTGATTTGTCTGTATATGAGAGTTAGTAGATGGAAACATGTACTCAGTTTTATGAGTCTGAAGCTAATGGTCTCCTACTGAAGTTGGCATTTTAGAATTAGTGAGTTTTAGGCACATATTTGTGACTTCCTGTGAGGAGGGATACTTTTAAACCTGGAACAGGAAAGGTTTTTCATGGGCATTGACCATAAATAGCTGTGATGTTACTATTGTGTTTCTCTTGTTTCACAATGCCTTATTAAAAGATGATAAATAATAAAAATGAAATATGAGAGGTTCTACCTGTGAATGGCATGATCAATTATAACCTACAATGGGGTTGAAGTACCAGGTTTACATGTTAACTCAAGTAACTGATATTTCTGTTTTTGCTGTGAGTTGACAAATACTGCTGATGGCTTCAGCTCCAGCCCAAGGATATGGGGGCCAAAGGAAAGAACACAGTAAGCCCTACTTCCACATGATATGTCAACAAACCCAAGAATGATAGATTGGCAATGGAGTAACAATAGTAGAGAGAGCTAAGTAAGATGCCAAAGATCATGGCCTTGAACACCTCGGGAGATGTGGCATTCACAACTTCTCTGGACAACTTCAAGAAGCGTAGCTTTTATTAAAAAAACAAACACACGAAAACAAAAAACCCAACAGAATACTCCAAACCAAACACTTGTAAAATTTGCATGAATTCAAGTGGAGATTGAGTCACAGTTGCTGTGGGAGTTTGTTACTTGCTTTACTATAGCAGAGTTGTAAAGAACTTTGGACAGTTGTGGAAATATGTTTATCAAGAAAGTATTGTGATAAAACCAGCTACAGCCTATCAACTGTCATGTAATCATTGGAAGAAATTAATCCAAAATAGCATGATTTTGAAACTTCCCATAGGGATTGAAAGCTGAATGAAGGATTTCAAACAAAGGGCTTGTTTAAAATGGAACATTTCAGTGCTGGTGGCTGTTTTAAGTGAGTTTGGGTACTAGGATGAAGCAGAGTCCTGGAGGAAAACTGACATAGAGAAATGGTGATAAGAATTAGGAAGATGAAATTATGAACTTTACCAAGAAAGGAAAAAGGATGTCAGGAAGGTAAAGATTTCTAAGCATGTCATAGCTTTATGCTACTAGTTTTACATAGGCAAAAAAAAAAGTACAGACTATTGAGATGAACAAAAATGGTTGTATTTTTCTTTGTGTAGTGTTTTCTGGAGTATTTTTCCTATCTCACAACACTATTGATTAAATTGATCAAAAGACAGCAGATAGGTGTGGGAGGAATGCAACTGATGTGTTATTTTGCAGGGAAATGTAAAATAAAGGCAGTAAATATTGTTGAATATAGCTTTGGTAAGGCTTCAGGTAAGAAGTGAAGAAAAGTTATTTAGAGTTAAGGAATAAGTGCTGAAGTAGCTGATGCAGTGACAGAATTTCAGAACACTTAAAATCTGTTAACTACAGAGAACTAACTGCTAGAGGAAAAAAATTAACACAGACCTCAGTGAAAGCATGTTTAAGTTTTATCCATCATGAAAGAAATCTTGCACTGAGTTCCCTCCAAATTTGGTATGTTCTGTTTATGATCACTGAAATAGCACTCACACATTGAGTATTTGGTTCCCTAATAAAATAATGCATTCAAATTAGGCTCATATCACAAAATGACATCTGAAAGCATTATCTTGAAGCTTTTGATTATTACTAGAGTATATAGTTTTCCATGCTGACAAAATTCTGGTTTTGGGAAGACTTTTGGGAGGGTGTTGATGTGAAGTAGGGCATCAGTTTAAACCCCTTTGCCAGAAAACACTACCTTGAGAAAACCCTCTCAACAGAAATTCAGAAGCATATTTGTGCACGTTTGCTGGATGCTGGATTTAATACAAGTTGTGTGTTCTATATATTTCTCAGTTAATTTATGCAGCAGTTACTATTTTTAAAGTACTATGGTGTTGGAAAAAAATGTTTTAATCTCCCAGGTAAATGTAAATCTTTTGCAAAGAAAATCAGCTCTTTTTTGATATTTTTGAGGGGCATAAACCCAAATTGTTCTGGCACAGAAAATAAAGGTACCTGAATATAGCACGTGAATACTTGCTTTACGATAATTTATCTTACATGTCATTTTATATTTCTGTCAGTGCATTCATGCTGCTAGAAAGTATCCTCAGTAGTGTATTCTTAACTCACAATGAAATTGATTTGTGAAAATTAGTTTTAGAAAGTATATTTTTCAATTCCAACAAGTCTAGGTCACTGGCAGTGTCACTATCCTTCTGAAATTATTTAGCTACTATATTCTGTCAAAAGCCAGTCATGAACACCACCACAGCTTTATAAAGTGGCAGTTGTTCTGCAAATAAATTATATCTTCATCTCATTATAGATTAAAGTATGAAGAATTATGCTCTGGCTTCAAAATTTACTTGCTGGTTGGTAGAGAACACTTCTTCCACATTGGTATGGAAACTTGTTTCTAAATAAAATGTTGGGCTAATTGCTAGACTGTGGAGTGATATCCAGCAAAGATCATAGAATCATAGAATGGTTAGAGTTGGAAAGGACCTTAAAGATCATCTAGTTTGACCCTCCCTGTCTTCCACTAGACCAGGTTGCTCGAAGCCCCATCCAACCCAGCGTTGAACACTTCCAGGGATGGGACATCCACAACTTCTCTGAGCAACTTGTTCCAGTGTCTCACCACTCTCATAATAAAAAATTTCACCCTTATGTCCAATCTCAATCTACCCTCTTTCAGTATAAAACTGTTGTCCTGTGCCCTGTCACTACAGGCCCTGGTAAAAAAAAATAATTAAAAAATAAAAACAATCTGTCTTTCTTAAAAGCACCCGTTACACATTGAAAGGCCAATATAAGGTCTTCAGGCCTAACTCTCATAGTTGTTCTTCATAGGAGAGATGTTCCAGCCTTCTGATTAATCTTCTGGCCCTTCTCTGGACCTGTTCTAACAGGTCCATGTCTTTTTAATACTGAGGACCCTGTAACTGGATGCAGGATGAGTGGAGTCTCATTAGCAGGAAGGTACTTGTTTATTTCCTGGCTAGGATGTAAATCTTTCCAGTCATGCCTGTGTGACTCAATATTTTTAAGATCAGGCAAAAGCTGATGACATTTTTAGAAGATATTTAAAAAGCTGTTGTCCTATTGTTTATAAAGAGCAAGAAACCATTACAGGGATGCTTAAAGGTGAATAGGTGCTTCATGAAAGAGGAACAAGATAAGATAATTTTGGGAAAGCAGAAGTCAGGGAAAGGGTCTTGACAAATCATTTCATTTCAGATAAACGAGCTTTGTAACCATTCTAAGTCATCTTTGGTGGGATTAAACAGGGTTTCTTGAAATTGAGCAAAAAGTGCATCTGAAATGCAGGCTTTTTCTTATTTGTGTAGAACTGTCTCTAAACCGATCAACTGTTTGGTCTTTGTTTAGAGTAATATCAATTTATTACTTTTTTAATGCTTGTATTAGGAGTGATTTCAAACTTCTCAAATCTTGTTACTCCATTCTAAAGGGAATGATTTTATGTGGGGTAGAAGTCATGTTTTACAATGTTCTGTGCCCTGATATGGGATCTAACAAACCTAGGTAGTAAAATTGTGTTTTTTTCACTAGGATCTCTAGTAAGATTTTGGGTATCAATATGGGATACCCGTATCTCAGTAGCAGGTGTTCAATAATTTCTTGGCATGTTACAGAATGTGAGCAATACCTTGAGAACATCAAGGTAACCATAGCACTAACATATGTTTGGACAGATCACTTTTAATTCCAAAAGCAACGGCAAGACTTTTCTTAGCTGTGACTAATCAGTAACTGTAGTTACATACCTTATTCTTTTCTGACATCTGTCATGTTAAATGAAATTAATTTTGATAAAATGTTGTATGCCATTTATATAGAGAGATAATTTTTTCCCCTACCCTCTATGATTTCTTTGTTTTTGTTTGGCTCCTGGCAGAGAGAATTCTCCTTCTGATCTCCTTCAAAATAGAGGTGGTATCTTTCCTGAAGACAACCCAAGGAGTTTAAAATTGTGGAGCTATAAGAGAAAAACCTATGATGATAATAATTAAACGTATCTAAGTATGCTTGTAGCTTGGTTTAGAGAGCTGAAAGGTACATAATTATTCTGATTTAGTCTGCCACAGTCAAAATGCTTTTCTTTTATCATGTACAGCAGCTTTTCTGATTATGGCCTGAAAAAAGGACTGACTTTGAGTAAAGCCAAGCATTCTGTTTCTGGTCTTAATTCTTTCTTGAATTTTTGGCACATCATTTATTTGTCACTTCTGCTTTTGGGTGTTGCAAATCTTTTCTGTCTCTATAAAATTCAAGCTGATAATAATATATTCCACATGTTAACCAAGCATATGGCTATCAATTTATTATAAATACCTGTAACAGTAAATTTCTTCCAATAATCCTTCAGTTTCTTTCAAACTTGGTCTACAGCTTCAAAAATCCTATATTATTCTTGTGCATCTTTGTCATTTGAATTGGTTTTTCTGTTAGATTCGACTATGTTTTAATGGACAGTTTATTTACAGTAATAACAAAAGATTGGCAAATACTTCTAATGTTTTAATACTTTCAGAAATTCTTTATTTGATAACTGAATTGCATTTCCATACATTAGAATTCAGCTTTATGTAGCAAAAAAATCTCAGTGACTTGCAATGTAGTAAATGTGCTGTGTAGCTGTAGTTTAGAGATTGTTTAAAACAGAATACCCATTGTGACAGTACTTCATTCTAAAAGAGACAGATTTTTTGCTGTGATTTTGAAGGAAAAAGAGAAGAAAATTATAGGGATTGAATGAAAGTATTTTCTGCACAGTGTGTGGGACAAATACTCATCTCATGGATGCCAATAACAGATTTGTAATTAATATTCAAGTACAGTGACTGTTATCTAATTGATGAATAATAATGATAAGCCTCAAGATAAACTCTGAAGTTGTAGC
>JAOXJM010000004.1:8464340-8478798 GCA_026413425.1 Tringa solitaria
AATCCACTATTTGTTTTCATATTTGAATATGGCTGCATATAGGTGTAGCCTATAGCTCAATTTATTAAAATATTGTAGCATAATTGAAAGGATTTAAAATAATTAGAGATAAAAATGAAAAAAGAATTTGATACTTCCAAAATATTGAAATATAAAAATGTTAAATGAATAAAGTTATGTGCATCATTACATGGTATACCTTTATATGCATAAAAGTCTACATAAAATGTAGCAAGACCTGTACTGTGAAGGTTCACTTGGATCTGACTTTATTTTGAACGGTGTTTTAATAGGAGGGATATTTACTTTTTTAGCTAGATAGCATAATACAGGTTGGAATCAGACAGTTATTGCCTTCTCAAATAATGAGCAATGCTCCTTTTAATACCAGAAAAATGTGTAAATAATTTCCTCAGTAGTGGAGACAGCAAAATCTCCATGGACTGTCTTATACAGCAACACTTCCCTAGCAAAAACACCAAGAAAGTTCAAAAATAAGTCATGGCTGTGAAAAAATGGGGACCGCTCATCTGTGAGGGTGAACTTTCAGGAGCATCTGGTAATTACTCTTGATTTTTTTTTTAAAGTTGGAACTAAAAGGGTTTTCTTCATTGTAGGTCATTCTCAGGTAAGCTAAGACCTCTTTGAGCTTAATTTCTTTGCTTAAGCCAAGAAGCAAAATATGTACTGATACTTATGGGACTTTGAAGAACTCCATTTTGGAGTAGAGTGGGAGTAAAGTTAAGGCTGGATTTCCTCAAGGAGATGATAGGGAACCAGGAAGCTCATCCTAAGAGTTCTAGAAACATATAATGTAGTAATATAACAAAGCTGTAACAGTAGAGACCAAAGGTGCCTCTGGTTCAGTATCCTGTCTCTGGCAATGTCAAGAGTTGATGTGCAGTGAAGAATATAAGAACAGGCAAGCATCAGGTGTAAAGCCTGCATGAATACTGTTCTAGCATCTAGTGATCTTTAGGTCAGGCACTTGCCGAATTAGGAATGATGTTATGGCATTAAACAACCTTGTATGGATCTTTACCTAAAAGTTTACATGGACAAACTGATGAGATATTGAAAAGATCCTGATGAAAGTTGTTCTAAAACTTCCATGTCTTAATGTGGAGAATTTCCTTTTACGTATTTTGAACTTGCCTTCTGCCAGTTTCTTTTGATGATATCTGGTCTCTCATAGCAGGAGAGACAGTGAACAGCTGTTCTGTCTGGGTTTGACAGACTGCTCTAGATACTTTTCTCTCAATTATTTTCCAGGACAAAGGGTCATAATTATTTGTGCTGTTTCTCCTAATGAAGCTGTTCTGTATATGTCTTTGTTCATCTCATCCTTCCCTAGTTCTTTACCAGTTATTTAACCTCTTTGAGATGGGCAGTCCTTGCTTTTAGATGAGTACAGATATTACTTTGATAAACCTATTGTACCAGTTTGGTAGTATGAAATTTAATAACTTTTACCACTTCAATCCTTCTTGGATAATATTCTTTCCTTTGAGACTACAGACCAGGGATTTTGTGATCTACTTTTAAAGAATCATGTCGAAAGGAGGAGGCTGGTCAAGAAAACCTTCTTTGACCCTTCCCTGTTGATTTGTTTCTCTCATACATATGGCATGTACACCCATATCTGAATATATGCAACCAAGAAGTCTGATGCTTTGTAATTCCAATGTTCAGTAAACTGAACAAAACTTTTGGATTAAGGAAAACCCTTAAGATTACATTTGTTCATTCAGGAGATCATTGCCATAAAAAACACCACAGATTCTAAACCTGGCTAGCAGTTTTCTCTAGAGCAATTTATTTTCTGTCATGGAATAAATGAATGCAAATGTATGTTTAATTGCGCTTACTGATTTAATTGAAAAGTAAAAATAAGTTTATCTGGACTGCTGGCCCCTACAAGTGAACTAATAAAAGTGTGCTTCTATTTCATATTAAATCATTGTTACTGAAGAAAAAGCTGTTACAAAAACATTCAGGGAGCAGCTACAAGAGATATATGATGAGATATACAGAAAAGACCATTTAGGCAGGGTTTTCCTATGTATTGGAAACCATGATGAAGATAAATGTGACTTTTCTGTATAAGGCTGATCTAAATTTATTGCCTTTCCATTCAGGGATTAGAAAAGCTTTTCTGCCTTGAAGTTTACTGCTATTTCAAAATAAGAAAAAGTTTTGTACTATATGAATACTCATCTCATGTAGGCAATTGAAAGAGACACACAACTTGTGTCAATGAAAACCAGGTTTTTTTCCAAAGCCAGATCCCAGGCGAAGCTGAACATACTTTTTGGAACAGATTGAATATTTTATGTTACTTTTGGTTAACATTAAATTAAATGGTCTTGCTTCACTTAAATTTCCTAATGACCTGCTTTTAAGTTGAGCACAAAAACCCCTATACTGATCTCTGCTTTGTGAAGACTGGTATGTTGTTACAGCTCAAATGCAGATGCTGTCACCATCTTCTCAGTAAAACTGTGAGGTTTAGAAGCCTTAGTTTCAAGTACTTTAATTGCCAATAGTTAAGAATTACATTTTTCAAGGGGGCTTTGGGGGATTTTTATTTTTATTAATTTATTATAAGCTGTTCAGGTGGTCTGATGAGCACACTGAAGAAATCAACACACTAAAACTAAATTTATACAGAGAATAATTATTTCTTGGTTTTGCCAAGAGCAAAATGAGGTTTCAAACTAATCAGGACTATATGATCTGGGATTAGAGAAATGAGGGAAGGAGCAGTGTATTTAACAAAAGGTCAGAGATGAAGTAGTAGTAGAAAGAAATTCCAGAGCTGAAAAAGAATGACTTTTATGGTAGCCCAACAAAAATGATTGTTCATTAGGAGGAAGAGAACTCCATGAAATCAATGCAACTTTAATCTGTTTTCGTATTCAGGCCTATGTTAGTGTATTATGATAAATTTTCATTAAAGTTTTATTGCTTTGCCATTATATATTTGCACGGTACCTCTACTTCAATTATTATTCTTTGCTACTACTTAGACTCTTAGCTGCTTTTATTCTGAAATTACCTCTTTACTTTGACAATAGTGGCTAAAACAATCAAGATAAAAGTTTAAATGCTTAATGAATGTGTCAGCTGCAGTTTTTGAACCCTGCAATTCAATTTAAAAATCAGACTTTGGTTATCTTTCAACGATCTGTTCAGGCAGATCGTAAATATGAGACCCAAATTCTAGATATGTAAACAACTCATTAGCAGTAATGTTAAGGGAAAAAGAAAAAAAACAACACTTAATGCAACTGTGACTTACTATTCTATGTAAGCTTCCCATTGTTTTCATTTAAGCCTGGTTTATGGAGATGAAGCAGTTGAAGTATGACAGCACAGCTCATCTAGCAGATAGGAGAATGCAGAATGTACTTTTGCCACTAACAGAACTTTGCAAAGTTTAAATAGGCAGTCCAGTCTGCCTGGTTGCACGTACAAATCTCCACTTTGCCTAAGCGTACATCTAAGAGACAGCATAATTTACAATGTGTTTGTTTATTTCCAATCTTTTTATGATTTTGGTAGGTGCAAAGGGAACTACAGGAACTAGTTTTTTTTTTTTTTTCTTGGAGGTGTTGTTTCTGACATCTGACTGGAACAGTGCTGTGCTGCTTAACTATGTTTTTCTGTGTAAATGAGCATTCTTTCTAATTAAATACAATGTTCTGAAACTATTCTAAAACTCAAACCATTTTTTTCTCAGTACTACCAACAGTACCTATATCCTAGCTTGCTTGTATTTTAAGACAAGAAACCACAAATGGCAAAAAGGGTATTTTGGCATGCCCACAGAAGAGGCAGCCTTCAGAATTTTATTTTATTTTTTTCTTTCTTTGAAAGACATGGATCCTGTAGAAGAGATGGCAGTTGTGGGGTACTGGTTGGCTGTCTGCTGGGAGGGTAAGAAACCACCCCTCTGAATTTTTAAAGTAACCTTTTGTGGATTCAGATGTGAATGTGTAGAGTTTCATTGCACCATTTACCAAATGATAGGATGGCTGCAGCTGCAAATCCTTTTAGATGACTCCCTTGGAGACTGGCATTAATTACCGGAGGCAGGTGGGGGTGAGAGGAAAGAGAAGGGGAAGCAGAAAATCAGGCTGCCGGCCGCGGGCCTGGCCTCTCCCCGGGGCCTGTGCTGGAGCAGCCCGGGCTGCGGCTGTACCCGGCCCTCCCCGCATGCCCCCCTCAGGGCCCGTGGGACAGCACCTGCCGCCCCTGGCCGGCATCACACAGCTGACCCCCTCCAGCCCCAACATGGCAGCAGCAAAACTGCACTGCAGAACCGTTAAACAGGTGCTGTCATGGAAGGGGAGGGGGGGCTTAAACACCAGAAAGTGCAGCCAGCCTGTGCGCTGTGCTGTGGGGAGGGAGTTCTGTGGAGCCGAGGGGGTGAGGTGGGAGGCCTGGCCCCGGGAGCTGTGTAGTGCTGGGGCAGGCTGGGCAAGGGGTTGTACCTCCTGCTTGCCGTACCTGTTTGTAAACCTGAGCCCCTAATTGCAACATTTTTTTTAATTTTTTTTTTTTTTTAAGATCTGAGGTATGTTTTGAGAAATTTACGTGGATAGCAACACGGAAGTGCAAGATGATTCCCCTTCCCTTAACAAGTTTAACTTGCATATCTGAGAGGGTGCGGGGGATAATTCAGCATTTTCTGTTGCCGCTGCTCTCGACCAGTAGTTCGTCCTCATTAGCAAACTTTGGACAGAAAACAGATGCTTGCATTCCTCAGAAAATGTTGAAATTTGTGATCATCAAAAAAACCACCTTGCAACCTATTAAGAAGTAAATAGTGTTTAAAATAGCTTTAATTTGTAGTAAATATTTGAAATTTAACAAAAGGAGTGTTAAAATGCTTTACTTGTTAATATTTAACAACCTAATTCATATTTTAATTCATTAATTCTGAATCCTTGTGATATTAGTTATGATTATTTAAATATAACAAATGTTCAGGGAAACGTAAGGGCAGGTTTTTGCAGCTTGCTCTGTAATCCTGAGGCTGCTTGGATTGAAACATGCCCAATAGAATCAAAAGCTACTTTAATCTGATCTGCAGGATTACTTCTCTGAAAGAGATGCTCCAACCAGCTCAAGCGTTAGAAATGGTGTTCTCCTTCTGTAACCCAGTGTGTTCTTTAACAACCAGGTTTAGAGATAGTTTATGACAGATGGTGTGTGTTTGTGGTCAGGCAGATGGGGGCAGCTACCCTCCATGCCTTGTTGGCCTACTGGTATTGCCATGTGTCAGTGTTTCTCTGGGGAAGAACAACATTTGTGCCTCCGCTGATTGTTCCTGACCAAGCTCTGGCAGGAGATGGGACAGAGGATGCAACCTGCAATGTATTGCAGAAAAAAAAAAAGGCAGTTAGAAACTCCTAGGAGTTAGATACAGATGGCATCACTTCAAATACACTTTGGCTAGTTTGGGTGAGCAACCTGGGCTGTGTCTGCTCCAGCTCCTTGTGAAAATTAACCATATCCCTACCAGAATGAGGACATTTCCATTTCCCCATTTCATTTCCTTTGCACTGGACATATTTGTTGTACTGATAATTCTCATGTTTAATCTTTGCTAGTTTATTCTTTCTGGAAGCAGAAGCCTGTCCTGAACCTCAGTTAATTTTTTTACTGTTATTCTGGTAGTCTTGAGCTTCTGATTTATTTCATTGTATTTTGCTGGAAGCCCAGCTGCAATCTTTCGTTCCGCTCCCCAACATCTAGAACTGTGCTGTGGTCACGCTGACCTTTTTGTCTCTCTCCACTGTATAAGTAGCTGAAAGAATTTCCTGGATACAGTCAGGTCACAAGCATCCATGGGGAACCTCTTTCTGACAAATTATATTCTTGGGGACAAGATAAGTTGTGCGTCATTTCATCTCTGCTAACGAAATATTTCTAAGCAAGTTTTGCCGCCTTTTTTTTTTTTATAAAATAAGTGATTTTAGTCTCAATCCAATCCTGTGTTTTTTCATTTGTATTGAACATGAACATAGGAGCAGAGCTTGCTTACCCTATTTCTTGCAAGTCTAATTAATGTCAAAGAAGGTAAAGAAAGTGTTTCGGCATGTGAAAATATGTGGTTTAGTCTAAAACAAAAAAAAACCCTCCCCTTCCCTGTAGTGTGTATTGTGTTACATAATTAAAATAGTGCCTGTATATTTTGCTATAGTAGAACAAAAGATTTCAGTGTGAAACGAGTTTTCTGGAATCTAAATGCACCTTCCTGTAATGGGGATATACTTACTGCAACACAAGTAATATCCAAAAAGAATGTATACTAGTTTTAGTGGTTGAATTTGCAGTGTGCTGACCATATTTCATGTGCAGTGAACTGAGTAATGTGTTGAAATGAGTATCATGCTTTGAAAGCTAATTTGGTTCTGTAGTAAAATAATTAGAAACAGATATGTTCCATCTGCATCTGATTTGTATGTGCTGTCATATATGCATTTTGAAAATGTCTTTATTTTCTTTTCTTAGCCACACCAATGTAAATGGATTTAGTTCTATTAAAGTTACTGCAGCTGTATAGGATCTCACTCTTTAGAGGTTCACTGTTCCATTTTAGATACTTTCCACTGTGCTGCTGCTCTCTGCGTCCAGAATACATGTATTTTCTGCCATGTATTAAAGTGGTAGATAAGTCCTTAAAGGCATTTGGTTTATTATAGGTGCTCTGAAAATTTTGCTTTTGGAAAGTTTCTGATTAATTTAGATATGGTGACTCAAAAATATTGCTTGCAAACTTTTTGAATCGACAGAGCAATAATAATAGTCATTTATTTTAGTGCTATTATGTTGTGAAACATACAAAAAGAGTAGATATTGTTTAGCAGATTTTTAACTTACAATAATTGGAATTTATTTAGAAATATGCAGTTTTCTGACATAGGAACTGTTCAAAGGAACTTGATTAATTTTTATAGAAAAAGCTGCATGTAATGCAGGTGTGTAACAAAAGCTCATAGAAAGTGTTTCCCTAGCTGCTGAAGCTGATCAAGTCAGCTATGAAAATGGCCTGAAATTGATCAGCTACACTGTTTTGGGCAATCCTGAGTATGTTATGTTTCCCAACTGCTCAGTTGCTTTTGTCATGTAGTTTAAGGTTGCTAAATCACAGTTCTTTCATGCATGGATGCTTTGTTTAGTAAAGCAAATGAGAGCTTCAACTGCAACCCTTATGCTATAGCTCAACTCTTAACGTTTGTCTAGAGTGGTTTTTCCTTTCCTAAAACACCAGTTGTTCATCCATGTTCAGGTGTGATTACTTGGCATGTCCTTTGGCTTTTTGTATTGTACAGACAGTGCTAACTTTCATTGAGAACCTGTTGATCAGATTTACAGACCACCTTACACTTGTCCTTTGAGTGATGTTATTTATTTAAAGTTCAGCTCAGAGTCAGCCACCAAAATGCATAACTTAGTTTTCAAAATAGTCTATTTGGTCATGGGTTTGTATCCTGTATGTGACAATTCTGTTGTGCTGGCGCACAACATAAGCTTTCGGTAATCCCTAGCTTTTTTCCCTGATGTGATAGAAAAGAGGGAAATAGTTGGGCTTAACTTAAGATGTCTGTCTGTGCCTATAATGATACTGCATATTTATTCTTTTGATGATAAAGTAAACCTGTCTAAACAAGCTGTGAATTCTTTTAAAAATTTGACTGCAGATGCTGGTGTTAACTTGAATTAAAGTGTGTAACACTTCCATTGAATTTGCTTCTGATAACTTCTACACTTAGCAGTGGTGAATAAATGACTTGACAAAAGACTTCACAATGAATCCTTTGACTATTAATGAGGATGAAAAATTAGAGTGGTAAGTTGTAGAATATTCTGATATTGTAAGAGCATGTCATTTCACAAGTAAGTGGCTGGAAATAGGACAGTTTTCTGGGCAGTTTTTATCTGGCTGTAGGAGATTCAGAAAATTTGTTTATCAATGTGCTGAAATGACTGCGAAAGCTTCTGGTACACTGGAAATCACAATTTGTTCATCTCGATTTAATATTAAAAGCTGAAGCAATCACTGAGAAGCAGATATAAGGTACATGGGGTTTTCTGCTTGTTTCTCCCAAGAAATTGAAATACCAATCTTTCACCAATGAGGTCCCTTTATATCCCTTTGGTAGGTTACATTTTATCATGATTGAAACTTTGGTCTGGACAGTGATTGGAGATAAACATCATACTTAATTTTTTGATTTTTAATACTGTTTTTAGTTATCTAACATACATAATTTAGTCTCTATGTTCTTTTCAAGTGATACAGAGATCATCTTATGTGTTTTGAAGAAAGGACTAAGGCTTCAAATGTACTTAGACATTTACCACCTGTTTTCCTGTTTACTCAGTGAGGTTTGAGCTCCCTTTTATTGTCCATCCTGAAGTGACTTGCTCTGGAAAGTCTTTAGCAGAGCAATGACACATATCCAGTCAGTACTGTCATTTCTGTAGTTTGTCCATCAAGACTCTCAGGTAGAACCATTTTTCTACAAAACAACTGAGAGTTGGTTTCTGTATGAAGAACACAGCTCATCTGTGTGGGAGTTGGAATCATTTTTATTTGCATTTCATAGACTAATGGTACCACTTCAAAGATTTGTGCTTTAGGAAGAAATTGCATATAAATATATAAAAAATATCTATTTTTCTGTCCCTCAAAAGCATCAAATGAATTAGGAAAGAGTCCATCTATATATAACTGTTTGCTCGGCAGATAGATATCCAGTTATAATTACAAAATACTAGCTTAATCCTGTGCAGATCAGATTCTGCAGTCAATTTCCATAGTATGTGACTAGAAAAAAATTCAGCAAAACCATTCAAATCAGCTTTCTTTTAAGGTAAATTGTTTTCTGCTACTTTAGGTGAAATTCTATTAAATTCGTTCTGGATTTTTAAGTACCAGTGTGGCTCACAGTTTTACACCAGCAAAGTTTGACAAGGTATGTTATAAAATGTGTCCTTAATCCATATCGTGTAAATAGACAGTGATGTTTGAAGTTTTTTCCTTGGTCTAGAGTGTCTACTAGAGATAGCAAACTTTATACTAATATAAAAAGTAATTAAATATCTATTACATAGCATTTTTAATAGCATCTCTAATAGTAGAAAGCAAAACAGCCTAAATTTTTCACCCATGTCTGCTTTTCTTTTTCCCAAATGAAAAAGCAAGACCCTGTAGAGCTTTTCTTCTTGAAAAACAGTGACAGATTCTATGATACAGATAAAATGTTCACACAATATGACTTGCTTATCAAAAAGCGCAGGCATTTATAAAATGTCACAAGTCAGAATCTTAAGTTCTTTGTTGCCCCTGGTTGTAAACCTTCTCAATAATTTTCCTCAACTTTTTCACTTTTAGAAGTCCACCCGATGGCTATAAAGAGCTATTTTCTTCCCTTGATTCTTAAGGAATATTCATCATATCTTGCATATTTTTGTTTACTGCCATACCAGTCATATTTCTCTTTTAGAGGAAAACCATATGTTTCTTGTTTGTTTAGCTCTTATATAAATAACAGAAAAATAGTTAAAATGTTCTGTTCCATATTCTTATGCTCTTGAATTAAGGTTTACATTGGCTCACTAAATAATAAAGAGCTTAAGACAAGATTTTCCTCCATGAATTCATCCCAGAATAATTTTATATTGTATAGTCTGTAGTGCAGGCTTAGTACAGTGGCTTTGGCTGAGATGAGGTTTCTGGGAAAACCTGTACATCACAACATTCTTCTTTGTTTTCTCTATGATTTTGTTTAACTAGTGGAGTGCTTAAAGTGATACTCCCATTGAGACAAGTATTATTCAGTCTTGGAACACAGTACTACTCTTTACAAAGAGGTCAGAATCTGACCTTGACTAAAAAGATTTGAACAAGTGCATCTGTTTCTCAGTTAATTCCTAGTGGTAGAAGTCTTAGGTTTGTCAGATACTTGGTTCCCTCAAACAACTTCTGCATCATCTGGCAGCTTAAAAATTAGCAGGAATTATGTCTCTATTGTAGGTCTGTTGGACTCGTCTATGTCGTGGAAGTACTGTTACTTTGGAAGAAATGTAATATTTTTTTTAAAAGTACATTTTGAACCATATTTGCTGTATGGATTAACCTTTTCTACAGTAATTTCTATAAAATTCTATTGATTAACTTCCTCTTCCTTTAAAAAAAAGATTCCTCTCCAGTATCAGGGCTTTCCTGGCCAATGGGAATAAAAAATAAACTTGCATTCAAATTAAAAGATTGCTGCTTATTTTGTTAAAAATGTTTTGATCTATAGTCAGCTTTTCCCAAATAGCTGACGAAGGCCATTCTTTACCAACTAAAAGGCTTTTCTTAGAAAGTCTAGATGGCTACTATAGTTGTAGATATTTCAATATGAGGATCATTTACTGAAGAAGCCAAAAGTGAACTAGTCTATACAGGAGATAGATTTCCCATTTTGCCACACAGTTAATCTTAGAATCAATAACATTGGTTCTACAATAAAGAACAAGTAGCTACTTCATGCAGTATTACTGTCAAGGTTGCTATTCTGTGGAAAACTATAGGCTTTTGAGCATTAAACTACATATATGTCAGTACTCTATTCAGTTTTTATGTTCATTACAAGTATCCAAATTACTTTGCCACTCGGCCTTTTTTCAGAAGAGTAGAGAGGCATAAAGAAGTGCTTTCTTTATGTTCTTTCATACATCCCTCCTTCCCCTGACCTCAGTTCTGTTCCCATGAGGAAGAAAAAAACATCCAAAATGGAAGTTAGATCTCCCCACAAAAGGTTATGCTGAAATTCATGACCATCAGATGAGGTCAGCTTAAAAAGTAACTTTCCAATGTGGAATGAAGAAAGTGCTTACATATTTTTGCTTTTATTCTAGTGTGTTCACATAACTGTACAAGGAAATAATCTCAAAAAATAATGACCCAATGCATGGGAACAGTGCCTTCGCAGTACCTGTTGAATTTGGAAGTGGAAAAGATGAGAGGACTTACTTCCATGTGGTCTTCAGTACTATTCAGTGAACAGGACTATAGTGCGTAGAGAGCAACCCAGTCCCCTAAGTTAAATTTGGCAGAAATATCAACTGAAGAGTTCAGTCTTCATCTGTGCTACGGTCACTGAAAGAACAGGCAGAATTATACACCTGGAAGATTTACATATACATACCTTTTCTTTACCTTACATATACATACCTTTTCTAGGGAGTAGCATGAGTTCTTTTTATGATGATATTTTTCTTAATTTTTATAAGTTCTTTTAAAGGTTTTTTTATATTGGAGGGAATTACATATTTGGGTCCTGATAATTTAATGTGCACCAAAAAACTTTTGCAGAAACCCAGTGACTTTTACTGGGCACTATGTGGGTATACTCATCAGCCAAATATTATCAAGCCTTGCTTGCATGAGATTCAACCTCATTTGGAGGTGTGGTTTTTTTTGAGTTTGGAGTTTTCTGTTTAAAAATGGTTAATTTTGTAGTGTAATAAATAATTTTCATTACATGAATTAGAAATGTACTGAAGATTACAGGATTTTTACAGTAAAAAGTATTAAACTAATTGAGTTCTGAGAGCTTGTTGCCTGTAAAAATTGGATACTGAAGTCATTACAACAGAGCTGGCTGAGGATATGAAATTATTTTCATTCTGAAATAAGTGATAGTACAAAAGGAAGTTAAAGCTGAAAGGTACCAGCCAAAAAGACATGTCAGGTCCTGTTCATTATGTTATATTTTTTCTTTAATGCATAAGTATGTAACTGCTTTTCATTTAGCAGATAAATATGCAGGAGGAGAAATACTTTGGAATGTAGCTCGCAGTAGAGCCTTTTTGTTCTTCCTGTACTATACTGTTGCATCTTCCAATATTTGCCTCATTTCAGCAGTCATCAGAAAGCCCACACAGTCAAAAGTCAGAAGGTGAAATTGTTCATGACTTTTTCATTGGTCATTAAGAGATTCTTCTAGTAGAATAAGTATGTTATTGTTCTTTTGGAGATGTCTTTTTCTCTCTTGCTTGCATTATAGTCAATCTTCACAAATTGTAGTCAGAAACATTTTCACACAACAACCCTGCCCTGTGTTTATGGAGCAATCAATGGATGCTTTTTCCCCATATAGACCAGAGTTCTACACATCAAGATAAATAAAAATTCTGATTGCATTAAAGGATTCATAGCATTATTCAAATTTTCAACAAGGGTTTTGTAGTTAGAAATGGGTTTGTGTGCTGTTAACAAAGAACATGAAAAAAAAATTAAGTATTGCTTTGCAATAACTATACAGAAACACGGCAGTGAATCCCTTTGTTTAATGTCAGAGTAGGTGCTTGACCTGTTTCTTAAAGTGCCATGTAGTTAGTAGTTGCATGTTTTTTCAGCTTAGTTACTAACTCTGCTTAATGGATTCAGAGTGGTTATGTGACCTTAGTCATCAGTGTTCTTGCTTATTAGTGATGTAAGGATTTCTAACACCTAAATAGGTAGCAGGTTTTGCTTGTTTATTGAATCATAAACATGCCTCTCTCAGTTGTTCTCTTGGCATTGTTCCATTAATTTAGGTGCCTGCTTATTTTCATATACATTTGTCTGTCCCACTTCCAATCTCAGATGCTATTTTTACAAGAGATTGAGAACTGCAGTGTGTTACTGTTACCTCTTTTGACTTTCACTGTAGATTTCATTTATATTATTATGTCAAACAGACTGAAACATTTCACAGATATCCTCTAAAAAGTTTTAATTGGTGGAAATGTCTGTTAAAATAGCTGATTAGCACTACAGTGTCCCCTGATATGTGACTTTATAAGACAGCAAGACTAACAGGAGCTATTTTTGTGACAAAGATATACTTGCTGTCAACTCGTCATACATTTATCAGTGGAATGCTTTCAGCAAGTGATGTAACTTATCTATTGCAACTGATTATGCCTTTAAAATTAACTAGCAAATGAAATTTTCACAGGTTTTCAATGAAAAGACCTATGGTTTTATATCTCCTACTGACCTAAGGGGATATTGTAGAAGTTATTCCCTACACAGAGATTAGCCCATATTTCACAACTCTGCCACTGATTTCTGATTTAGGTGAAAAAAATAGTCCTTGATGTTTCTGTATATCAACCTCCTGCTCTGAAAAACAAGTATGTGCAGTCCAGCTTTTCTGACTTCTCACAGAGCACCAGTCTTCATTTCTGTGTCATTATGAATAATTTGTCATTGTTCATGAAATAAGACATAGAATGTGAATTAAGATTACAGCCCCTTATGCATCTCAAGATGCTGAATTTGAAAAATTTGTACCTCTCTGGAAAAGAACAGCAATCGCAGCATATAAGGGAAGGGCAGGAGAAAAAAAAAACCTTTACGCATAATTTTCCATTAAAGTGGTCTATGCTTATTTTGAATGCGTCATAATGTTTTGTACTAGCTAATTCTTTCCTTGTTTGGATCTATCTCCCTGCTGCTGTTATAGTAAATAATGTAGACATTTGCTGGTTACAGTTCTGAATAACAGGAGCCAAAATTTCCAGTTTTGGTATTTAATTATTTTGGAACAAGTTATAATAAGTATAGACAGAAGAAGTAGTAGAATTTGCCAGAGCTTATAAGTGAAATGGAATATTGTACAGAAGGTACAATACAATATTTACATTTAATATAAATAATAAGTTTGATTGTGGGAACTGTCTAATAGTAATGTTTAGTGAGTAGTTTCTTGTCAAAATGGTTAAACAAAAGTTATTGGTTCAACAAAAATAATTCAGTGGGCTTTAAAAAAAAATTGACCCTTACATAATTTACACAAGTTTGTCAGGTAAAAGAATCAGGAGTTTTCTTTCTTAAATATTGTATTGTCAAAATGTCTTTCAGAAACCTACCCATTTTGTAATTATTTTTAAAATACATATGAATTATTTTACTTAAATCCACCTTTAAAATTATGTCTTGCATTAAACTAAACTTTTACTTGATATTTACATTATCTATATTACTTCTTGAATTTTTTATGTTGTGATGAACTTCAGAATGTCAACTTCCTATCTTCCTGAAATCAACTTTGAAGTAACAGAATTTCCTTAAACAGAAATACTAGGGTTTTAAACAAGGCTACATATAACTATGTGCATTTTTTTTATACATGGAGTATTATGTGATGAAATAAAATGATAAAAGTTTGTGGGAAATTTAACTTTTTAGAAGTGCCATTCTAAAAGTAAGGTTTAAGCATGAGCATTTTGACTATTGTGTCTAATTCTGCATCTGGTTCAAAGAGGTTACGAACTTTTATAAACCCATCTGCAGTCACTTATGACACATTTGACTTCTTAAATTTTCAGTGTTGATCAAAGTGTTTCATTCTAACATTTCACTCTTAAAATTTACTAATTTCATAGTACTTAGATACAAAAATTC
>JAOXJM010000004.1:8511291-8525413 GCA_026413425.1 Tringa solitaria
TTAAACATGCATTGTCATTTCCCCAAAATACTAATTTTTTTTTATTTTTATGAAGAAAAAAGTTGATTTTTATATAGTGTTCTGCAGAAAACTGAGCTTCCCCCATGGACAGAATTCAAGTACATTTTTTTTTTTCAAAGGCAGAAAAATTAAATGAGACTTTTTATATGAAAGCAAATTGACACATCAAACCTACTAAGTTACTGCTGATTTGGTACTAATAAAAAAATCAAGTGTCCTTTTCGAGAAATATAAGGTTGGGATTTTTCTGTGAACGGGGACTGGGAAATCTCCAAGCAGCTATTCTACCTTGACAGAGAATCTCAGAAGAGTAGGTTTGCTGCAAATTAAAAACAAACAAAACCTCCATTTACCTTGCAAAATGTTCTAACTCATTATATTTTGGGATTCAGGCTAATGTTTTTACAAATTAAAATTATGAACTCATATCAAAATAAAGGGAAATAAAGAGGTTAATTGTAATGTATATTCCTGTTTCTTCTTTTACAACCAATTTATTACAGAGCTACTTCTGTGTCAAAAGTGAATCTTGAATGGCTAGATACTAGCCTTTGAAAAACTGCAATCATTGATAAGTCATATTGTTCATTATAAAAATGAAGAGTTTTTAATTTGAAAAATTGCAAAGAGACTTCCTAGTAGTTACGAAATGAATCTTAATGCTGTTATTGTGGGAATTGGCAGCATGGGTTTTGATGCATATCATTAATAACAAAAAGCCTCATTCCAGTTATTAAAATACTCTCGCATATTCTGTAGTGATCATTTTTGAGTTTTTACAGTTTGTTGCTTGCATTACTCCCCAGTGACATTATATGTGTAGATTGTTCTCCAAGTATGTACAACTGAATAATAATATTAAAAACTAATAACTTCCTTTGAGTGCACTGTAGAATTAAAAACAGAAAACAGTTTTAAACCTTTAATATAATGAAAAATTATATTGGGACTTTAATATTGTTTTGCTTATGCTTCAGTTATTGCTTTCATTAAAGTTTTAATTTCCAGAGATATTGCTTTGATAAAATTAAGTAAACATCTTTGGTTAATATCTATGTACACACTGAAAATTATGTGTCTTTTCCCCCTTGTTTATTGCCATCTACTTTCCATTATAATTACTTTCCCTAATACACACATATAATGCAGCAAGAGTGAATTAAAATAATTCATCTATATAATCAATGAAAAATGTGTGAGGACGATGACTATAATCTTCAAAATTAACCACTACAGTAAAATAACAGCAATTTTAGGTCTTTATGCTCTGTTTGTTCCATTGATATAATTAGTACAAGTATTAAAATACATTTGATGGGGACAATACTTACCTGTTATAATTTTTACTATATTTTTAAAGAATTCTGTAATTTACTAATTGCAGTTATTTTGTAAAATAGTTGTGACTAAATGATGCAGATGGGATCACTGAAACAAGACGACTGGATCAAAACCTCAGTTCGATGAACCAGTTCTGACTACCAGAAACACAGAGTGATTGAAAGGGAAAGGCTGCCTCCCTAATATATTTTTTTTAAATAGTAACCTCAGCCATAGGAGTTAACCATGGATTATCATTTTGAACCCAGAGTATATCTAATTTCAATTACCTCTAATCCAACTAGTTAACTTAGTGATACCTGCATTTTTGTATGTGTGTAGATAGATAGAGAGATAAAAACATAGAGACTCATAATGTAAATATTCATTTTCAGGTTGCCAGGTACAGGTGAGGAACTGCAAATGAGCTGCATTCTGCAGAAGGGACATACACACGAACATATGTACTGATATTAGGTCTTCATAATATTGGTTGCCTGACAAGGATGAGAGGGAGGCGTTGGTAGTGATGCGTGAAAGCCCTTTACTGTGTACCTGAGATCATAGTCCTGGAAGGCCAAATCATGAGATCTTTTCTCATCTCTTTTGTTGTTTTTTTTAATTTTTTTTTTTGGTACTTGTCTGTTTGTTGAGACACTTAAGCAGTTGTCTAGTAGCTCTAGATTGAGTCTTTCCACTTTGATAAATTGGATTTTTTCCACCTTTATCTACAGCGGCACCCTTTTATACCTTCTTCTGAAGCAGCTGCTGCTGTGTGTTGTCTTTTTGGTCAGCAAGGTTGAAGTATTGTCTGCAATTTTACTATTTGGAATTAAATGTTAGGAAGCATAAGATTAAGCAAAATATCAGGGTCAATAGAAAATAAAGCCTCTTTCTAACTTTTTTTTTGTCTGTAAAAATAGGATACTATGAAGAAAATGTTCTCTCTCTTGAGGAACCCACATATACACAACAAATGAAACTCCTTTTTTCTTCTCTCCTATTGTTATTACTGTGATATCAGCAGTTGTAGAACTCTCGACCAGTAGTAATTTCTGCATCTTTAAATTTCTACTGCTCTTATTGCTCTCCTGTAATTTTTCAATTTCAGTGGAGGTCACTGTGGCCTGGGTGATGTCCAACTCACTACAAAAGATGGCCAAATTCTTTTTGTGTCTGACTAGTTTGATAAGCTGCCATAGTCTATAATTTCTGCCTGTATATGGGTAAATACAGCTACACCTACCTCATAGTTTGCAAAGGCTTGCAGAGGGATCGCTATTTGGATGCTTCAGTTGAAATCTTCATTTTGTATAGGATATTCTGCTGATTCTGTCAGAATTCTGACAAACTACTGTGTTTGCTATGTAAAAATCTGTGGTTGATTGACACAGTCACCCCAAATGATCATTTGTTTTACTTTGTCTGATTTCAAATCCACTAACTTCAGTGGGGCATATGACTGAGAATTAACATGTTTGGATGTGTTTACTTTGTCATTAACTTTGTGTGATCATGGGGTAGTAATGCATTTTACTGAGTCTCAAACTTCTGGTTAGTAATATATTACTTTTCTTAGCTAGTGTTTTTTTACAAAAATAACATTTAAATTAAGTTTTTATAAGCCTGCATCAGTCTATGAAATGTGCTGAGTTTTTGTATGGCATATTGTGCATACCTCTGCTGATAAAATTGAAAACTCCAGGAGTGTTTTTCCAGGAGTTCAGCAAGGATCAGTGTTTCAGTTATGGCCAAGTCTTGTCCTGATCTCACTCTTTTGGCTTACTTTATCCAAGGAAGCAATCTGGGCCGTCTGTGGAAGAAGAGCTGTTCCTGAGTTGATGCAAAGGCTGGGGCCATTGCTGCATTCTAGGCAAGGAACGTTATGGGCAGGAAAGTAATATAAATAGTAAATTAACTTACTGAATTAAATAAGTTATTATTTTCCTTCATTGGTGTTATGACTGACTTTCATTGGGTTTATCTGATGTAGTTGTATGTGCTTGAAAATATTTTTTTTAAAGGAGAAATGTTTCAACTATGCCATATTGTTGGTGTTTAAGTAAATGCTGAACAGTGATTTGCAAAGGCAAAAGTGATTCATATGTGGTCATCTTACCTGTGAGAAGCTAGTGAGCAATTTATGTTGCATTAGTGAGATAGAAAGAGTTCAGATAATCCCAAATAGCAGGTTTAGTCCCCGGTAAAAGACTTCTTTGTATTGTATGGTGTTAGTTATATATGGACATGATATTTATGAAGATATAATGATGGGGCATATGAGGAAAAAAGGAGATTACTCAGTTTTGGTCAGTCGTTAAGTGTGTGATTTAGTTGATTGTTTTTTGCCATAAACCTTGTGTTATTATGATAATATTTCTTCTTTGAAATGACAAAACATTCCCGCAAGCAGCTGTATAAGCTGATCTCCAGGACACATTGAGTTGCAGGTATCCTCAATATTGTGATGTTTCTATGCTTATCTTTAGGTGAATGTAATTATAGTATTGGACTAAGACCACATTTTAATGGTACAAGCTGGCTGGTGTTTAGAGCAAAACGTGTGTACCATAAAGACATCTTGAGATCCATTAATTTCTTCTTAATACAATTAAGACAATATTAGATATGTGGAAGTGTAGCTGAAGGAGTGAAAGAGACAAAGAACATAGTATTTGTAAAAGAATGACTTGATAAGATTTTATCTGGCAAGCTCCTTGCAAAGCGGATGTGATTTTTTACCAATTGTATTCACAGGGAAGAACTAAAGTAATTATGGTCAATAAAGCTTAACATTTACCCTAGTTTCAGTTTTTAAAACTTCACTTTAAATTCCATGATCATGCCCGTTCTTTTTTGAGGAAAGAAAAGCTAGCTTTCTCTGGCTCTTTAATGAGCTAAGGAAATCAGCATAATTCTGGCGAGTAAAAAATGGTGAATCAATCCTTACTTTTTGATGGCTTAAAACTAGGTTTTCATTGCAGTCACAAAACTGAGGGGTAAATTATTCTGTATGGAAATCCATGCTACAGAAGTAGTGATACCAGTAGCTAAGTTGAACTTGGAACATCCTGCTTTAAAATGTTTATCATATACTACGTGCATAGTCAGAGTGTTTGTGAAAGCAGCGCTATGGGAAATCCATTACCAACAGAGATTAATACGCCTGTGACACTCAAAATTACAGTTCTCTGTTATGCCAGTTTTGACCCTTGATGCTACTTCTCACTTGCATGACAACAGACGTGCTCTGGGGATGTTGACTGCAGCATTTGAGGGTCTGTCTGCTTTGATACTGCATAGCAGCTGGAGGTGCTTATTGGTGACATGAATGGTAGAAACTGATATTGTAGGCATGTTTATCTACAACAAAACACTGTCTCTCTGATTGCTTTCTACATTAGCAACATCCACTTGATCCTGTAGTTATGGTTACTGTGTCCTATTAAATGTAGGAATTAATTTGGTTCAGAAAAATACTCATACCAGTTTATATCATGTTGAAAGAATCAGTGTATGATAAATCACCCTGTATTAATCACTTCTCCACTTAGCAAAAAGAGAAAAAGAAACTCAGTACAAGCTGTAAGGAAAAGTACTCTCAAATACGTGATTTTAAGGGGGATGTTATTCAAGAGAAATTAGATGATTGAGTGGTGTGCCTTTGACTGAGATGGATAGAAATTGCTTCATATATTGGCTCATTTATAGAGAAAACAAACTCGTTTTCCAAAGGATTCCGAGAGATTAGGAATCCATCTTCCATTTGCAGCCCTTTTATACTTCTTTTGAAAACTAGGTCAAAGTGCTTGCTGCTATTACTGTCATTTAAAGGGGATTTACCTCAATATTCATCCTAAGAGCTTTGCAGAAATTTCATTCTAATCACTGCAGCAGTGATTCAGATTTATGGCTTCTCAAATCATTGGCTGTTCTCTTTATAACACTAATTGTAAAAATTGAGGATGGTGATATGCAATTATTCTACCAAAAATGTAGAGCACTACAAAAGGGCAGATTTAGTCCAATTGTGGGGTTTCTTGAAACATTGATATGGTTAATAGATTGCTCGTGAACAACAGATGGAATATTTTGCAGTTTCCTGTTAATGCATAGCCATTGTTCTAGTGATTAGTCCAAGTTACTTGGTTGAGGTTATGAATAAATGTAATTTTATACTGTTCTCTTCTAGATTTGCTGTTTTTCCTATAGAAGTACAGCAGAGCTGCTAGACGAAAAAAATATTGCTTTCCCTTACTATGCCTGACATCATAGGCTAGATGGGTGTTACCTAAACCAGAACCTGGTGGTAGTATCAAAAGTTGCAGGGAAGCCTGTAATTATTGTCCCAAATGGAAGTAAAAAGCTAAAAGGAGTTTAATGAAATCATATAGTTTCCTGTTCAATTTGAAAGAATTTAGGAGCATTCAAGCTAAAAGTTTGAATATGTGGATGTGTAAATAACATGTAATACTTTGACTGCGTGCATTTCTGAGAATTAGACATTTGCTAAATGGGCCTCAGGTATCTTTGAAAATCTTTACATTTGAACACTGAAGGTCTGCAAACAGAATCTTTAGAATCTAGGATGATCCTATAACGTTAGTTCTTGCAGTTCCATTGTTAAATCTGTCAAGGCCTCTGTTGAGGCACTGTTCATAACCAGGCCAATTATTTTGAAATTCCTGTACTGTAAAGTAGGGTCAAGTCTTTCTCTTCTGCGTTTTATGAATTTTTATGACATTTTATGGTTGATAAATGCAGTTTTGCACTTTCTACAAGTAATCATTAAGGTTTAATTTTGCATCAACCGGTTGAGATTTACATGCCATTTTTTATTGTTACAATTGCAATGGTATGGAATAGTTTGGTTCAATTATTTTAGCCGCATTCTGACTATTTTTCAGCCATGTGGGTAATGGCAAATCCTTTCATTATATGTCACATATAGTTGAATTTGTTTAGGAGCTGTTTGGTACAAAACATGTTGATAGAATTCTTAATTTCTTGATTTTTAAAAATTTGGCAAAAAGAAAAGAACACTTCACTGTAAAAGTATAAAATTTCATCTGGTTGCTCAGCTGCTTTGTCTATCTGTTGCATTTGTTAATTTAATGGAAATGGTAGTTGTATGGTGCCTGTAATCTAATCTGATTGATTAGAATGTAATTGATTCTGCATTTAAAAAAAAGCAGTCAGCCGAGGGAAGTAATCTTATCAATGTAAATAAATACCTGAAGGGAAAGATGCTCCGGCTCTTTTCAGTGGTGTCCAGTGACAGTTTTTTGCCCCCTGCTACAGCAAAGACATGGATAAACTGGAGTAAGTTCAAGAGAGGACCACCAAAATGGTCAGGGGCAAAAGCAGATGATGTACGGCAAGAAGATGAGTGAACAGGGCTTGTTCAGCCTGGAGAAAAGATATCTTCTCCTGATGGCAGCCCTGCAGTACCTACAGGGGTCCTAGCAATGCAACCTAACAGGGTTTAGTTTTCTCTGTCACAAACAAATTTTCAGGCATTTCAGTATGGTTGCAAGAGTTAAATTTAGTGTTCTCTAATAGTCTTTTATTTTGAAGCAGCTGTTGGGGAGCCAACTGTTTTTGGCAGAGCCGATCATTACCTTCTATTCAAGCCTTATTTTAAAAAAATACTTGGATGCATCTCTTGTGTTGAAGAGGAGAATGAAAGTAATCAGCATGGAGTTTCAAACACATTCTTTTGTGTAGTCTATTTGAGCACCACTTATTCCCTGACGTCTTGTTTGTTTACAAAATATCTTGGATGAAAATGACATTCCAAAAGCAATGATTTATTATGAATACGAGGGTGAAATTGTTGTTCTCTCTTAGAACTAAGGATGATTCCTGTATGCAGGTTGACACATGCTCTTGGATACTATTTTTTTTTTTATGGTAAGTGATCCCCATGTGTTACATGGACTAGCTGCACACAGAGACCTTGTCAGGCAGATGAACACAAGGCCAACAGATGGACTGGAAAAGGATATTCTGAGGTGTACTGTATCTTCTGACTATTACATTAATTGGGCATTTTCACTGACTACTTTTTCTGTTTGAAAGGCACTTCAAAAAAGTAATTAATGGTAATATTTTTAGAGTAATTTTAAGATATTTATATAATTGCTTCAGTACTCCATTTTTTAAAAGTACATAATTTTCTGTTTTTATTATCTATGTAATGGCAGAATTCTGGACTACAGTAAACATGCATAATTATCTGAACACTTCAAGATTTTGATAGATGAAATCTTGGTTTCATTACCTTCTGTTTTGTATAGGGCAAATGGACTAAAATAAGTTTAAAGGCATAGGAAATTAAAATTTTATAAGCATTTCTGCCCACCAGAGTTGATGAATCAGACTGACTTCAAAGAGAAATGAGGTTTTCATGTCATCTGCTCTTTTCAGTTTTTCTTATGTTTAAAGAGGTGGGAGCTTTCATGTGCCTCTGCTTCTCATATGCTGCATCTGATCCAAAGCTGATCAAAGTCTTTTAGTTAATTTCAATAGGTCTTCAGTAGATGTTAAAATCAGTTGTATTAATTGCTAGAAGGGAAAGATGGGATTATCAGCCACCTGAAAAGTGCATAACTTCTGTCAAGGTCTTACGGAAATCAACACTGGAATATGTAGTTGTGCATCAGTTCCATTAATAATCAGTGGAGTGAATTCTAACTCCAGTATGACTAAATGAATTGCATGCGTTATTTTTTTACCTGTGTCATCCAAGGCCGCAGTATATCTGAATAGTTAGCTGTACAAATGAAGAGTGTCTTCAGCAAATGCACAAACTTTTTGGAAAAGAAAAATCAAGTTTTTTTAAACCTTTAACAATGTATAAACTCCTTTTCCTGCACTAAGTATGCCATTTTGTTTCTTTGTTCACTGTCGGAGTCCACACATGACATGATTTTTAGGTTAGCTTATGACAAATGGCTGTATGAACCTCAGAACGTAGGGAGGGCAAGATATAAAGCTCAAGTTTATAAAAGCTTGTCATCATGGCAGAAATGAAGTCTTGCAGTTGAAAAGCCAACTATGACTCCCTCTAGCACAAGTGACCTCTCCAGCCTGTCTATACTTATTGTAAGATTAGTCTTTATTTTGCCCAGGGGACAGACGCAATGTGTGTGTTCCAACAGCTGCTCCTATAAGCAGAACAAGGCATTGCAAGAGGTGAAAAGAGGAAAGGTTTTTCTGTGTAATAAATGGATTAAAACCTTGAGCTAGAAAAAATCAATTATTAAAAAATAATATGATGAACACTGGCATTAAAAGATAAAGAATGCACACATATACTTTTGTAAATAACATGTTTTCAACCACTTTGAAATATGTGTGGCTATTACTTTCTGCTACAACTGAATTTACTACATAACTCATTAATTTCCTTTCAGTGTGACTAATAGGAAATCATGTTTATTCAGGACCTCTGTGGCTTCTGTCCAAAGCGATAATAAGTATGCCATCTGTGATAATAATCTGTGTGATGTATACATATATGACGAAAGCACTGGAAAGATAATTAAAAATTGTTGCTTTTGCACAAATTCAAGAATATATATGGTGGCAGGGTGACTTTCTGCTGCTGTTAAGTTGAAATGAAGTCAAACCTGATATCTGAATGACTCTCTGCTCTGTTAACAGTTCCCTGACATGCTGCAACCTCTTCTGGGTTGAAGTTTGGATTCATTCACAGATGACTGTACTAGTTTCATGTTAATAATTCCTGGACGTAGGTCTGCATAGGAAGGATCAGATAGAATAAAGGTGGTGATTTGAAATAAGTAGATGGAAGTGCTCTTGAATGACACCTACAGAATATTTTTTCATGGGTTCAAATTACATATGTCTGTTTCTCTGGGCACTAAATTTGTTTTCTCATAAACAAGTGTCTTTCCTTCCACTTAAAAATATCAAACTGTCACAACATTTCAAAAATTATGTGTAAATATGCTATACATCAGAATGTTTCAGAGCACAGGTGAAAAATCAAAATAGAATACAAAAGAGAGTTGGACAATCATCAGGGACATGGAATTGGAAAAATACTAAAACATATTTATGAAAATAGATCTTTTTATTTGGCTTTTGGCTTTTTTTTTTAAAGAGGACTGTTGCAGTTACACAGTTAATGTGAAAGCCTGTGCAGTAATAAGGCCAAGTAATCAGTTTTCTTTTGCTTTTAGATCAGTAAAATTCATTGTGTATGTGAAAAAATGAGACAGAAATGATCAGAGCAATGCTGATGTAACCATGTTGTTCATAAAATCCAGCTACTTTAATTACTGATCGCATTGGAACAAGACTGTGAATGGAGAAGTTTGGGAAATTTTAACAGTTTGAAATATGTGTTTTGGATTCTTTTGCTTGATTTGCAAATCAGAAAGTCCATTCTAATATATAGTTCCACTGGCAATCTGATTCCTTCAAATAGGTGCAGACCAGGTACTGTTAGCCCAGTTTTACTGTTTTTGGTAATGCTAATAATAATGGTAAGCAAGCATGTATTACTGTAAGATGGAATATGAATCGTGCACATGAGCTGTCTTCTGTCTGCTACAGTGCAGAGGGCCGGTACCCTCACTGTAAAGGACAGCTCTTAATCTCTATTTGGAGCAGAGATATTTGCATCATTGTGTGCTGCTTCTCTGCTGCTCTAGCCTCTTATCTTTCCAGCCCACCATAGCCTCATATTTGATCAACCTGATAATTTCCACATTGATAACTTCCACCTTCTGGCTTCATACTCCAAGTATTTCTACAGTACAATTCACCATTTTTTCTCCTCTTTGACAATACTGCTTCTATTGAGTTATATTCTAGCCATATTAAAGCCAATCTGGTTAGACTTTACATCTCTTCCACATCTGGAAGTATTTCCCTTTTCTGGTCTAGTATCAGTGTAGTGGGTAGTTAGTGAAAGTTACTACAGCCCCCTTTCCCCCCTTATAATTAACAGATCTAGTTTCTGAAGATAACCATACTAGAAATTACTATTTAGGCAAATCTTTCATTGTTTATCCCCAATGCAGGGTCTACTTTTGCCTTCTTGGAGAACTGCAATTCATTTGAATGTGGTAACATTTCTGTTGGCTCTTTCTTAAGGGCTAATACATAAACACTGAACAGGTCTAAGAATATCTGTATCTTTTTTTAAAACTCCTGTGTTCTACCACTACCTTACATTGCATGTCTTTGTCAGAAGATCTTGAAACTCAGCAGAATTCCTCTGTACTTATTACCAACTGACTGGTTCCAAGAGCAGTCTGAAGCAATTGTTGTTTAGATTTTTTTGGTTGTTTTTCTGCTTCATTTATGGATGGGTCAGTATGATTCTTGTGACTTTTGGAACAGCTCATCCTGGATGTCATCTCTAAGCATGTAGAATTAAAAAAAAATTACTGGATAGCATTCTACAGTAAGACGACTGGTTGGGTTGATGAGGGGAGAGCAGTGGATGTTGTCTACCTTGACTTCAGCAAGGCTTTTGACCCTGTCTCCCATAACATCCTCATAGGTAAGCTTAGGAAACGTCGTTTGGATGAGAGGACAGTGAGGTGGATTGAGAACTGGCAGAGTGGCAGAGCTCAGAGGGTAGTAATCCTTAACACAGAGTCTAGTTGGAGGCCTGTAACTGGTGGTGTTCCCCAGGGGTCATTACTGGGCCTAGTCTTGTTCAATGTATTTATCAGTGCCCCAGATGAGGGGACAGAGTGTACCCTCAGCAAGTTCACTGATGATACAAAACTGGGAAGGGTGGCTGACACACCAGAAGCTGTGTTCAACAAGACCTAGACAGGGTAGAAGGTTGGGTGGTGAGGAAGCTAATGAAGTTCAACAAGGGCAAGTGTAGGGTCCTACACCTAAGGAGGAATAATCCCATACACCAGTACAGCGGTTGACCTGCTGGAAGGCAGATCTGTGGAGAGAGACCTTGGACTCCTGGTTTTCAACAAGTAGACCATGAGCCAGCAATGTGCCCTTGTGGCCAAGAAGGCCAACGGTCTCCTGGGGTGCATTATGTGGTCAGCAGGTCAAGGGAGGTCACCCTCCCCTCTACTCTGCCCAGGTGAGGCCACATCTGGAGTACTGTGTCCAGTTCTGGTCCCCCCCCAGTTCAAGAAAGACAGGGAACTACTCAAAAGAGTCCAGTGGAGGGCTATGAAGATGATCAAGGGACTGAAGCATCTCTCCTATGAGGAAAGGCTGAGACACCTGTGTCTGTTTAGCCTGGAGAAGAGAAGACTGAGAGGGGACCTCATCAGTGTTTATAAATATCTAAAGGACGGGTGTCAAGAGGATGGGGTCAGGCTCTTCTCAGTGGTGCCTGGTGACAGGACAAGGGGCCACAGACACAAGCTGGAATACAGGAAGTTCCATCTGAATATAAAGAAAAACTTCTTTAATTTGGTGACAGAGCACTGGAACAGGTTGCCCAGAGAGGTTGTGGAGTTTCCTCTAGAGATATTCAAAACAAACCTGCATGCATTCCTGTCCAGCCTGCTGTAAGTGAACCTGCTTTGGCCGGGTTTGGACTAGGTGATCTCTGTGCTCCAACTAACTGTTGAGCACAGTCTGTTGGTGGCCTTGTTTCACCCCTATAGAAGCTAGTAGAAAAGTGCCGTGGATGCCAGTGGGTTTCAGGTCTGACCCTGTCAGTAAAATTTCCTTTTTCACAGGAAATTGTTTTTCAGCATTTACTAAACCATTTCAGTGGTTGATTTTCTAGCAGCAACAATTGCAATAGATGTTTTTTCCATATCAGTTGACAAATTTGGATTAGGCTGGAAACATTTACAGCCAGCATTATTGGGTGCCAACATTATTGATGTTAATAAAAATGCAACTACTCAGTACCTGAAAATCCTGGATTATGGTGTCTAGTGCCTAACTTTTATTGCCTGGCTCTGGAAACAGAATGTTATGGGATCACAGTTCATGAAACTATCAAATTATAGAAAGAATCAGGGTCAGTCCTAGAGTCTTCAAAGTCATTTGTCTAGTTTATGAACTCCTGCTTTTCACATGGCTGATTTTCCCGCTGGTGGCTGGAAGTCTGAATGTTAACAGAGTAGCTGAGGACTCTAGCTGGAAGTAGTGTGGGGGCCACCTATAACATCCTAGAGAATGCTGTGGGTCCCTACCCTGAAACTGAACCCAGGAGCCCTTCCAAAAATTACAGTTATGTCAATAATTTTTACCTTTTTAGTGAGACTGAAACTGTGTGCCTGAACTTGGAAAAGTGACAGGCTTATCCATTCATGAAGATGGATAAAAAACTGTGATTGAAAACATTTTTCTAGTGAAAAACTCAGCTTTCTTTTCAGGAAAAAAAGGAATATCTTGCCTGTAATGTTTTGTTGCATGTTGAGCAAACAGCATTTGATTATATTGTCTAACCAGACAGCAGCAAAACATTTCTAGATGCTTGCTAGCCTCAAGAAGAAAAATAATCTGTCTTTAAAATCTTCCTTTAGGCTAATACTGCTTCTCTCACACTTAGAATTCCTAATCTTCTTCATTGTAATTAGAGAGAAAATTGTTTTAGTGAGAATGAGACAGGCATAGAAGACTCAGGGTCTGCACATATAGTACCTGCTACACCCACTCAGTGTTGCATGATGACTTAGTGGAACCTTAAAGGAAAGTGGATCCTCAGTGCCATTTTAGAAGTGTCGTATGATTTTTCACATGTGCACCCCAAACCAAGCCCATTTGTGATCCCTCAGTATCTGACAATATTGGTCTCCTGCTTCAAAAATGAATCAAGAGGTGAACAACTGCAAGGAATGTTTTTATGTCTTCTGCTTAATGAAAAGCAAATCTCAATAGAAATTAGAGTTTGGTTACAGCCATACCACAGGACTGTTCTGTGTGTCACAGCTAACATGGCAATTTGCCCTGGTTGTGTTTACTGTTTCCCAGCGCTCCTGTACTTGACCTTACCCTGATATTCCCCCTATGCTAATTAGGTAGATGATTTTTTTTTAAGAGGCCAGCTAGTGTAATCTTTCACACTTCCTATGCTGAACATTACCTTTACATGTATGTAAGTCTTTTATGGTTTCTTAATGTTGCTTAGATCACAGAAGACTTCATCACTTAGACCACTTCATCACAAAGCAGCACGAGAATGAGCATCTTCCCTTAGGAAAGATAACAGCAATAATGATAACTTATTTTTGTGAGAATCTGATAAAGTTAAACAATTGTTATTCCAGTGTTCTGGTTTTGTTCACAAACAATATACTTTTTAATGATGTAAAGAAGACTTGGGGATAATTCAAAACTTCTGGAGCTGTGACAGTGCTGACCCCCACTCGGTGCATAGCTGAGATTCCCTAAGCACTGTTTGTTTCAAATTCAGTAAACGCTGATGTCTTTGAAGTCCACATTCAAAGTCAATCTTGCCTAGCTCTTTCTGTCTTGTTAGACTGAAATGATATAAGAATACTTAGGGTAACACATCATATAGAAACAACATTTTCTGTGTTTCACATTGAATAGGCATCTTTAGTTATATATATCAAAAGAGCTGACAGCATCTTTAGAACGAATTCAAACTAAGGTCTTTTTTTATTAACTTTTCTCTAGTAATATAGGAACTGAATTATGATGTATCAACCACATGACATTCTTACTTGATCTTCACAAAGTTTTATCTTCGTGATAATTAGTTTTAAAATCTGTTCTTCTAGTTCTAAAAGGATATTTTATGTGCCAAAAGTTCTTCATCTGAAAGTATCAGGATCACTTC
>JAOXJM010000004.1:8525513-8541162 GCA_026413425.1 Tringa solitaria
AGTTCTTCATCTGAAAGTATCAGGATCACTTCTTCACATCTGTGACCTTGTCCTCTTGAGATTTTTCTTAATAATTTTCCTCTTCCATCAGGCAGTCAAATGCATAAGTATCTGTTTTTGTATATTTCATCAATAACATCGTTCTCCCAAGTGATTGCTGGCTTTCAGAATAGATGCAAAAATACTAAAAGCTGAATACTTGGAGAGAGACAGACAGCGTTCATTCTTTGCACTCTCCTTTCCTCAATCACTTTAGTGGTTCTGTTTGGAACACTTTTCTTTCACGCTTTGTGTGATCTGAATCTTGGGAATTTTACCACATTTAATATTAATTGATGTTAGAGCATTTTCTTAGCAGTACTGTAGTTACAGACGAGTTTTATTTTAATTTCTGGGTTTGGTGCCAGCTGTTTTCTGGGAAATTTACCTTGTAGATGGAATTTCTTTCTGAACATTTTCAGGGCAGAAATGTAGAATATTTTTGTCGATGTTTCTCTTTATTTATTGTGGTGTCCTTGAGAAGAAAAGCTGCATGTACAATAGACCTGACCTTGTCTTTGTACTCTGATAATTAGGAAACCTTATTTAAAGCTGGCCATGATCTTTGTTCTCTAGAGATTAGCATCTTTCAGATGCATGAAGTTCATTTTGGAGTAATTAAATTCATAAGGATTTTTCTGAACATATGGTGGAATTGCATCTTTCTTATTTGAGTGTGCTTTTGCATGTGAACCCTTCCTGGCTCCAGATTTACAGCAGGGAGAGGAATGTTATCACTGTTGCTTGTGGTATAGCACCTGGCTCCATTATAATTGAGTCATGTGGACAGGTAAGTAAGGGGTCCCTGCGTGAGAGAGGGTGTGATATAGCAGATAAGAAGAGGAAGAGGAAACAAAACAATAAAGATACTTGCTCGAGTCTGCAGGTTACACTGCAGGTTGGTAACAAAAATGGGAATTCATCTTATCCCTCATGACTCTAACTCTCTATTTACCTACAAGAAGTTGCTGGCTGTCACATTCAGAGCACAAACCCTCTCCCGGGTTTTGATATGGCACACCTCTGCAACCTTGAAGATCCTCAGCGGGGACCTGCCCCTTCTTTGCCAGAGGCTGCTATTAAGCTCTAATTCTTGCTCTTGGTCTCTGCCTGAGCTACGCTACAGGTATGCCAGTGCCCAGTCTTTTACCTTCCTGATTCTGCTGCTGACTCTGACCCAGACCTGCCTGGTCACTACAGGCATGCCTGACAGTCTGGACAGCTGGCAGAACCTGGTAACCATCACTGGACCAGTCCTGTATGCCTCGCTTGGGTCCTGTGGGACTGCATCTTTGTCTCTTGGCCCTGCCTGCCTTGCTGTGACTTTGGGCTCTGCCTCACTTTCTCTTACCAAACAGCCTGTCCTTGCTGCTCCTTGAAACTGTTTTCATTTTTGTAGATGGTTGTATATAAGGTGCAAAACCAGTAAAACAAAAATATCCTGCTGGAGGCAACTTCAAATGTATGTACTGCAAAGTATATTTTTTTCTTTGTCCAGATATTAGCCTATGTTGTGATGCAGAGAATTTTTAATTTTCAGTCATCTTCATTTATCATCTTCTTGCATTATTTTACATGTTTTGCTTTTTCTTAAGGAAGATGCTGTCTCTGTGTCTGTCTCTTCACTGCGAGCCTCATGACTGCTTCATGCTGGACAGTATTTGACCAGAATGAAAAAAGAGAATGAGATATTAAAAGGCAAACAAGTGTTTATCCCTTAATAGATCATTTTTTGGTATTGCTAATTTAACAGCACTGTGTGATGTAATTGATGATCAAGAAATTGTTAAACCAGATCAGATTTGGGTTAGATTTTATTTATAAGCCTATGGTGTACACTCCCTGTGTTACAGAGTGGAAGCAGTCATAGAGCTGGGAGTAAAAAGAGAGCGCGTAATTTTGTAGTACCGGATGTGCATAGTATGCTTATATTTAGCTGCTGAACTAAATCCTTTTGAAACCTTGTTTGAATTTAGGATTTTTGTGCTAGTGAGAAAAGCAGTATCTAATTTGGAAAACAAAAGGTGGTTGAAGAGAGCTTCCTGTGCAAAGAAACTGGGGCACTCTAATCTGCATGCACTAGTTTTTCTACATGAGAAATGTATAAAGGATTTTCCACTTTCTGAACTGTCAGTTAGATCCACACTGAAACGTTTTGGCAGTCATTTCCTGTATGGTTCATCATATGTCTCCCTGATGATTTCTCACTCGGTGGAGGAATGGGTGAGTGAGGAGGAACTAACAAATGTCAATTAAAAAAAAAAAAAATCTGTGTATGTCATTTAGAAATGTCACGTACACCTTGCAAAGAGAATGTTATCTTTTAAGTAAGGATCCTGCAAAATAGTGTGGGTGGCAGTGGAGATTCTGCCACTGCTACATAAATGCACTTGCAAGGCAGAATCTGTATTGATTGTAATCGTTCTCATTAAAAACTGAGTGAAAAAAAGGCTTTTCAGATTGACTATGATTATCAGGAATGCCAGGGTTTTTATGCTTCTGAGCAGGTTGCCCTGGAGGATAAAATACACAGTGGAAAGCTGCCAGGAAAGGACATCGCTGAAGTGGTTAAGTTTGCAAAGCTGTTCTTATGCCACCCACTCCTCTATGAAACCCTGTCAAGGAAACCAAAATGTGTTTGCAGAGACATTTCTGTTTGCATTTATGCCCTTAGTAGTGTTAGTTAATGATGCACATTTTGAAAGACCAGCTAGAATTGACTGATTTATGGAAGAAACTAAGATTTCCTGTAGGATCTTGTCTTTATTTCCATTTAATTAAAGAATCATTTCAATTCTTTACAGACTAATCTAGTTATCAAGCGATGCTCGCAGAATGGGTCAGAACCACTTAAAACCTCTGGCTTCTGCTTTGTGTACTTCTGTCAGGCATTTAAAGAGCCCTGAATACCTCTACAAGGTGCAATGTTGTTATTTGGAGTGTATATAAAATAATTCTCAAGTGTGGTAAATCCAATCCATGGTGAAAAAATTAACTAAAGTTGAAAAATTAACTAAAAAATAACTGTCTTAAAAAAGGCTAAGCACTTAATTATCTTACCAGACATGCAGGACTAGACTTGAGTTGACTTCGATGGACTTCTTAAAGGAAGGTCAGGTTCCATTTGCTTACAACTAGTGATAGGTTTGGGAACCTGCATGTAGGTTTCTAAACTTCAGAACTTCTTTTTATAAAAATATTTTAAAGCAATAAGGCCTTGAATATTGCTTTTATCTTGTAAAGCAAGCAAACACTTAGTGAAAGAAATTAGAATTTCTTTGAGAAGTTTATAAAAGACCTTATAATACAGCAAACCATAATTCTCTTACTGTTAGCTTTTTATCAGAAGTATTTATTTCACAGTTGGTAGAGGGCTGTGAGGTCACTTTTAACTTTTTCTTTTTTAATGTTCTTGTCACCTACACAGATTTCTTCACCTCATCTCTATTTCCTAATTTTTTGACCAAATATTGTCCAGTCTTTAAAAACTTGAGATTTCTTCAAAAATACAGCCCCTTAAAATTGAATTGAAACATTGAATCCTTATGGAATACTGTAATGTTACAAATACAAGGGTGTCTTTTTTATTGTTGGTGGTGATCATATGCTCTGCAATTTGAGATACCCTCTGTTTTTCACTTTTTCAATGTATTGTATCTTTACATGATATTTTAATACATTAGTGAGAAAAAGACTGAGGTATGCATCCCAAAATAAGAAACTGTTGAACTGCTGTATCAGCCTCTAAGTATGTTGTCCAGAAGATACCAGTAGTATGATACAAGTGTATCTCAGTGGGTATGAACTGTTACTTTTCCATTCACTGTAGTTATGATTTTCATTAGCTGAGGAGTGTTCAGGATAACATAGAATCATAGAATGGTTAGAGTTGGAAGGGAACCTTAAAGATCATCTAGATCCAAACCCCCTGACATGGGCAGGGACACCTCCCACTAGACCAGGTTGCTCCAAGCCCCATCCAGCCCCAAGGATGAGGCATCCACAGCTTCTCTGGGCAACCTGTTCCAGTGTCTCACCACCATCACAGTAAATAATTTCTTCCTAAGATCTAATCTAAATCTCCCCTCTTTCAGGTTGAAACCATTACCCCTTGTTCTATTGCTACGCTTCCTGATGAAGAGACCCTCCCTATCTCTCCTGTAGGCTCCCTTCAGATACTGGAAGGCTGCTCTGAGGTCTCCCTGGAGCCTTCTCAAGGCTGAACAACCTCCACTGTCTCAGTCTGTCTTCATAGGAGAGGTGATTCAGCCCTCTGATCATTTTCCTGGCCCTCCTCTGGACCCATTCCAAAAGGTCCATGTCCTTCCTGTGTTGAGAACTCCAGATAGATTCCTTCTAAAGAGATAAAAAGAAATCGAATAGGCACAAGATTGATTAATTAGCTCATATTATTTCTGTTTATATTTCTGCAGAGAATTTCCAACCGATATGAAGCAGACACAGCAAATAGCTATTTCAAGACGTATCAAAGTTTTTCATAGGTGTGTATGCTGGAAAAAATACATAAATCCAGCAGCACAATTGAAAGGCTTCGCTATTCTCCAAAATCTCTTCAAATGTCATCTAAAGATCTCTTTTCAAAATGAAGAATATCTAGATTTTACAGTAGTGCTTTCAATCTGCTCATTTTAAACTGCTTTCCAGAGATAGGTAAAAACTTCCTGCCCCCCACTTCCATCCCCCCCAAAAGGAAGTCAGAACTGCAGAGGTCGAATTAACTTTTCATACTCTACAGAGAGCCAGAGTTAGAAGTAGAAACAGAAACTTCTGAGTTCCAATCTTATGCTTTCTCAAAACGTGCGTCTTGTTAGATAAAAGCAGAGCATTGTGTTTTCAGCACTGAGCTTGTGCTCTTTTACAGTCAAAAGTTTGTGTAACTCATTTTAAGGGACTCTCCAACATCTCTAGGCCTGTATTGCAGTACCTTTCCAGCATATCTGTTCTGGTATTGTACCAATGTTCAGCCCTACTGAACTCCAAGGAGGTTGTGTAACAGGGGAAACCCCCACATTTTTAATGGAATCAAATTAGTTCTGTAAAATGGCGTTGACTTACCAATCTACAAAGAAACTTGTTTTGAAGTAACTTAAATTTTACTGAAACAGTATCTCATTTTCCTAGCAATGCCTATATTTTATTCCCTCTATTTGACACTGGCTTTGGGAGCTGTTTATTGGAAGTGTCATTATTCTAATGAACAACATTATATTGTACTTAAACTGAAATACTGGAAAGCCAGAGTCCAATAATAAGTTGCAAAACCCAGTATGAAAGTCTTATATAACAAAGTGAGGAAAGATTAGCTTTGGTCCTGCTTTTGTCTAACTGGTGGTTAGACGAAAGCATAAATCTGAGCTGCAGTCTTACAATATGTCACTGGTTTAACAAATACCTCCCTTTGTCACGCATCCTGTCAAGATAATAAAGATTTAAGCTCCAGGAATGTTCTCTCTGTGTATGAGAAACAAATTTAACAGGACTGCGATTTTCATTCTTTAAAGACATTCTGCCTAGCAGTTCAGTATGGATCTTTAGGGATTATATTATTTCAAGTGTAGTTTTACTCTGCACCTCTGAGACCAACTGCTGTGAAATCAAGTACCTGTATGAAGAAATCTGTCTCCTAATCACATTTTTCTTGCCTCCGTTAACTTTGCAGTTCTTGCATTGAAGAAAAAATCTTCATCCACTGTGAAGCCATATTGTACAGCACACATAGACTTGCCCTGCCTGTTGAGTTGTGTTATTTTAGCAACACCATGATATCTCTGAAGGCCTATTAAAATATATTATCTGTTAGTCTGCATTCTTCAGGAGGGCTACAAATATGAAAGGGAGGGGACTTTGAAGTCTACACAAGATTGTGAGAAGAGTCATTTAGGAGGGATCAGGAACTGAACTACCTTCAGATGAAAGTATGTGCAGCATGAAGTGAAGGATGACGGAAAGGTTACTTTAAACATATACTATGTGCTTTATTGAATTGAAGGTAATTGTCATATTTGCTCTCCATCAGCAGATTATTTATGTAAAAACAATGAAACCAACTTGAAACAACTCCACAAGTGATCAGTTTTCAACTGATGTATGGAGATGATGTCCTAATTTTGAAGTAGTACTCTTGATAATTCCTTAGAAAAAAGCTACACAGTAAGGTATATACAGGATATACAGTACACATCTGCTGTTAATTTCAACTTGTATATTGTATAATACTCAGTTTCCTTTTCTTAAGTATAATTTTTTGTACTTCCAGAGTGAGTAGTCAACCTTTTTTTTCTTTTTTTTTGATAAGTATGATAACATAGGGAAATGAACAAAGGGAATAAAGGGGGATAACAAAGGTAAATGAAAGCAATATCAGCAAATGAGTTTGCTGCACAATCCTTCTGAAGCATGTTTCATATTCTTGTCCTGAGAATAATTACATCGTTAGTAAGAGAAGGTTGAATTATGGAAGAAGAGATGTTCTCCAAGAAATATCTACTCTGATCTGAAGATGAGAATTTTAGATTGATTTGGCATTTCTACTGGTCTTACTGGGATTCTGATTGCATTATTAGTAAAATAGTTTGAAACGTTCTGACATCATTTCAGGTGCTTTTTATAAAAAGAGCAGATACCAATGGTCACAAGAACTGAAGGGGGAACTAATCTCCCAACTAATAATATCCAAATAATAATCTTCCAATTGTCTTCCAATAGAGCAGATCCTTCAGGAATCTCTAGTAAGGCACGTGGAAAATAAGGAGGTGATTGGTGATTGCCAACATGGCTTCACCAAGGGCAAGTCATGCCTGACAAATTTGATTGCCACAGTATTGGTAGATAAGGGGAGAGCAACTGATGTCGTCTACTTGGATTTATGCAAAGTGTTTGATGCTTTCCTGCATGACATCCTTGTCTCTAAATTGGAAAGTCATGGATTTGATGGATGGACCACTCGATGGATAAGTAACTGGCTAGATGGCCTCACTCAAAGTGTTGCGGTCAACAGCTCAATGTCCAAATGGAACCCAGTGACAAGTGGTGTTCCTCAGGGGTAAGTATTGTGACTACTGCTGTTTAACATCTTTGATGGAGATATGGACAGTGGGTTTCAGTGCATTCTCAGCAAGTTTGCTGGTGACACCAAGCTGTGTGGTGTGGTCGACACACTGGAGGGAAAGGATGCCATCCAGAGGGACCTTGACAGGCTTGAGAGGTGGGTCCATGCAAACCTCATGAGTTCAACCAGGCTAAGTGCTAGGTCCTGCACATGGGTAGGGACACTCCCAGGCATAAATACAGTTTGGGTGGAGAATGGATTGAGAGCAGCCCTGAGGAGAAGGACTTGGGGATGTTTGTGGATGAGAAGTTCAACATGAGCCAGCAACGTGTGCTGGCAGCCCAGAAAGCCAACCACAACCTGGGCTGCATCAAAAGAAGTGTGGCCAGCAGTTCAAGGGAAGTGATCCCATCCCTCTACTCTGCTCTGGTGAGAAGCCACCTGGAGTACTGTGTCCAGCTCTGGAGTCTTCACCACAGGAAGGACATGGACCTGTTGGAGTGAGTGGAGGGCCACAAAAATGATCAGAGGGCTGGAGCACCTGTGCTATGAAAACAGGCTGAGAGAGTTGGGGTTGTTCAGTCTGGAGAAGAGAAGGCTCTGGGGAGACCTTATAGTGGCCTTCCAGCACCTAAAGGGAGCCTACAGGAAAAATGGTGAGGGTCTCTTTATCAGGGAGTGTAGCGACAGGGTGAGGGGTAACAGTTTTAAAGTGAAAGAGGGGAGATTTACATTAGATCTCAGGAAGAAATTCTTTAGTGTGAGGTTGGTGAGACACTGGAACAGGTTGCGCAGAGAAGCTGTGGATGCCCCATCCCTGGAAGTGGCCAGGTTGGATGGGGTTTTGAGCAACCTGCCCAGGAGGTGTCCCTGCCCATGTCAGGGGGTTTGGATCTAGATGATCTTTAAGGTTCTTTTCCAAGTCTAACCCTTCTATGACTCCAGTAGACACTTCGGTTTGCTCTAAAAGTATTTCTAAGTTTTCTAAAATAATGTTTTCTTCTACTATCAATGTTACTTTATTCATGTTTTGCAAATTTTACCAATTTCATTGACTTCTGGTGAGAACCTAGGCACTACTTGAACTGGATTTTAAGGGATTCCAAACTTTCTGATTCTCAGCAGTGTCTCAAAACTAATTAATGCTTTTGTGTCCAGAACTAGTTAATGCTTCACTGTTTTTCTCACTCTTCTTAAATGGATGTTGTAAACTTGTCAATTTTGAGGCAAATTGTGGACTTAACATTTTGGTAATGAAAACTTCAGATTTAATTTTTTTCTGAATTTTCAGAATTTCTCACATGATTTTTCACAAGAAAAGAGCTTCTGATTTGTAACTTGCCATTTAATTTATTCTTTTACTTTTAACTGTCTTCTCAGCATTACCTTTCAAGTGAATGTATGTTTCGATTGCAGAGAGAACAAATAAAAGTAGTGCTTTAGGAGAAAAAAAGAATATTGTAATTTTTCTGTTCTCTCAGGCAGAATTGAAGTATATTTGTCCCTTGTGCTTTTAGGGTTTACTCCTATCTTCTCTTTTTTTTTTTTTTCCCCTATTTTTTTTTCCAGGCACTGTAGCATTGAACTTATGCCTATAGAGCACACCAAATTTGGTAGTGTCCTTTATCTACCAGTATTGATATGGTAGAACTAGGTCCATGACACTTTCATACACTGCTAAAATGTTAGAAAATCTCCAACTCCTACTATAATAAATAAAAAACATGCCTAGATGTTTACAAAAATTTTATTACAGTGCTCATCTGCAGACATATTTAAAAATCTATGCTTAGCTCCCAACTTTTATCATAGTGATACTGCAGTTATTTAAGCGCTGTATAGACTTTTCTAATATTCAGGATTCTGAATAAAATTTTATTTGTTTAAGAACCTACACAGCATGTTAGTACAATACTAAGTCCCAGAAATGCTGGCAGCTTGTTATAGCACTGTAAAGCTTGACAAGCCCTATTCATGAAGGACTAACACTGAAATATGAGTATTGCTATCACTATATCAGTAGGGAACTATGGTGAGCAGGGACTTCTTAGAGTTGCCTTATTATGTTTGCGGAGATACTGATTTCTATTTTTGTGTGAAATTAGGTATTTCAGCCTGAGGTCTCCAGACAGTGGGAAGCCAGGTCAGGGAGCAGCCTCTTGTACATATGTTGTCTGCAGGGCTGTGAGTATCTCGTTTTACTTCACTGGAGTGGATATGGCAATGGCAGAGCAGCGTAATGATGGGACTTCCCCCATGGAAGGCGTTTATACAGTGTTTACAGCTATTTCTAGGAACAGACTGTAATGCTAGCATCAAAAAAGAACATAACATCTTGCAAAAGCCTGTTGGTTTTGTAATAGTCATGTTTGAGCCTCAGATATGTTCAGATAGTTTTCACTTTACAGATGAAATAAGTAACCAATTCTTTTTATGCTTACTTGTACCAGACTCAAGTACTAAAAACTAACTCATCCTTAGCTTATAGCTGACTGCTATCCTTAGCTTTTGTCGGAAAAGCATGGAATTATGCTTGTCACATTGTAATAGTAAGCAGAATTGTGACTTCTAATTCTGGTAAACTCAAATGACAGCTTTTAAAGTGATCATTTCAATATGACAATATTTAAGTCTCGTTTCCGAGACTTAAAAAAATCAACACTGAAAACAGTATTCTGCCAAGGCTTTCAACATGGTTCTGATTCTCAGGAATACCTAAACAAGAAATTCCACATGAAAAAATTCATGTTCAGGGTTTCCTTTGGGTTTTTAATAGAAATAGCACCATTTCAAACTTAACAGATTTCTGTGGTGTAATTGTGTTAGTGTCCATAAGCATCAGATTAAAAGGGACTACTATAATAATGTAAACTTTCACAAGAGTAACTTCTTTAAACTTAGGAAGTTGTTGTCTTTTAAGCTAGCCTGTTGCTTATTTTTTAAACAGAAATGCAGTAACTTCTCCACTAATTTTTCTTCCTGCTTCGCCAGCCTTTTAAAGACTTTTGATTTCTTAAAAGTACGATTCTAGTAAAAGTCTGAAAATTGCCCAGACTGTTTTTGTTTTAGTTTTTTTTTGTTTGAATTTTTTAAATTTTTTGTATTTCACTGTTGCATCAGTGTTAATTAGAAATCAATTAACCATGTCAGGCAGGCAGTTGATACTTGATTTAATTATATTATCTTTAAAGAACAGAAGTAGGTAGATGGTGTGCAGGATTCTGTGAGACACGAGCACCTGGAATACTCGCTATTATTTTAAGGTGATCTTCATAAATTAGTATTTAGTAGAACTTTTGGGGAGTGAGGGGGGTGCCTAATTTCCCCCCTTCCCTTAGTGCTAATTACAGGTAGACTTAATGCAGTTAATTTTCATTCATAGTTACTTTTTTCATACTAAAGTTGGTCCAATGCCCAGAGTGTAACCCGTGTGAAAATCAGAGTTTAATTTCCTGTCCTGTCATGTGTTTCTCTTAGGGTTTTCGCATTGCTTCAGATTTTTAAAGATGAGGTCACCTCAGATTCAGCAGGGATGGTCCTCCTTTTTTTTCTCTTCCAAGACTGGGAACTATAATTTTGTGTATGTTCTGGATGAAGACTCACACATTGAGGCTAATATGATGACACTGAATATTTAACATTCTGGGGTGTTTACTATCATATTCAGGCATCTAACAAAGTTGAGTTTGAAGGCTTGACATTTGGGACTGTAATTTTTACTTGTGGTCAGTGTCTTCGTAGGGCAATTCAGACCAGAGAACCTTAGCAGCCGGCAGGTAACTAGTATGACTACCAGCTCTCACATTCCTGTTTTTTTACTATCCCTACCAAAAATGTTTGAATAACTTTCATATTGGTACTCAGTAAAGGAGTTGTTCAGCATTTGTATTGAAGGGAACTTTGTTTAAGAAAAGGTATTTTTCTTTATATGTTAAATTCTTACAAAACCATAATATTTTGATCTACAATAATGAGGCCTTTTAGGGTTATTTTAGTTGGTAGGTGATACTTCTAGGGGAACTTAATTAAGGATGAACCAGTAGCCAAATATATTGTGTTAACTTGAACACATGTGGCAATTAATTGGTACCAGTTGAGGCTCATGCACCTTATGTCTGTCCAGATGCTCTGTACCTGGTTAGGTTAGAAAACAGAACTTTGTCTTCCAGTGTCTGAACAAGGACATCTGCCCAAGCAAGCTGCTGAGTTAAACAAAAAGAGAATGTGTTTTAATGAAAACGTTTAAGGACAGAGTAAGTCCTGCTGTTGCAAGCCAAGCTATCAGGTGTTCCCTTTGCGATGCTGTTTTACTTTTGTCTTTATTTCTGTGATTCAGGTTTGCACATGCTCTGTTATCTGTCAGTCTGGTAGGTAAAGCAATGGACTTCTTTTTTTAAGTCCTTAGTCTTGAAACAGAGCATTATTGCTCTTGTTTCATTACATAGCAACTTCTCACTGTAGTACTTCATAAACTTAATCTGGTTTAGTTGTGTATTTTCTTTGTCGTGATTTTCATTATCTCTTCTGCTTTTTAGATAAAGATGGTATACCTGTGAAAATCGCCAGTAGTTCCCCAAAATGCATATATTTAAATTCACCTCACTACTTTTACTCCAGAAGAATAAAACAGAAGGCTTTTAGGAGACTTAAATGAATTTACCCAAATGTTTTTCCTGCCTCCAAAGGGATTGTCAGCAAGACTGAAATCAGCAAGAGTACTTAGAATATTTACAATTCGTGCTTTATTCCCCAGTTGTTATCAGTAAGACATTAGGCTCTTTCTGTGCACTATTCTTCAAGTAATTGTAAGTAGCATCCCAGAAAAAGAAGCATTATTTATATAAACAAGAAATATGATCATATTAAAGACCTCATTTAAATAGTCAATTTTAAAAAGACTTAATCAGAATTAATTTGGGATCCTTGGTTGTGTTGTAATATGTTCTATATTGAATCCTTCAGTTACTTGTACCATATATTTCTGCATGGTGATTTTTCAGTGCTTGGTTTTTAATATTTGTGACTGCAGTAAGAAAATGCTGCTGTTGCACAGATTTAAGAGAGCTTGCTTGGACCCAGAAATTCTTAGTTTTAGACTTCAGTCTGAGCGTGGCTGCATCACAAAGTGCTGAGCTTTCCAGAACCAATTCCATAAGCGCTGGCACTGTGTGTGTGAATGTTGCATACGCACTTTTTGTGAGAGAGATGTGTGTGTATTGTTTTATAACAATGTAGAAGGAAAAGAAGTTTCAGAACTCCAACTGGTTTCTGTTTTACTTGATGAAACCTATATTTTTCTTTAGATAGGATATTTTTCTGGTTCAGCTTCTTCCTGTAGTATTTTATGGTTTTTTTCAGGTTATGTTTTTTTTTTATTATTATTTCTGACTTGCGTTTTGTCTTTCAGAAAACAATTCTTCTGGTTTGGGCTTCGGATGTGTACAATAGTGCTTTAGTATTTTACAGGTTCTAACTTCTACTCTATTTTAATGTTCTGCAAGTGACAAAATAGATGCAGAATAAGATTTAAATTAACAATTGTTCTTTATTGCACTTCAAATTCTAAAGTAGCAACATACCTATAACAATAATTTGTAGACAACCTAAGAGCATTTACCAAAGTTCTTGTTTAGTTTGAGAATACTACCCTTTACCCTGAAGTGTTTTATTACTTATAAAACACTAACTGGTGCCTCCTCTCTGAATTGATTTGGAAAACCTTCATGAAAATAAGTGAAATAAACCAAAACTACTTTGTCACTTTGGGAAGAGTCTTTTGAGATCACCAAGGTTGAAGACAACTAAAGATATATAAGGGCCCATATAAAGTAGTAATCTAAACAGGTACATTAAAAGTAGCTCCTGAAAGCAGGCCACCAAACAAGACAAAAGTTGCTAACTTGGTAATGGAAGATTATTATTAATTTGCTCAGGCTTTTAAGTTCAACTCTTTCATTAGCAATAAAAGGAACAAAAGCTGTCTTTCAGCATATATTACTTGTGTTGATTAGTTTGAGGATTTTCTCACTGAAGAGGGGCAACAGACATTTAGTTTTAAGATACACGGCTCCCTTGCAGCTTCTGATGTACTAATTAGTGTGTTTAATACTTTCTATTTATGAACTCTTTATCATTTTCTATTAGTCATCATTAGAATGTTACATTCGTTTTTAATTATGTTGTGTAGTTTGATTTATCCAGGCTGCATACTCCTGCCATATCATAAAAGAAATACAATATATTAGCATATTTTTAATTTGTTTCTCTTTCATGTGCTGCTACTTAGCATATTTGTAACTTCCAAAGAGAGAAAGGTAGGTGATAAAAGTTTTCTCTTTGATTTCTAAACTTGTTGCAGTGCTTGTCACCTGGCAAAAACTGATTTGCTGCTTTTTCTGTTTGGGCGAATCTCATTTAAGTAGAAATTGAAATGTAAAGGATTCCTTTAAAGAAAATCATATGAAAGTTTCAGATCAGGCAATGCTTGACATGCCACGCATGATTTCATAAAAGCCTTACCTTTAAGTTTTATTAATCAAATCCAACACAATTCCCTTTCAGACACAATCCAGGCACAATGGTCATCTTCAAAGATTTGTAGTTTTCACAGCTTCCAAGCAGTGATTCCCATTCCGTGGCAAACCCGGGAGTGCATTTGTTCCTCTGTTTCCTTCACCTGTTTTGTTTTCCTTCCTATCCTGTGTGCTTAGCCTCACTGAATTTCTCCCACATAGAGGGAACAAGGAAAGTCTTCTCTGATTCTGCTACGTAAGGCTTTGTATTGTAGGGAGCTTGGGTAATGCAGTTTGTATTGTATTGAAAATGGCTGTAGAACCACACTTCTCCACCCTGATAATGTATACATGCACATCTGCATGTATATATAAAATACATTCTTATCTGGAAATATTTTTAGGAAATGCCATTTTTTAATGTATTTGGAGATGACTTCTCAAACTTTTCTGAAATTTTATTACGATTACCAGGCTAATTCATACAATTTAATAAATACATTCCCTATGGGGATTACATTTATGGAATTGTTTTGTACATTAATAAGAATAATGTGATTTGAAATATTTCACAATATACCATGTGAATTGATTTTACACAAAGGAAAAAACTTGCAATTCAGCTGTCTTGATGAATAAGGCAAGAATTTATTACAGTTTTGACATTTATATCCATCCAATATAAAACCTGAAGTTTCAAGTGTAGATAGTAAAAATTTCTTGGATTTGTTACTTGTATGCAAGATTTAATATCTCACAAGTTTATGTTTTAACAAACCTTTACATTATTTGAAGAATTTTATTTGAAGTTGAATGTTCAAGTTCAGTTACTTTTTTTAAGTTAAATGATTTGCAGCCACAAAAAGCAGAATCGTAAACACTGTCAGAAGTGATCTCAACTTCCAATGTGTCCTTGATCAGAGATTGTTCCAAGCTTTAAGTAAAAATGGGAAAAGTCATCCCTATGGAGAAAGTAGTCTAAATGAAAATATTTTCTAATTTTCTTTATAACCATCTGATTAAATTATTCATTTAAGATTAAAGACTGTTACATCATAATAGTACAAAAAAACCCTAATGCTTTTAGTACTAGTGATCTTTCCTAGACAAGCTAAAGCTGTCCTTATTTGTGGACCTAGTACCAAAAGAGGATAGTTGAGAAGGTGGTGGAGTAGGAAGCTTAGAATCATAATAAAATATTGTTTATGTCATTTATTGTTGCACAAAATCTCAAAAATTTCATATTTTGTTTCTTGTTCTCAGTAGGCATTTAGTAGCAGTAATCATGTTGCTGAACATAGTTTTTGAAACTGGATATTCAAAATGTTAAATTTGAGGCATAAGTAATTACAGCCTGCATTTGAAGAACTTTAGTTTGATTCTCTTTATGCTACAGATCCTTCCTTCACTTTTACTGTGAGGTGCCTTAATTTATTGACAAAGACTTTAGCTGTCCCTTTCAATTGCATTAGAGCACAGTTTTTGTTAATATAGTGAACATATTTCTAAGTGCAGATCAAATGGTTTTTTTTGGATAGAGCAAGGTACAAAGTATCCATAAATTGTTTATTGAATGTGATGTTTAATAAAAGTGATATAAACATACAATAAATGCAATTGTAACAACCTTAGCTTGGTGGAAGTGTGGACTTACATAGTACTTCTTAAAACTTTGTGTTTGTTTCTGTCTTCTTCTCATAAATTAATGTCCTTAACTAAACTGGTACTAGGGATTAGTGAAGAGCTGTATTTATCACATAAACGCATCTGCATATCCAGAAATTAATCAACAGAATTTCTTTTAAAGGAAGACATTTTATGTCACATTTCTAAGTAACATCACTTTTTTGATAACAATGCTTATAGTCTAAAAATTGGTGGATTTGCCAGGTCTGACTTTCAATATTGATAATCAATTTCTTTTTTTATTATCATTAGATACAGTATTTGGAAGACAGCCTATTGCTCATAAAGTTGGGCATTCTTAAGGGAAAAAAACAACTTGTTTGATGGGCTATCATAGGAAATA
>JAOXJM010000004.1:8563867-8575426 GCA_026413425.1 Tringa solitaria
TGGTGAGGCCCCATCAGGAGTACTGTGTCCAGTTCTGGGCTCCCCAGTTCAAGAAGGGGAGCAACTCCAGCAACTGCTGGAGAGGGTACAGCAGAGGATGATTAGGGGCCTGGAGCATCTCTCTTATGAGGAAAGGCTGAGGGACTTGGATCTTTTTAGTCTAGAGAAGAGAAGGCTGAGGGCGGATCTGATCAACGCCTATAAATACTTAAAGAGTGGTTGTCAAGAGGAAGGGGCCAGTCTTTTATCAGTGGTGCCCCGTGACAGGACAAGAGGAAATGGACACAAACTTGAGCATAAAAAGTTCCACATAAACATGAGGAGGAACTTCTTTACTTTGAGGGTGGCAGAGCCCTGGAACAGGCTTCCAGGGAGGTGGTGGAGTCTGTCTCTGGAGACATTCAAAACCCACCCAGACACCTTTCTGTGCAACCTGCTGTAGGTGGACCTGGTTTGGCAGGGGAATTGGGCTAGATGTTCTCCAGAGGTCCCTTCCCAACCCCATATCATTCTGTGATTCTGTAATCTTAGTTGTACTAACTTGAATTTGCTATAGCCTGAGGGCATGCACTCAAACTGTAGTTTAGTAAGTGTATATAATAACCAAGTTAAGCCATGATACATGGTCACAGAGGTGTGCAGGGACTGATATGGGAGTCAGATGGTATGTCATAAAATGCTATAGCATTGCCTTAATTTTCTATAGGTAGATTCAATTTATTATCTGAGTTCTAATTTATATTGCCTACATCTGCTGTCACTAATGATTAACTTAAAATCTGTTTGAAAACAATAGAATTTAGGACTGTTTTGTATATGACCTTCAGATCATATGAATATTATTTAATTTATTTTAATATTTCAGCATGCAAAGTCAGATTTAAACTAAACATTTTTTTTGGTTTGTCTAACTTGTCTAAAATTAGTAATATTAATTAGACTGAGGAAAGTTTTAATACATTCGCCTTTTTATTTTATGTAACATTACGAAAATGTTGTGCACCTAGGAACTATTGCCAATATTTGAGGATGAACTGCTGAGGAACATTATTGAAAGCTGCTTATGTATCTGTTTAAAATGAATGTGAGCCTGACCTCAAGCCCCTTCCAAGAATATCCAGAGCATACAGTGGTTTAATATTTAGTTTATGAGAATAGCACAGAAGTCTGAGTAATACTGTATCATCTATTCCAAGAAGTTCTCTGTGATTTTTATTAACGAGAAATTTTGAATATCAGTGATATTTTGATTTTAAAATCATTTGTTCTTGTCTAAGGAAAATGAAGACTATGAAACCTGTTGGTTCTGCCGTTACCATTCTGCACAAGATACTTCAGAGATAATATTTGGTCAAAGAATCAAAGGTAAAGGATAAACCTTGGTCTGATAAATCACTGAAATTAACCACTGAAATTAAGAAACTAATTATTGCATTAAATCATTTTTGGGACTGAAAGAAGTTTCACAAAATGTGCGTCTCACCTAGATTCAGTTCAACCCATTAAAAATATTGAGAGCCATATTTCTGAGTTTCTGAGGTTTTATTACTTAATTACAGAGTTAATACAAATCTTTGTGTTGTTAAACACAGCTGCTGTTCTTTGGAAATACTTAGGACCTTGCTATTTTTGTTTATTTTAAAATGTCATTCTAGACACAAACAGATGTAATGACATAAGTATGTCTAGAGAGTCTGTAACATTATTTACTCTACCAACTTATTGCAAAGATGTACCTTACTATTAATGAGATGATTTATCTGTTCAGGAACATACTGCATGAATAGTGCTTTACAACATAGGTTACTATAGTAACACTTCTGTAGTTTTAGGCTCATATTCCAGTACATCTTATTTTATTTTTCAAGTGCTCTTTGTGAACATTTTTAAATTAGCTTATCGCTTGAAAACATTTGTGAAGGACTTTTTTACCTCAATATTATTTAATATGGTTGCTATGGCAACAATATATTTCTCTTGATTTTTTACCTATGAAATGAGAGTTAATGTACCTCAAGCAAATAAGGGGGAAAGAAAAATTTCTACACACCTGGCTCCATGTAACAACAATGAATTTAGCACAAAGTATAAATAGAGTTTGGGCTGTACCTTCCTCTTCTTAGGCTTTACACTGATGTGTGCAAAATCTTGATCAATAAGATTGATTAACATACATGATGATGTTGCAGTTGCAGGCTTTGTGGTGAGATAATTAGCTGATATGAGATACTTTGAGACAAACTTAATGTTGAAGATAGAATACAAGTCTCCCTTATTTTGGATCCTCTCTTGGTAGGAAGAGAAGCATAAATAGAGGACTATGGAGTGAAAGACTCTCTCAGTCTCTCGTGGGTCTCCAGCACCTTACAAAAGTTCATATTTAAACCTTTTCTGGGGGAAAAAAGAGAGAAAGTACTTTGTCAAAGCAAATTCTCAGATCCTTGCTGCATCACATCCATTTACCAGCCAACAGTGTGTATATATACAATTCTCCATTCAGGTGATTTAAATATGATTAGATCCTAGGATTAAAGTGAATTATTTGTATTTGAGAAAGGAAGGGTGACTATATGGATGCAAATCTCTTACCCTCAGATTCATGCAATTATGGAATGGTATGTGTTGGTATGGAAATCTAGCTTATATTAACAGATGTTTCAAATAATGTCATTGTTGATACTTATGTTGGTCAACTTCAAATGCATGGTTCAAATTACAATTACCATTACAATAGAAGTATCAATCAGTGCCCCTCCATGCTGTAAGAAACAATGGTACAGCCCAGTGTCATATTAGGCGGAATTTAGATTACTTATTTTGGGTAATGAATAAGCATCTTCTATGTTTATCAGTAGTTACATACTCTTTAATTAAAATGAACCAAACAGGAATATTAAGCACAGTATTTCTTAGACTCAGAGGTGTAATAAAATGTTGCAATAATTATTTCTAATGTATATCAGAGTATTACAAACTAAGCTTTTGGATCTCTTACCCTGAGAATTAATCACTGCTAGTTAATTGAATTTGTGATCCAACAAATCCCTATCTTCACCATCAAACAGTCTCTAAACGAATACTGAAATTCTGGTAAAATTTAACTTCTCATACCAGTAAATGGTACAAGATTCTATTCCCTCTATCTCTACTGAGCAAAGTGGTTATTGAAAGTTACAATAATTCAAGTTTAAGAGACTGTACAAAGGATCTTTTTTATTAAAATGAAGCATATAGCTGAGAGAGAACATTTTATAGAAAACTAAAATGGTGTCTAGGAAGTAGAAGCAATAACAGATAGCTGCATGTAAGATAAGGCGAAAGTGGTGTAGTAAAAGTTGTTTACTACAAAAACTGTAACTGGTTTGTGTTGTTTTTAAATGGGCTGTGAATTATGCATTACATATCGTGAAAAAAAGTTCAAAATTGAATAACACAGTAAACAAAATAATTCAGGATAAATCATTCGAGGACAGATCTAGAGTTAGTATGAATTTGTGCAGTGCTATGATGTCACCTGAGGAGCAGCCCCATGAATATTTGCTAGTTGGGTAAGCTTTCAGGTGTTCCTCAAAACACTGCTTTGGGTCTTTATAAATGAGTAATTTGTGTAAACCTTCCCTCAGTGTTGGTGCTCTGAAAGTAAATACATGAATATTGGGGTTATTTTTGGAAAATGGATTAGCACTTTTCAAAAAGAAAATATGTACTCTACGATACGCTTCTAGTTTATGATTTTTCAAGAATACGCTACTGTTTTCTGATAATGAGATGCATACACTGAAAATCTGCCTGTGGCATGTCTGACAGGAAAGAGATTTTAAAGAAGGTGGAAGACATCTAGGGCTCACTTCTGCGTGATGCTCACTTGTTTATAAAACTGTGCCTTTAATTATATTCCTCCATCAGGAAAGAGGTGTGCTAGCCTCTAAGATCAAGCACAAGGATCTTGGAGAAGTTCTGGTGTTAATTTTAGTGGAACTACATTTGAGGACGTATTATCAAAATGCTAATGTCTGTCTCTGTTCAGATTTAATGGTATGCAGCAAAGTGGACAAACACTTCAAATGTACCCATTTCTTTGGAAGTTGACGCTTCTGCTTTATTTTGAAAGAATAATAAGCAATGAAAACATTGCATTGATTGTTTTCTTATTTTGCTGTGCAAACAGGCTTTGGAGAGATTTTTTTTTTTCTACTCTTTTATATTCTAACACTTCTGTTAAACTGGGCAGACTATGCAGGTCCCAGGCTACAGCTGAGTCCATATTGTTCAATGTCAATCAGTCAGAACCAAGAAGTCACTTATAGGTCGTTCTGGGATCCCCATCTCTTCTAAATTCAAACCGCTCATCTTCACTGTTCCTTGTAGGAAAAGAACAGAAAATAGTGGACTTTACCATGAACTTATTTTTGAGGCCTGAACTAGAGGATGTAGATTCAACTTGTCTGAAATATTTCCTGGATTTAGACTGCTGTGCAGTCTAGAACCCAGTTGACTACTCAGTTACGGTTGGCTTCCTAGGGCAGTTTTAGAATCCATGTTGACCATTTCTCTCAAAAGCAAGGTCTAGTGAAATCAGTATATCTGTATAAGCTGCGTGGACTCCTTGAGTTTGAGTGAGCAGACAAAGACTTGATACTTTGATCCAGGGAACTCCTGCTAAAATGTTATTCTGTTATGGGTTGCTTTCTTTATATTTCAGTAAATGCCTGACTTCTAATGAAGTATGTTATAATATATGTTCACTTTTGATATTCTCTGAAAAACTCCACTTTTTCGTAGGAAGAATTTAAATGTTTAAAGTGCAGCATAATAAGCATTTGTATGGCAAACCTTTTTCATGGGGATTTGTCACACCAAATATTTAATTAAATGGAGATGAAATAGTGTTATTCATGCGAACCAGATTTGTTAGAGTAATTAAAGAGTTTCAAAAAGATTTCTCTGCAACTTCTTTCCACATCAAGCACAGATTTATATGGGAACCCTTCAGTAAAGAGTGGGTTCAATTTTTAGAGGTCACTAATAATTTGACTTTGTCCCCTACCCTGGAAGCTGGAAAAACTAATTTCAACTGTGTAAGTGCTCAACGAATAGCAATTACAGACTATAGTTTGTTTAAACGAAAGAAAAAGAGAAAGAGAAGACAAATAGGATAACAGGAAAACAAACTATGCTTTCCTAAATATAAAGATGGTGTCAAATCTTCCTCTCTGATTTTGAGTGACTGCTAAGCAACTGGCTGCTTGCTACCTTCCCCAGGTAACATTTCATTTAAAGATTAGCACCTTCAAACTCTTAAGGCTGTATCACTTCTTTTGCTAGGCAGCGAGACATCATGTAAGCTGAAGCTGACTGTGGTGTGAACTACTGTTATTCCAGCAGCCGTTATTGTTCTTAAGTGATTTCTGCTCTTTAGCAGTAGTACTGCAACAAACTGCACTATATGTACCCCTGCTGCCCAAAGGAGATTTTATAAACTGTCTCCTCTTTTCTATAAGGTTTTGAGCTACTACTACATTAATGGGAGGCCTTGCCAGGCTCTCACAGTGCCTATTTTCCTTCTCTTTTTGACATGAACATTTCTTAACAGAAATATGAGAAAATACATGCACAAAAAGTATGTGTGTTTCAGGTTTCCTTCTTAGCTTTTCTTGTTTTCTAATTCTCTCTGTGAGGATCAGGCATTGCTTTCCAGCTTTCTTGCTGAGGAACATAGCAAGCAGGTTGGCATATATTTCAGTGACTTAGGAAAGCACTAGTTCATGCAGCGGAGATATAATTGATTCCACAATATTATCTTCTGAAAGAGAAAGCCTAGTGATTTAGTAGGATGACTTCACTGTAGGAAAAGCTGCAAGTACTGTTCTGTATAAAGTAAAAGCATTTTGTGCCTGTGAAATGGCATTCATCAATGGACACAAGCTTTTCTGTAGATCTGAAGAGTCTGGATACATATTTTTTTCAGTTCATATTGAAAAAAAAAAAAAGAAAAAAAAAATTTTATCTATACCACCACTGAGTATTCCTCAGTTGAATCAATGCAATGTTTAACCTTACTGGCTATTTCCAAATACAACATTGTAAATGAGTCTCTGCTTTGGCTTTAGGTAACTTAAACATTAAATGCATGCACTACAGGAAGAAAAACTACATTCCCTTTAACTGGCTATAGAAAAGCAAAAGTCTGTTGTGTTTTATTCTAGCTCCTGCCAGAAACAACCATGCCACTGACAGCCTAATCACCAACTGCATATCCCCCTTACCTGCCCTGCCTGTCTGACCGTGAGCTCATGTGGGCACATGTTCGCTAAATCAGTCCACTGATCTGTCTGACATCAGGGGGAGGGTTTACAACTGCCCCTTAGGAAGGTAGCCCACAATTAGATTGGATTAAATTTAGTGTGAAGCTGCAGTCTTGGTCTGTGTTATAGCAATGTATTCTGCCTCAACAAGCAGAATAATTTGCTTGACACTGCAATAAATGAAATTTACAGGTGCTGTTCTGTAGGTAAAACTTAATGGTCATTATTCAGTTTTGTGTTAGGTGTAAGTTTAATCAAATTTGGGTGCATATAGCTGGTTTGAGATAAATACAAAAGCTGCCTAAGGAATTAGAAACTGTCAAATTCTCACAACACTGACTTTGCTCTTAAAGTATGTATTAAGATACCAGGAAAAATGTTTCACATGTGGAAAACCCAGCTCTATCCAGTGTTCTGTGCAGAACTGATGCAACATATCAGCTAGTGGGGCTGCAAAGGCAAGCAAAGAAGAAAAAACTCCTTTTGAAGAAATGTGTTGGTTATCTGGAGTCATTATGGCTCATTTTATCATTCCTTTACTTATCAAAAGGGTTAAGGCTTCTGCTTTTTTCACAGATGGAGTAGGTGAAAATGAAAGTACCTCCATGTTTGTGTGTATGACTCAATTGCATCCAGTTTTATCATGAAAGAGTAGATTATTTTCCTGGAAAATCATATGTCAGTCAGCTGTGAGAGAAACTATTATGTTGTTGTGGTTTAGGCTGAATTGACCTATGATGGCAACAGATGCTATCACCCCACTTCTCACTCCCAGGACAAGAGGAGGAGAGATAAAGAGATTTATAAGTTTAGAAGGACCTAAACTACTTTAATGAAATATTAGTAATAAAATGAAAAGGAAATAATGAAATAAGTACAATGTATACAAAACCGTATCAAGCTCCCAGGATGATGTCACCAGCAGGCACTGGGGAAGTCACAGACTGGACTCAGCGATGGGTGGGAACTAGATTCCAGCTCTGGAGTCAGGAACCCATGGATTGGGATCAAAGGCAGATGAATAGACACAGTCTTCTTTGGCCATTGAAGAAAGAGAGCTGACTCTTTGATCCCTCAGCTTTTATGCAGAGCACAATGCAGATGGGATGGAATATGCCTATTGGTCAGTTTTGGGTCACCTGTCCTGTCGCCTCCTCTCTGCAGGTGGGACTCCTCTACGCTTTTCTGTTTCTGACCCTCCAATGGGGCAAATAACAAAATTAGTTGTCCTTGGTTGTTATAGCAATAAGTTTAAGCAAGACCCTCTCTGCATACCATTCCTTGACATAAAGTACAAACATTGGTCTTAATACTCTAAAAGCAAACAGTTTTCTGCACTATATGCTGTTAATTTCAAAGAGTTAGAAGAGGCCTAGCTAAAAAGTAAAATTACTGAAGAGAAAGTTGGTTCTGTTTTACCTCAAACCGTGACGTGTAAATCTTGAAAAGATTTTGTTTATACAACAAAATACTCATATACAGGGATTGAAACTCAAAACCCCCAAAACTGTGAAGAGCGTGGAAAATTCTGGACTCAGCGCGTATTGGCAGTTTAAGTTTGAACAGACACGTATCCAAGAAGTGTGGACACTTGTCTGCCTGTAGGAGGTGTGTTTTTTGAAATCAGTCTGTAAGTCTTGCATGAATACGTTTTTAGTATCTTTGCTTATGGTCAGAAGAGAAAATAATTCTTGCTCTCTTCTAAAACCTATGATTCAGAAGTGGACAGACATTTCAGGGGTGTAAATTCAGTGCAGTGGTAAAATATGTTATGACTTTTCCCTTTGTTTTTCTAGTTGTTGGGGTTTTCTTGGGTTTTGTTTTGTTTTTCTTTTCCTGAAGAGGTTTGTTCTCTTACTGTGCACAGGCTTGTTTCTACAGCAGGGAAGAGAGCAGCAAGGCAGCTCTTGAGTTGCTTCACCATCTGTTTCTCAAGTCTTTGTTCAAAATACCTGATTGGAAGCTCATAAACAATGTGTCTTCTGGGCACAGGTGAGGATATTGAGGCCCTTCCTATTATGTCACTATTGCTTTGCACTTCTAATGTGTTTGCCATTTTTATTGGGAAATTATTCCTCAGCGGAAGCAGAAATTCACTAGTACAAACTGCATAAGAAAGAACAAGGGTTGCTTGAAGTCTGAATGAAAAGTTTATGCACATTTGTTTTAAATTCCTACTAAGGTCAGTTGTGTCATATTTTATGTTGAAGAAGCAAAGGGCTTGGACTTTTTAAATACATTATTTACGTTTAACTTGTTTGGCCAGTCTCAAGAATATCCTGAGTGTCTTGCAGACAAATATGAATTTTAAAACTTTATTACAGTGTGTAACCTTTGTCTTTATTGTGTGCCTTACATTTTTAGAAATTTCTTTAGGAGTTCTTGAATATCTTCAGACTTTTCTTTTTTACAAATTGTAATAATCCTTTTTATGTAAGGAAAGATGAGATTCCAATTATTGTTTGATCTACGGAAAAAACATGCCTGGTAATATCATGATGTTCTAATTTGGGATTAGTTCAACACAGAAGATAGAATTTGCTACTAATTCTAGGTAACAGTGCATTTTTATTTCGGTTCAAAATAATATACAATGTGTTCAGGTTCTATGGCTTGTTCTACATCCTTTTCTAACAGTTGTGCTTGTGCTGTGCTGTGTACACTTAAAAGTTCTGCTGAAGATGTTTTAGAAGTTTTTGCTGGATCATACAATGGCTCTCCGTAAGGGGATGTATAAGCACAGGGGGGCACTGCTGCAGTTCAAAACACGAAGAATATAAAAGTAAACAAAATCATACCAAAAAAGAATCCATTTTTGGATAATATGAAGCAGAATAGAAGCGTTCAAAGGCACAGATGATGAGCACCTATAGAGACTCTTCCCCAGTGGCTGTTGATTAGATATGGTACGTCTTTGTGGAAAATTTTGCAGTAGTCTGTTGCAGAGTTCTGATGTCTTTGTAGCACTGATTATCAAAACACGAGAAGGATGGTATCAGGTGGCTTAAAAGGGTTAGAGACATCCTTCTGTGCACAATACTCATGATTACAAAAAGGTATGTTCTCTTTTTCAGCAAGTAGATTTCTACTTAGAAACCTCATTGCATAAGGAATGATGAAATGTAGGAAGCACATCTGTTCTGTCCCGCTTTGTTTTCGCTTGAGTCTAAGTTATGTTTATTAGATTCTTTCTCTGTGTCTTGAGAACTGAAGCATAAATTGAGCTGACTGTATTATCCTTCGAAATCCTGTGAAAGGAGATGTAAAATAAATTCAGGTGTCACTGGCACAGCAAGAGATATTAGAGATGAAAAGCTGGCATCCTTTGTACAATGCTGATGCCATGGAAATAATCAGTTTGCCTGATAAAGTTTATAAGCAAGAGAGGAAATTAAACTCAAAACTGTTCAATATGATGGACCTTTCTCAAAATCCCCGGTTCCTGGGTATGTTGACAGGAGATATTTAACAAAATAAACTAGTAAACAGGTAGCGCAGAAGTCCAAAGGCTATTGAGGGTGTAAAAGTTTAATTTTGGGGTGGAAGAGGGTGAGAAAATCTCTGGCAGACAGACAAAATCACAGAATTGTTTCGGTTGGAAAGGGACCCTTAAAGATCACCCTCACACTAAAGAATTCCTTACATCTAATGTAAATCTCCCCTCTTTTAGTTTAAAACCATTACCCCTCGTCCTACCACTACACTCCCTGATAAAGTGTCCCTCCCTGCTTTTCCCGTAGGCCTCCTTTAAGTACTGGAAGGCTGCTCTAAGGTCTCCTTGGAGCCTCCTATTCTCCATGCCGAAAACCCCAACTCTCTCAGGCTGTCTTCATAGGAGAGGTGCTCCAGCCCTCTGATCATCTTTGTGGCCCTCCTCTGGACTTGCTCCAACAGGTCCATGTTCTTATGTTGGGGTCCCCGAATCTGGACATAGTACTCTAGAGGGGCAGAATCACCTCCCTTGAACTGCTGGCCACACTACTTTTGATCCAGTCCTTTTTCCTTTTTTTAAATGGGCATTATGTTTACATTTTTCCAGACAGAGGGAACTTCACTGGACTGCCATGACTTCTCAAATACGATGGACAGTGGCTTAGCAACTTCATCCAGTGGTTGCCTTAGGACCCGCAGATGTATCTCATCAGGTCCCATGGACTTGTGCACCTTCAGGTTCCTCAGCTGGTCTCAAACCTGATTGTCTCCTATAGTGGGTGGTACTACTGTATGCTTTATCCTTTGGTATATGTTGCTTTGAAGTATTTAATTCTGTTCTGCTGTGGCATTAGGTTGATTCTGCTTTGCTGTTATTAGGATATGCCAGTTATTTCATTAACTGACTTCATTAATGCCTGGAGACATCCTGTATCATTTAATGAAGTCAAACATGGCAAATCTCTCTTATAGCTGTAAAAAGCAAGTGTAGTTAAGAAAAATATTTGCATACTGTAATTGTTGGGGAACATTAGAACAAAACATTCAAAGAACAGCCCCTAATGGTTTTTCGTCCAGAGATTTAAATTGCAGTTCTGATGCTGAAACACTGAGTAGCCTTATGAGAAGTGAGAAAGAAATATGATTGGTTTTATAGTCTTCTGCATATATAACATTCAGCTTTGTTTAATACTAATATTTTTCAGCTGCCATTTGTGGATTTAGTTGACTAAGTTCTATGAATATTAGTGAGTCATGCACCTAAATCTACTTAAAATATCTAAGCTTTTATTTACTATGCAGCTATTTAGACTAAGGTCCAGAAAGAACATCAGGGTCACATCCAGACTGCATTGGCTCAGCCTTCTGTCCTTCCAAGGCAGCTTAAATAAAATTTCCCATGATTTACCTGAGAACAAACTAATTGACATGCTTGCATTCTTATTGTGTGGCGTATGCATAATATCAGCAGAATAGAAGCAGAGTACATGCACACATATCTTACTGACCACGTGCTCACTGTAGATAAACTCTAAACACATTTATTTTTAATTTTTTTTTCCTCCATTGATGGATTTATAATGTTCTCAAAGAGCAGAAATGAGTCTATAGAATCAGGAGAAGTCCCCAGAGCATAAAGAAAATTATTTTAAGAGTAGCTTATCTTCATAGTACAGCGGCTTTTGCCATGTGACTTTCTGTATAAAGAATTCTCAGGAACTGGTATGGCACAGTTAGTACTTACATAGGGGAAATTCTGTTTAGCAAAACAGCTACATTATCAGAGAGGGAACAAGCTGAATTGTGTACTCACCTGTTATCA
>JAOXJM010000004.1:8576502-8599476 GCA_026413425.1 Tringa solitaria
CTTCTTCTATTTCTTCTTCTGGCCTCTGCTTCTTCCAGAATCCTGTTAACATCCTATTCTCCCACAGGTGCTACACAGAACACACAACTTTGCTTTAAGAAAAATACCAACCCGATAATTTGGTGCAAGAAAATCATTGCTTTGGGAATACGGCCTTCCTAACATGGCATTCTGCACAAGCGAAGTTTATGTATCTAAATCTCTATTTGAAAGAGAATGGCTCATTTTGAAAAAGCTATGAAGAAACTGAATTGCTGGGTGGATGATATGAAAAAGAAAAGGTACTGACAACTCTTCCCATTGTTACTCTTTAAGGATTTTACCTGGGACAAATTCCTCTTGTTGTTCTTACAATTACACTCAATAGAGCTGTTAGATAACACATGGGAATAATGTTTTCCTGCAGTTAGTTTTCTCTGACTTCTTGCCCTTGCAGAAAGTGATGTCAGATAAAAACAATCTTGTAGCAAACTTAATGTTTATCCTAGAATTCTTATTGTACAGTGTATATACAAATTAACATAACAATTGATAATGGCCAAACATACTTAGTTGTCTTGAACTTCTTCTGGAGAATTTATTTTGGGAGCTACGTTTCCACAAACAAGGATGATGTCTGCATCTCAATTTTTACAGCCTTACAGCTGCTCTTCTGCAGTTTGAAGTGAATCTTGTTCACAGTTGGACATTTTTTCTGATAAATTTGAACGGTGCATTTGCTTCTCTTCCTGTGATTGAATTGTTGAACACTTCTTAAGTAATTTCTATGTCAGGCCACCTCTTAATTTAGTTTTCACTGCCAACTACCCACTGACAAAGTGGTTCATTTCCATTTGCATTATTGTTTGCTACATATTTTCTGCCTTGTTCCCTTATTGTTGGCTGCTTATCTGCTATGACTGAATCTTTTATCGTTTCTCAACAATCCTCAGTTCTTTCCTAGGCTCTCCATTCTTCAACAAAGTTTTTAACAATAGTGTATAGAATGAGGTCATCTTAGGTGACATTCTTTCTTTCATGTTACTATTTTTATGCTTGTCCTTTGATCCTGTATTGATCACTTTTATAGGATGTGTTTGTTTTTTTTTTAAAAAAAGCTAATACATTTTCTTGTCTTGTTTTCACATTTTTAACTCTAGCAGATCCTTTTGTGTTTTGCTTATGCATTTTCTGAGGCAGGAGAATTTGAATGAAATAAAATTTTGACTAGTCGTTGAATTCTCCTTCTACCTTCTACTTCTCAACAAAGGTTACTTTGTTACTTGCTTTTTGTTCTTCACTTCTCACTTGTTACCTGCCTCTCCTGTGTATATTCATATATCTACTTTGTAAAGGTACCTTAGTTGGCCCAGAGCTGCATTCAGATCCTGCCCTTTTGTACACAGCATTTCAAAATGAAATCTTTCTTGTTATGTATACTGCTGAATATTTCTGTGTAAGTTGATGTTTCCTTTCATTTTAAGCTGTAAGTACCTCACTCTGATAATCAGATTTTCTATTCTTCAATCAATAAAAGTAAATAAATCTTCCCAGTTTGTCATTTTATCATGTCTTCTCTTTGAGATTACATTGTCTGGTTTTGTTTTTTTCTTCATGCCCAAATTTTCATCCACTATTACCCCTCAGTACAGTCCTGCACCTCCTTCTTCGAGCCTCTGCATATAATGGACTTGCTGAACTCAATCTTGAAGTCATTGTCACTGCTGACCTCAGCAGCGTAGCACAGCGGTTGGTATCCAGAAGGGCTTTCTTGAGTCTTGTTTGTGATCTGAGGCAAACCTTGAAGTAAACCTGTCCTTATGTTTAATGTTTTAGTGATGTTATTTATTGTTAGCCTTTTTTTCAGAAGTTATATAGCAAAAAAGCTTCTATTTGCCAAATGCCACTTCTAGCTATTTTGATTGAACTCCAGTAAATATTTGTCCAATTTACAACTTTGCTAGTGCCAGAGATTAATAGAACTTTTCTGGTGCAGAGATGAAACTTCTGGTATACTCATAAGTTCTCAAACAAGTTACAGGTTATTAACTGAGGCACATTAACCTACCCCATGTGTGTGTTTCTTGCTAATACAAAATAAAATGGATTTACTTAAAGCATCAGGAATAAGCTGTGGTAAAGATCACAAGAACTTTGAAGAGCAGCAGCTTAATCTCTCATCAGCTTTGAAGTTAACCCTACTCTGAGAGGAGGCTGCACTAGATGATCTCCAGGTCCAGAGTTGTATCCTGTTTTTTGCCTTGCTTCCTCCTCACAGGATCCTGAGCTCAACCAACTTATGACTGTTTTATCAGAATCTCCTGCAGCCAAACAATGCCAAATGTCTTGATAATCAGCAGTAACTAGACTGACTGAATGACTAAATGAGTCATCTCCAAGGGGCGTTTTCTAACTATATCAACAGATTTTTCATATGGATCACTAATACTGAAGCATGTCACAGGTCCTATACCTATAAGGAAATGCAGACTTCATCTAAGCTTAAATATTTCTTTGAAGGTTTTGTTTATTTAAAATGGCTCATATCTTAGGTTCTTCTGCAAACTATTCTCATCTGAATGCCTCAATATGTAGAGTTTTAGAAATAATCTCTATGGACTAGTGCTTGTCAGTATTTTTGGTGTTAGTTCATGAAGACAGTCCCTGGACTCAATGAATTCTTACAAACAGAGGACAAAAATGTGCATTACACACAATAGGAAGTGTGTAATGTGCAAGACAATAGGAAGTCTTCACCTTGGAGAGAATTTGCATTACTGTTCTTTGTAAGCAGTGGGTGTATTATTGTCAGGAAATTTCAATAACATACTGGATATATTGTAATAACTAGCAACTATTGGTGTAGCAAGTTGTTACCAGAGCATTGTGTTTCTATGTGTGTGTATTTGAATATATCATAGTTTTTGAAGAGTGATCTATTACTGACCTTGAGCAAAGATATGTGCATGATTAGCCTGTGCTAATAAAACCTTAGCTATCAGCAAACTACAGCTTGAAGGCTGTAACAGAGGCTACCAAAATGTGCAAATGCAAAATGATAGCATAGCTCTTGAAAGTACAAACAAAGCATGATACTAGAGGTATCAGAGCTATAAACAACTCACCAATGGTCATTAAATTAGTGCAACCTTGAAAGCTGTTAAAACCAGTTTTAGGAATAGTAGAGAAAACAGAGAGCAAGTATCCATCACATTAAAATACATAACCATATACAGTAAACTCATGGGAGTGGAGAAGGGAGCTAGTAAGCGCCCTGTGTTAAAAAAAATATGTAAAAATGACCCCAAGCACAACCAAGAGCAAGGTGGAATAAATTATCAACATTGTACTCCTGGCATAGAATGTGGGATGTAACCCCCCATCCCTCTTTCTCCTTGTGGGGAGCCCAACACCATAAGCTGTGAACCTAGGGCAGCATGGAAAGAAGAGCAAAGAAAGAAGAGAAGCATAGAAGCCTAGAGTGAGCAGAGGAATACCAGAGAAAGAAGTATATATTAGAAAGCTTGTGAATGTCAGTTTTAAATGTATTTATTAAGAACAAGTTGCATAACTGGACTAATAATAATCTTTCAGCTAAACTTGCAAGACTTTAATTAGACTAATAATAGATTCCTACTTTCGTTTAGAAGGTATGTTTCTGTAGCCTATATAAATTGCATTGAGTGTTTCATATGATACCACCTGCTCGTGAGGGTTGAATGTTAAATTTGGAAGCAGCAATGCATCATAAAGATGTCAGTTGTTGCAATGGTTCTTTAGCCCAAGTTCTGTTCAAGTTTTTAGACACCTATTTCCAAGGACATCTCTGAGACTTGGCTGTCTCAAAGCACTCAAAAATATTTCCCAAGATGAACAAAGAAAGAAGTGAAAAATTTCTCTTTGTTCCTTTGTACAGAAAGATGGGATCTTGTTATGGTAGTTTCTTACTGGGAAAAGGATGCATCTGATGAATTTTTCCTATTTAAACGAGGTGATCAATTTTGTCCTAAAAAAAGCTGCATTCACAGGGTCATTTACTGAAGTGGATTGAATTAGGAAACAGATATGATTGGGCTTTGAACTGGATCGTATTCACAGTAAATAAAATAATTCCTGTTAGGCTCCTGTAGCGGCACATACTATTTTGACAAGCTTAGTGTTAGTGACTAAAAAGCATAGAAAGATCCATACAAACTGCAGTTTCAGGGGGACACTGTGTTACTGTGACTGACAACTGCCATTTAGGATTTTGCCCTAGAATATTATTTTAAAGAATGATGCTGTAAACTGAAATGAGAAGTGCTGAATTAGTATCACCTGAAACCTTTTCACCCAGTAGCAATTACTCTGTCATTCAAAGTGGACTTTGCCTGATCTAAGATTCTATGCTTAGGTAAGTTAGGGAAGAAGTTTGTTGATAATAAAAGGTCTGTGTACAAAAGTGCATAATCCCAAGCCTCTAGCTTCAATCAAGTGATGTAGTTTTCGTTTGGCAAGGAACTGGCATTTAAATGGTAGACTTCTAAGTTAGGTAGCACAATTTAGAAAACTTCTCAAATAACTATTTTAAAAGAAGATGAGTCATTGTAAAATAATCTATTCATAGAATCAAGAAAAACATTAGGTTGCCTCTGGAGATCATTTATTCTAACCCTGCTCAAGACAGGGCCAACATCAAAATTGTCAGTTTCCTCAGGCTCTTATCTGTTAACCTTTACGTGTTTCCAGACACAGACATTTCACGGCCTTACTGAGAAATCCAGTTTTTGACCATCCCTATCTCTCTCTGCCCCATAACTTGGCAGCCTTTCAGTGGATTTCCTGCAGCATTTCAAAGTCTATCTTGTTCTGTGGAGCCCTAAACTGAACTTAGTTCTACAGATGAGGCTTTTTGAGTGCAGAATAGGGGAGAATAACTTTTTCGCTCATATTACTGCTTTGCTCAGAAGGTTTATTAATGCAAGCCAGTATGCAGTTGACCTTCATTGTCTCAAGGACACAATTTTGATGCATTTTCAACTTGTCTAACATGGAAGAGTTTGTCTTCACTAATACAATCTTACTACACATGAATATCTCAATAACCATTTTTCTCCTCTTGTTAAAAAGAAATACTCTACTGATCTGAGGGATTAAAAAAACAGGTGCATTGTCTGCAATTTACTTCAAAAATGAAAGTGTCAATAAAAATTACCTCATATCAGTTGCCTAAATAGCAGGTTTTGCAATATTTATTAACTGATTCATAAAACTGTCTTCTTTAAATGCTGTGATACAAACATAAGATGACTAAAATCAGTGTAGGTTTGCAAAATAGTTTTTATGTTAGAGTATAAAAATACAAGTTCAGTAATTTTTGCAGGAAGAGATACATTCATCAAATCACAATCCAAATGCAGTATGAACTAATTAAACAAGATATTAGATATACTTTAAGTATATAACTTTCTACTTTCATTTTTTTTTTCCATTTTTACAGTCACCTAGGTAGCAGGCAAATGCTATATAAGAGCAAAACACCTAGACTAGAAAGAAGATGCCCTATTTTTTTTTTAGAATATGATGCAATAGAGATGAAACTGCAATAAATTCTGTTTGCTTCTGGGTGACGTTATGGGTTACAAGAAAATGTAAAATGACAAAATTTGCAGATTGTACCATCCACTTGGTACAACCATAACTGCCTTTAGAATAGGTCAGTGGGTATAGTTTGAAATGGAGGGCTAGAAAAAATAGCATAAATTGCTCAGAATATTTCTCATAAAGGTGAATGTTATTTAAGATGAGAATTCAAGGTGATATTTGTTGCTTCTGCTTTTAAAAACAATCTGTTGTATTAGTTTTAAAGATTCTGTGCTTTTGTGTGTAGCAGTGTTTTCAGATGTTTAAAGACTAGGAAGAATGGTTGATTTATAAATGGTAGAGGATTAAGCTTTTTGTCCTGTAGTAACCTGGAAAGGTTCTGTAAATTAATATGTTTGATTTATATTTCAAACAAAGGTTGAAATGCTACTTTTTCTATCTTCTAAGCAAGCTTCAAGGGTTTAATCTGGGAGGCTGAACACTCTCATTGTAAAGTTTGTGCTGTATGAGTTTTTCAGTCCTAAATTGTCTCAGTATATAACATTTGAGCATGGCAAATACTTTCCAAGAATTTATGTGATTAAATTTGTACCAGTCTGGAAAAAATCACAAGCTGTATATAAATAAAGTCTCTGCTTTCTGTCTTCTACAGTCAATCCCATTATGTGTATAACAAATACTTAAATAAGGAGAAACCTGTAATGTTCAATAGATTCTGTCGTAGCATCAATCCATTTACACTGCTTTTGTCATTTGCCGAAGATATGTGTTTCAATTCAGAGTCATGCTGGCAAAAAGAGATTTAATATTTTTCAATGCCAGCTGGAAAACTTTGGGATAGTGAAACTATGGTGTTAGCATAACCGAGGACAAATACAAATTGACTGAAGAAATGGGGAAATGGGCTAAAAAATTTCCAGAACCCTACAAAACTAAAAAGGCAGGCCAAAATAAAAATACTTCTTTTCTCAGGTGCTGTATTTTCTGTTTTTTTGATTATTCATAGCTGGAATACTTGGAGTTTACTTTGCCCTTGGTGATTCATCCGGAGATTTTTGTTACTGGAATAAAAGCCCTATAAAGTTTGGTCATTAAAGAAAAACTGCAAAAGGCCATATTAGAATTTCCCTCTTAGGAGATCTGTAATGATAAATCAGAAAAGGACAGAAAATGCATCAGTAATAAAACAGTCCTAAGAAAATATGTAGAAATTTTCTGTTAATTTCTTTAATCTTTCCAGTTTTTTAATGACACCTGTAAGACCCACTGTTGATTAATATTCAGGCCCATTTCTGACATTTGGCTTAATTTCAGAAGTAATTTGTGTGACTCGGTCTCATGGAAAATCTTTGGAGGGAAGAGCATCAGTCATACCAGCACAGAGGATACAGAATTAAAGGTTTCTGGAATAAATTTTGGACTCTTTTGGAAGAGATTGGCTCTGTCCTTGAAGAGAATAGCAAATGAAATCCGTGAAGACAAATTATTCTGAGAGCTGATAGATGCAATATCACTGGGAAAGACAGAACATGTTTCTGCCAGGCATGTTTGGGAATAGGGACTTGAATATTTTCATTAATCTTGTCATAGCTTATTGCTGCTAACTTCCACAACAGAGATGGATTTTCCTTTGTAGCAGTGAATGAATATGCTTCCTAAAGAAGGCTTTGACAATCCACCTTTTTTATATTCAGTTATTTTATAGATCTTTTGTTCTTACTAGAATTAACTCATTACTTAATAGAATTGGAATAACTTTTTAAAAATGCTGTACTATTCATTAGATCCAGATCACCCTAAATCACATCATATTGTTTTCTCTTTTTGATGTAGAAAGGTAACGCTGTTTAAGGCTCGGATTATTCAATAATGAAGTCCCCAGGCACTGTCATGACTTGTACTGGGTTACTAAAGTAAAAATTCTAGTTCTTCAAAACTAAGAAATCTCTAGTGAAATTTCCTTCTCATTTCAGATTTCAGCAACTGTATCTCAATATATGCACTTTGTATTTACATCGTTGAAAGCTGGAATAAGTTACTATTCTGGAAAAAAAGAAGAAGACTAAAGTACAGAGACTGATCAGGAATTATTGCTGATCACTCTGAAAGTATGAGATAGTATAGAGATTCATAAAAAATGCTTATTAACTACAGAAAACTGCAGGAATGACTGGTAGAGAGAGGAGAGAAGACACTTTTCAGAGACATACCAGGCTTCATATTGGGGTTTATGGTTCCAGAAATAGGTCGCTAGGAGAGTGGTCTCAGAAATAATTAGTTCTTTCATGACTGGTTTTGTGTCATGTCTGCTTTAGACTGAGTAGCTTAAATTGACATTGACAAAACCTATATTGAGTTCTGTCTTATTTTTGAGCGTAACATCCATTTTTTTTCTCTATGGGTAAATGTTCGTAGCAGTGAAAAAATTCTGTTCGTAACCAAGGGAAGAAAACACTCTTGAAATGCTTCCTCCTCAGCACCAGCAAGAAAAATATTTTCAAAATAGCTATAAACAGGAGTTGCAAGTGTCTTCAGCTGTTTACTCCCTATTGCTTTCTAGCCAGCTCTTCATCACTGTCTGTAAACTTGGGCTACATATGTTGCTGCAGGGACTCCCTTTTCCTCATCAGTTCTCAGCAGTCCAGGATTAAACATATCTGATTACTTAATATGTAGCCATTAAGCTTGTAATGAATAATTGCTGAAATGGTTTCCTCCAGTGAATGTGGCTGACATTTTTCTGATTTCTTTTAAGAGCTTAAGTTAATTGAACTCAAGATGAAAAGCTTCATTTTGAATTTCTGAAGCCAGTGACATTTTTGTCATGACCTCAAGCGGGAAGGATATGAGGCCACATGGGCACAATTTGGGAATCCCTTATCTGCATGTCTGCTACTTCTGAGGTACCAGTATGAATGGGATTAAAAATCTGAATTGCAGTCCCAAAATCAATGCTATACCCTCTGCAGCTGAGAATAATTTTTTTGAGCAGCTGGAGCTGTTTGTCACTATGAAAGCATTTCGAGTCTGTGCCTGAAGGGGAATGAGTAACAACTGCTGGAAAAAATAGGCCTGGATCTGTACACATCCTGAAATCTCAGTTCTCAAAAAGGCACTTCATTATGTTTAGAATCGTAGATATTTAGATGCATGCATTTAATATATACATTTAACGCAGTGAAATTAATCAGAACACTTAAATGTTTAAGTAGAAACAGGTGGCTAGGTAGTACAGAATAAGATTGACAAAAGAAGAGACGAGACGAGGGAAGAGGCAGATACACGGCAAAGTAGAAGCAAGTTATTTCTATTATAGACATGTATTTTCTAGCAGAAGGTGAGTAGGATTTTTTTCTGGTAGCATCCACCAGTGCTTTTAATGGGCTGGTTGTAGATTAAGTGAAATACAAAGGGGAGGAGAAGGCTTAATGTAAAAGAGTAAAAGGGGTGTAGATGTAATTGTTGCTTTTGTTCACTAGTGAGATTGATTAAAAAATAACTTAAATTAAATCATAGTTTATTCCCCCCCCCAACATCTTCAATTCTAAGTTGAATAAAACAAAAGCCCTTGGGCTTCTAAGAGTGTTAGGTTTGCTCCTAATTAAATTTTTGACAAGCTTTAGAAACATAAATGTCAACAAAAATGATTAACTGAATAACTTCATTTTGAAAGGAGAAGCTAAATATATCTAACAATACTGAATTTGCCAATACTTTTTCAGTTCTTCCTCTTACAAATTAAGTGATCTTCATAGCAGAGCCTTTGAGGTTTTTTGATCATTTGTTTTAGCAAATGGTATATTTGAGAAGGAATCTCTTGTAAGTTTACTGATGATGGATCTGAAACAGTCCATTGCAAAAGAGCCTAAAGATATGTAGGAGGACTGTGATGGCCTGGTCACTGAACATTAGTAGATCAATAAAAAGGAGAAATGGCGCAGTAGTTCTGTACTTCTGACTGTGAAATACAGGATTATTTCACTTATGACCCTATTTTAACTGCTGTGATCTCCCTTGAGGTCACAACTGCTAGTTTGGGAGCCACTGAACTAGAGTGAAGCATTAGCCAGGAGTTGCAGAAATGAAGCTTGACAGCAGTCAGAGATGCCTTCCAGCAGAGGCAATTCCCCATACTGTTCTGAGCTGCTGGCTCTGTATAACAAGAAGGTGTTCTCTGTTGGCTTGCTTTGATACAAGTGAAAAAAACTTATGAAGAGCTACACTAACAATCTCTTGTTTGCCTGTATTTGGGATCATTTAAACTAGAATAGCTCTCCCCCGACACCCGCATTACCTTCTGCGTGCAGTCATTTGACAAGTTAGTTTCTTGGGTTTGTTCACATTTGTTTCTTATTGTCTAATTATGATTAGAATTGCTTACTACTAATATTTCTGTGTTTATAGCAGTCTAAGTAAAACTTTAGATTTTGAAGTAGCCTGCAGTAATGATTTCTGTTATTACACAGCAGTAACCTGTCAGCCTTTGATAAATGATGCCCAATCAGCTACTGGCTACAACAGCTGAAGATCATACTTGGGTTGAGGAGGAAAATAAAGCCTAGTTAAAACTTGTGTTTGTAGTATTTTAAGTAGTGACAATGATTCCCTACTAGGGCTCTGTGTAAGGAAGGAAAGTTGCAGTTTCCTCAGCTATTTTAGGAAGTTATTTCTGTGGGTATTAAGCAGTCTGATGGAAATGAAAATAGTGAGTATTTTAAAGAGATCCATTTTAAAGAGATATAAGCATTATTCATAGTTTATATTAATGGATCTTCATTTGATTTTCCTTCTTTTATTTCAGAGATCTTTTATAACAGTAACAGCTAGAATTATTTTTTGAGCAATTGTTCCTAATTTTCAATGAGAAATATCTCTATTTTCAGAAAAGTAGTTTCCCATATTACATACTAGCATACTTTGGGGGGGAGGGTGTTTTGAAGGTCATCTCAGAGACTCTGTGATAGTTATTACATTTTTTTTTCACTTGCATCATTGGCTAGCATGAGAAAGTAAAAACTAACTTTTGGTTTTGATGTAAAAAGAAATTAATTTACCGCTGGTATTGTAGTTGTGGTTTTTCTTTCCAAATTAATTGCTGTTAGTAAATCAATATGCTGCTTCTGATCTTGAAAATAACATGTATTGTGTGCAGTCGTGTCAGTGCTTGTCTTTCATCTGGCAATGAATCAGTGCTGCCCGCACTGAAAATCAAAACAGGGTACTATGATAGACTAAGAATACAACTTAATATAAATTACGTGAAAAGTGTTGGTACTTTACTGAGCAACATTTTTAAACCTGTAAAACATACAGAAAAATACATATGTAATTCACGTTACTCAGCCCAAATGATCTTTCTGGTGCTGAGCTCTTCCTCTCTTTGCTGTCTTCAGAATATTTGACCTCTGACGTTCTTATTAGTCTGTGGCTACTCGAGGATGTTGTCCAGCCCTTGTCTGTGTGGAGTGGAGAAGAGGTCTAGTGATGGACCCATTGGTGGCTGGCTGCCCTGCTCAGGCCATCAGAAAGGGCATGAGCTGCATTAGTGTCACCCTCAGCTTCTGGTTAAGCTTCCATTAGGGAGCAGCTGAGCCTTTAATTACTAACTGCTTATGTGTAATGTGTTTATAGAGTTGAGTACTGTATTGACTTTCATGATGGATGGACATTTTCTTTCTTCAACTGTTTGCAAACTAAAATTAGATTGAGTTATTAATGGATAGTGTTGGATATGTCTGCTTGCATCTGTAAGGTTACAAACTACCATACTTGCACAGCCAGATATTTTAAGAGGAGCCAACATCAAGTTTCATGACCATTTGAGGTAGATTGTCACCATTCATCGTATGCAGACATTTCTGTATGTCTTTTGTCCAGAATGATCATGTAAGTAAAAACTTCTGGCTCACAATGAATGTGGGAAATCCTGTTTCATTAATTTAGTATCTCATACTTAATCCTTGATCATAAAACTTATATTTGACTGGTTGGGCTCATGTTAAAAGAAATATCTATGATGTTGTTTCAACAACAAAATAAAGTAAACTATAACAGAATTTTTGAAATATGGGAAGATAATATCTGACAGTGGAATTAAAATTAAGCATGAGAAGTATTGAAGAGGCAGACTGTTCAAGAGCAGAGTGAGCATTTGAGAAGATCATAGGAAGAATGAGGCAAGAATGAAGTACTACGGAATTAATTGTAGGTTACTTTATTCTGTATGTCTGAAAAACCTGAATTGGCTTCATTTCTGCATATTCGATGATTCCATTCAGAAGTTTATGTATGTCTATTAGAGACATCATAGTTCTGCTTTAAGTAGAGAAAATAGTACTATTCTAAATATCAGTTTGCTGTAATTTTTGTCAAATTGTGACTATTTTCTAGTGAGCAATGTCTTGTGATTACCTCTCTCTTAAGAGGTTGGACTATGACTGACTGACATAGAAACTACTATGCTACAGATAAATATTTAATTATTATTTGGAATTGTTTAGAACACCCAGATGAAAGGCATGGGAAGTGAAGAATGGCAACAAGCTTTAGAATGCCATTAATTTACAGTAATTGGCATATCCAGTGCAATCACAGAATTTTATGAAACCGTCAATAAGGAGCAAATCACACTTATTTGCAGTCACAAGGCTTAGTTAGACTGCCGCTCTTGTTGCGGCAGCTGTGTTTCATTTCCTCTACACAGGGAGTGGAAAATGGTTTTCTGGGATAGGGAAAGGGCCAAAAAGTGTCAAAAGTCGCTTTTTCACATAGACTTATGTGAGGAGCGTAAGAAGTATTCAAAACACTATCTATAAGACTTCTTTTTGTTGCTTCATATTTTCTTGCTTTTATTTGGAGAAGGCATTAACTAATTTAATGTAATGGGACTAATAAAATATTAGAAGGCAGAGGAAGATTGCTAGGTCATGGTCAGCTTGTTTTTCTGCTTTTTGACAATGGACTGTTCTTACAAATGATATTGTAGGAGCAAACCCAACTCTAATCTGAAGTGGGGTGTAAAGGAGGAAGGGAGACTCTTCTTCGTTTTCTAAATCTATTGTGATAAAATGGAAGTGGAAAACATAACATTTGTTTCAATGACTTTGCATAGATAATTGCTTAGTTATATATTTCCGTATCTTCGTAGAACCCATCTTAGGTGTAATTGTTGATTCAATTTCTGTTTAGAAGACCTTCCTGTATTTTACTCTCTCATCATAATGAAAGAGGATTTATAAGCTCTTTTAAATTACAAAATAAATCTAAGATAGCAGTAGAGACTAATAGTTCGGTACTCTGAGTTGATAAATAGCTATTTACAATCTTTATATCAACTATTTTCTATTGCAGCCTAGGGTTTTATGAGCAGAGCTGTGCACATGACAACATCTCTAACGTGGTTTATTTAAATCAAGCCACAATGATAAAAACACACCCCATTGCTGGATTAGTCAATTTGTTGTAACTGAACAGTACATCACTATTAAGGTTCATAATGGGTTTTGTGAACTCAGTAGCTTCTCATCTAAATGAGATTTTATGGGATTTATATGTCTTTATGCTAAGTGTTCAAGATTTGTAGATGTTAAAATCAAATTTAAGTGCTAAGCTCAAATGTATTCAGACGTTACAGTGTTGTTAGTGGCTTTTTGCAAATGTCATCAAAATAGATGAACACAGTAATAAATACCTTGTATTTCATAATATGCAAATAGTTAGAAAGCAGAGATTTTTCAACTTTTCCCTTTTTCGAGTGGTAAATGGATTAATAACCGAGGTTATCATGAATACAGAAATAAAATATTGTACAGTGATTCATGAAACAAGGTGGGAATAAATACTAACACTAAATAGGGAAAGAATGTACTCTGTCATCTCATCCAAAATACTCTGTACACGAAGTAGTTAATTACAGTACTAAATACTGCTCAATTAAAGTATATCTGATTAAATTAGCATGTAATGGTATCTGAGCAGTTTAAGGATATCCAGCAAAGTACCTGTTTCTGGTGAGCGCAGTGCAACCCTTCATTCTGTGCTCCCACCCTGTGCCAGAACACTGAAGCACTCAGTGCAATGGGCAAACCAGGCCTCTGAGTGGCCCCTTGGTTTAGCTCTGGATACAACTCAAAAGTTGTACAGTTTAGCTCTGTACAACACAACTCAAAAAGAAGGATGCTGCTGTGAAAGGGGCTTAGAGGAGCTTGAGGGCTTTGTTACGGTGGTCATGATTTGTTCTTTGAATCTGAAAGAGAATGATTTGCATTATTTTGATTGTAAGGTTACAGTAACTGAAATGTTTGCAACTTTCACCCGAGTATCACTCTACAGTAGGCATCAGAAGTTGAGAGCACCAGACGTGCCATGTGATGTTGGCTTCTGGCCCCCAAATAGCCGTCTGCTCTGAACTGATTAACTTGTGAATGGCTGTGCTTGCTGCAGGACCAGAATCATAACACAGGAATGAAAAATTGATGTGTTTTCAATTTTTTTTAAAAAATATAACTTCAAATGAAATGCACTGAATGAAACATCCATTAGTATATATCGATGGTGAGCCATGCCGCTGCATAATGAGGCTTAAATACGGTATAAGAAAGTGCTAAGCCTGTAGAGTGAGTATTCTTGAAGGAAATTTCCCCCAAATCAGTCCAGTAAATCAGCTTTTATGTATGACTTGAATACAGTCTCATCAAGCCACAGAATAGTTTTCTTGTTGGAAATAAACTTCTGGCTTGTGAAGAGGTTAAACATTTAAAGCCTTCAATCAGTATTGGCTAGCTGAAACAGAAATGTGCACTAGAGCCACTCGCTGTTATGGGTCATAGCCTTTCCTCTCCTTAATACTATTAAAATGATAACTTGAGGGTGTTTTCAGTTAATGAGGTAATTACACTATCCTGGATTTGACCTTGGAGTTTATTACTCATTTAAGAAGAAATGAGAAACTGAGATATGTCTTTGTTGCTGGACACATCTTGAAAATTTTGTGTATAAGAGCCAATCAAAGCAAAAAGATTATGGTGGTGAATTGGAGTATATAAATTTGCATATTAATAGTGTTGCTGAGAAAAACCTGCGCAGTGATCATGCAAATCTTTTAACTCTGGCTAATAACGGCTGTCTGTCAATGACAGTGCAGGGATCCACATGCTGTGTGTTCACTGAGAAGTACTGATATAGCATATTTGCAAATAACAGAAACAATTAATAATGCAAGGAAACACATAAGTAAGAAAACTTTCCTGGGTAACTAAATTCTCATTTCCTGAATAGGTACTGTTGTAGAGTTGGAATCCCTCTCCCTTTTTCATCACAGCAAGTTTAAATAAACACATTGAAAAAACCCCATCATTGCTTAAGAAATGAAAAATTCTCCATTCATTCTCTTTTACTGGAAAAAAAAAACCAAACAAAAAAAATCTCTGAATACAAGGTCAAACTTACTTTGCTGCTGTAAAATTGGAGATTTAAAAAATATAATTAAAATAATGTCCCAATAATAGATAAAAATCATTTACTATAAGGACATGGGCGCACAATTTCCTCTTAGATGGTATATGTAGGAAGAGTTGCCAGGCTATCTGGTCTGATTTTTTTCTGTGGAGAATACACAAGTTTGTATTCTCTGAAACTCTGAGGAAAACAAGGAACAGGTGGAGCTAGCAGGCAAATTTGTCTTCAGGAAAAGAAAAAATAATCACACCCATTTTATCACTACTATTTGTTGTGTGAAGTAAAAGATTCTCATATATTTTTCTGTAAATTTACAGAAAATATTATTATTTTGCTATAAGCACTTGTCTGTTTAATTTAGTAGATACATTGGTTTGCAGTATTCTTCAGTAGTGTTTTCCTGTAATTAATACCATCGTGAGTTTTTCTGTTTGCTTGCTTAATTCAACTATTAAACAACAGTACTATAATCTGGTTAGATATGTCATCACAGAGAATGTCAATTAGGAAATTCAGAACTTGGGATCTTTTATAAAACACGTTTAGTTTTTGGACTGTAGTTCTATTGTAAGCATATATGTCCTTTCCTTTGCAGGAGATTGTATTGGTAGGTTTTTAGAGAGGAAGAAAAGTCTTTATGTAGCCTAGCACATTTGTTAGCACAACTTGCCCTGTTGTTAATTCAACCTATTGTAAACCTCTTGCCCTAGACCTCCTGGCAGAATATTTCTTTCTTAAATTTATCTACTTCTTCCATAGTCTGTGACAGATGTTGTCCACTAATTATTCTCCTCTCCACAGCAAGCTTCAGTTTGCACTTAGTTTCCCTGAAGACATTGAATATGTTAATTTCACAGGCTCCCTACCACTCCAACATTTCTTCCTGTTATACAGGTGGGGGGATTTACCAAAAAGAGAGGCTGTGGTGGAGAGTCCCCCAAACAGAATAGAAGAGGGAGCAGGGGCTGAAAATATTGGGGGGGACATTGTTGTTATTTTATATATGCAGGTTTGTGGCATTCTTCCCTGTGAGTGGTGTCTGACCTTTTCATATTCAGGAATGATCTTCCCATTTGAAAAAGTTGCAGGTCAAGATCAATATAAGTGTCGGATTATCTGCCTTTTTTTTTCTTTTTTTTTTTTTTCCTCTTAGTTGCCACCCTTAGGTGTCCCAGTCTCAGAGCTCTTGCCCAGACAGAATTGGTTTTCTCTGTGTTCCAGTGCTTCTCTAAGCACTGTTGACAGGTGAGATTTTGTCTGTTCTCAAATTGCATTATAGCAAAACTTAGGTTCTGCATAAATGACAAAGAATAGATCCTCAGTTCTGATCTGATGCAGACAGTAGATGGACCTCTGGAAAGCAGAAGGAAACGCTGCTATAGCTTTTTCATGCGATATATGTACATGGTGCTACATTGTCTTCCGTGTGGTGTTTGGCTGGCAGTTGCTTTGTGTGAGGCTCTGGACTCTCCTTAAACCTGTATTTCCGTATCTCTAACCCTCTTTCTTCCATATTGAAGGAGATATCATGACAGTCAATCTCTTTACATGGCAGCTCCAGCTTTCGTCTCATTTAACCAGTGCCAATGAACTCTAATTCGTTAGAAGGGAAAAACAAGCTAAAAGTTTGCAAAATGAAAATTCATTCCTCTAACTTTATAACTTGGAACTTTTAAGGTGCTTTGAAAAAAGAAAATTTTGCACAGTCGTCTTGAGGGATGTACTCTTTCATTATACTGGAATTTAAAAAAAAAATTATATTTAAAATCGAATTCTGTATAACGGTCTATTTACATAAAGCTGATAGTAACTGTGTATAGTTATCAGAAGATCTAATTCACTTCATAAATATGTTTTCTTTTTCTTTAAGCATTCCAAGCACCAAAATTGAGCTTTGTTTTAGAGAAGTACAATATAAAATTTAAATTGGAGAAAATAAGTTTCATGTGTTAATGCATGCAAGAATATACATTTTTCACTCCTTGGAAAATATTTGCTTACCCCAGTAGGAAACATTTCCAAACATTAACAACAATAATTTCAAATTTGGTTTCATCTTACATTTAAGAGAGTTTATAGGAAATAGAACGCTTAAGTTTAGCAGAACAGATGGATGTTACGTAGTTCAAACTTGAGAATCAACTCTCCAAGAAAATGATTGACTACACATAAGTTACTTTTGGTAATGGCCTGTAGTAAATAAACATGTTGGTTTATAATTGCAATTTTTAGGTAAGTAACTTATTGGAATGCCTGCATCAATTTTGTCTGTTTTTAATATTATCCAATAATTTTAATAGGACTTGTGAACGAACTCTGAATATTTTATAAATTATGATCCCAGTCACCATGCAGTCACCCTTTGTTTTCTTGTCAATATTACTGGCCACGTTTCTAGTTATTTCCAGGAAATCTTTCTCTTTATATGAATAATGCAAACCAGGACAAAATGTTCCTGGCTCACAGCTGTGCCTATTTTAATCTATATTGAGATCTAGCTTCTAAATTGTTCTACTAATCTTGAGTCAATACCTAAGCAGAAATAAAGTTATGATAACAGTATAACCTAGTGACGTAGTTAAGCACGGGAGTTCCATTATTTGTGTAAAACAGCGAACAGCAAAAAGAAAATCCAGTTGAAAACAGTTGTATGCTCTATTCTAGCCTCTGCCTTTTGTGAAGAAGATACAGAGAGTATTTAGTCATTCTTGTGGGATTTTAGTCATCCCTAATTCAGTTAAACCATTTTGACAGAAACATAATTAAGCTTCAGTGAGTTAAGCACTGCTTTTTCCAGCACACTGAAAAATTTATTTAATATTATGATTATCTTCAGCAATTTGACAGCAAATAAATATTTCAGATATTCAAATATAATTATATATATTCTTGAGACTCAGACAAAGATTTCACAATGACACGACTTCTGATTTTGATCATGTAAAAATTGTTCCAAATGAGTGTACAGATGGAAATAAAAAGTCAGAGAAATAAATTTACTACTCCTGCACTTTGACTGGAGTAGGTTTCTGGGCTTGTGATTGCAGAATTGATTTCATTTCTCATGCCTTATAGTTTCTACTTGAGTGTATTTTTTTCCTGGAATCTGTCCTCTTTGGGAACAATGAATGGTCTTTGGGAAGACAGAGACTATGAAATAGTCTTTGGGAACAGTGAATGATAGAATTTCCTAAAAATATCAATAGAAAAATAAACGTTTTCTAACATGTTGTCACTTCTACTTGGGACTGGCGAGGCTGCATCTCAAATACTGTGTTCAGTTTTGGCCCCCTCACTAACGGAGGGACATTGAGGTGCTGGAGTGTGTCCTAAGAGGAGCAATGATGCTGGTGAGGGGTCTAGAGCATTTAGACTTATGAGCAGCTGCTAAGAAAAATGGGATTGTTTAGTCTGGAGGAAAAGAGGCTTAGGGAGGCATCATCACTCTCTGCAATACCTGAAAGGAGGGTGTAGAGAGGTGGGAGTCAGTCTCTTCTCCCAAGTAACAAGTGATAATACAAGAGAAAACAGCCTCAAGTTGTGCCAGGGGAGGTTTATGATGGATATTAGGAAAATTCCTTCACCAAAAGGGTTGGCAAGCACTGCAATAGGCTGCCCAGAGAAGTGGTTGAGTCACCATCCCTGGAAGTATTTAAAAGACATGTAAATATGAGGCTTAGGGACATAGTTTCATGGTGTACTTGAGCAGTGCTAGGTTAGTTGTTGGACTTGATGATCTTAAACGTCTTTTCCAACCTAAACGATTCTGTGGCTCTATGAATCTATGATTCTATAACATTGGTAACTATGCTTCACAGAAACCCAACCCTCCAAGTATGCCATTGTAACATTTGCATTGAGTAGCTGTATTTGGAACTCAAAGATAATATGCAAGTCTGCCTAGTAGTAGAACAAGATTTCTTGAATATTTTAACAAATTCGGTGGAATCAGTAGGCCCATAGGACCAATTTGATAATATTGACCTCTCACTGAGTAAGTCCTCAGTTCAAAAGATTCAGACTCTCAGATTTCAAATCTTGGCTGCCTACCTGTTGTATGAAATAAGTATCAAGATGCACTTTTGAATGTTTTTAAAGGTTTCTTTTTTATTTAAAAGTCAGGTTTTATTATTATAAGAAAAATTATCCAAGCATCTGAAATGTGCAACATTTCTTAAAATTTTAATTTACATCCTTTCTGTTGAGCTATACAGCATTTTGGGAATCATTTAGGCAGTTTTAAATTGGGGTATAAATGTATCCTTATGGTTCAGAAATGACTTTAAAAAGGCTACTACTGTTGTCATTATTATTAAATTACAACCTTTCTTTTAAGACAACCTAAGTTTAAAAACATGGAAAGGACATATCTAAGAGGAAATATCTGCTTCTGATATTGACTCTTATTTACAAGCTGGCAGTTGGGAAATTGGCATAGTACATGTTTTTCTTAACTATTCCATGCATGACAAACGTGGGTAGTGATAAATGCTTTTGGAAGCATTAATAATGAATGGAAAGGTAAGCACATAAAGAAGGAAGGCAGAAGAGCAGCATTAATTGTCCCATCTCATCTCTTAGCCAAAGAATGTGTCCATGGAATGTGTCATGGCAATTCTCACTCTAGGTGCTAGTTATGTTAGGACACTGGCCAGGATTAGGCTATTGAAATATCGATAACATCTCCAGTAACTTGGAAGATAAATAAACAGTGGAAGTAGCAGAAGGGCTGCAATATTCTTATTTCAGTGTATTCTCATCTGTGTCATGTTGTAATTCCTTATTGAAATTCCCTTTTTTTAAGGAGCAAAAGTATTATGATAAGGAGAATATTACATTCTCTCATTACTTTCTCCATCTAAGCCCAATTTTCAGTGTTCTGATTTTAGTCCATCAGCTTCTAGCACACTCTTTATCTGGCCTAAGTCAGGTACAGTCAAGTTGCTTTTGTTTTTTTTTTTTTTTTTCCTGTTGTTCTAGTCTTTTAACTTTTGCTGGCTTTAATAAAGAATTTTATTTAACCAGATTATTACTGCCCATGGCAATGTAAATAATAGCTTGTATGCAAAGTGTTTACTGCCGTTATATTGGTAGCTGCTGAGAACATGACATTTCCTTTTCAGTACTGTTGATGTTATTTCTCAGGGCATTTCTGTTCTTTATTTTAACTGCTCAGTAGGGCAATAGTGCACTCTTCATCATGATAAAGAGGTGTTATCTTTTAGTATTCCTGGCCATATATGTAATACAATAAAATCGAATAGTGAGCCAGCAGACAATTGAAAACATCTGTTATCCTCTAATGATTGGCATCTTGACTTATAGACTATCATTCTGGAATGACAAATTTTTCATTTACCAGCATGCAATTCCACTGAACTTTATACCCAAAGTCCTCAATTCTATCAAATGTACTTTTGATACAGGGCATGTTTCAAAAGTGAACAAAAATTATGGTTTTTTAACATATTTGTTATCCACTCAGATTTTTCTTTATGTTTTTTAAAACTCCTACATAAGATGGGACTTCATATGTCTCTGTCCTTCAGCAATATGCTTGTTAAGGGATCTTTTTAAGTGAGCAGTATAAATTGAGATCTTAAAAAAAAGAACTAATCTAAAGAACAGAAAATCAAAGTACAGTATTTTTAGAAGTTTTTAGACCTTTTTATTTAATATTAGAATATTTTCTCTGCATTCTTTATATGCTGTTCCTGGAAGTTGTATACCTGCTACCAGCCATTCTCCCACTGTTCTTCCTGAAAGTCCACACCAATCCAAGTATTTGTAAGCTAAAAGGATGCAAATATTTTCATGGCTAACAAGAAGAGGGAAAAGACTGTGTCAGATTGATTTTTCCAATTACTGTTTGTTTGGCATTTCTAAAATATATGCATTTTTATCAGTCTTTACCAATAATACCTAACAGGTATGTACCTGAAGTGAGCCTATCCACTCCACTCATCTCTAATTGGCAATTGTAAGAAGATAAACACTTCTGAAATAGTCATGGAATTTTAATTTTTTTACCCCCACCAAAATATATAGGCTATATTGTATGTTGGATGTAGGTTTCCAAATAAATCATTTAGTGAAAAAGAACAGATTAGAAAAAATTGAAATTTTATTTATAGATATTCCATGTATTTTATCATCTATTCCTGTATTTCAGGTGAGCTAACTTTTTAAATTGCTGTTACGTTTTTATTGACTAAATTATAGAATTATATACCCCAACTATCAAATGGTTCTTTTTATCCTGGCTACTACATTATTTCAAATATTTACTCTTTCGTGAGCACTGCAGAGAATGCAGTGCTGATAATTGCTACCCTTTGAAATTAGCAGGGTGCTCTGTTTTTAGATAGAGCATCCAGTTTCCCACATTGAGTAGGTATTATTGGAAAAAAAATCAGGTCAGCTATGTGAGCATATAAATATAAATCCAGGCACACATATTATTAGATAATTATTTGGAAAATGTTGTTTCTCCCAATGAATAATTCCATTAGCAGCCTAAAAATTTTTTGGAGGAAGTTTCAAAATGTGGGTAGAACGTGTAAGACTGTGGAATAGAAAATGACCAGAGATACACTATTAAAATGACTTTTACTTGCAGAGGGGAAATTAACCCTTCCATTGACCTAGGAAGGAAGCTAAAGTTGAAACCACAGCAATTTTCTTTAGAGAACAGTTAAATAATAGGAGAAGATCCATAATATAACTTCTGACTCAAAGTTTTTACAGTAAAATCATAAAGAAACTGAACAGCCAGGCAGAAAAGGTACATATACAGTGAAATTAGACATAGGTACTAATGGACTAAAATTATCCATAAACACTTTATGCAACTCGTACTTCTTACAGCATTTTTGTTAAAATTGTGGTGTTGGGATGTTTTTCAGTTGGGGGATGAGAGACTTCATAAGATGTGAGCAGGAGTTTTGCCAGAAACAGGAGCAAAAAGGTACTTTTACAGAATAGCTGGTCTAGAGAAGAGTGTGGGGTTCAGGAGTGAATTTAGGATTACAACAATGAGAGTGAGAGATGTTTAGGAGCAAACAAAAAAGTGTAATCAGTGATTTTAAGGAAAACAAGCAATCTGCGAGGACTGGTTTTAGTGGACTTTATCAAGGTCTGAATCAGAGTTCCCTAAAGAGTTATCCTGAAAAAAAAAAAAAGAGAAGCTTCAGTCATTGTTCTCACTTTATGTTAAGGCTGGTAGATACAGTCGTTCTCTCTGTTTGTATTAGTTCATTTCCATGTATTAGTAATTTATAACAGAAACACATAGTCAAATATAGCAGACTTTTTTTGCAAATGTGTTCTTGCTTGTTAAACTTGAGATTTTTTTTTCACTTAGATACATAATGACTTTCCCAGGGGCTAAAGTACAAACCAAATTGGATGCACTCTGTATACTCATCAAGAAATTTTGGCAAGAGGCCACCTGGGAGTTGTCCATAGTTACTGGAGTTTCTGCATTTCAGATTCCACTTTAATGCTTTCTGGGTATATTTCACCTTTGGAAGCCTGCACTGCTTGAGAAAACACATAATTTTGACAGAAATGCATTTTGCTTTCATTCTCAAGGAATAATTTGTAGACTTGTGCTGTCCCTTGTGTGGCATCTCATAATATCATGATGATTTTCTTTGAATGCTTTTCCTGGAAATGTAGTAAAAAAGGAGTATAATTAAGAAAAATTGTCAAGGAGAAAATATTGACATATACTTAAAATTCTTGGGTTTGTGTATAATAATTTGACTATTTCTTAAGATGAAATAGTTTTTATTTCATAACTTGAGTACAATCCAATAACATAATATAGTTGTAGAATGGTGTGCTAGAAAATATTCATATACAGTGACTACTGCTTTTAATCAATTTTACATACTTACTGTCTTTATTTTCTTGAACTCATAACAATATACTTCATTTTATACTGTGTTTAAG
>JAOXJM010000004.1:8599482-8622888 GCA_026413425.1 Tringa solitaria
CTGATATCTGACTGCTGTAGACCATAAAGAGATTTAATTGCAGTTCATTTATTAATTTATTTTTTGGAGTGTGCTACAAACCCAAATACATGCCTATAAAACAATAAGCAGTTCAGTAAAATACTCAGAAGAGATTCCTTATGTTGTTAATAGCTGTTGATGTTTGTTGTAGACCAACTTTAAGGGAAATAATATAGAGTTTATTATTAATTTAAAGAACCAAATGAATTAAATGAGAAATAACCAATTTACAGAGAATCGTGCTAGATGCTTCAGATTTGAAATGAATAAACACTTTATTTAAAATGGATAAAATAGGGAAACAACAAGAATGTCACAAATCAAACCACATTCATTTTTTGGTAGGCCAGATACACTGTACCTATAAGGTATGAGGTGCTTGTTCTGAAATGGCTACATAACAGCAACTATTAGTGTGCAAAGCAAACAAAGATGCTCAGCTCTGCTCCGCTGAATAGATCAAGAAAAGCATCAGGCTGAAAGAATCCTGTTGTGCTAAAAACAGTTTCAGGTGAAGAAGATATTTCTGACCCAAGGCACCATACATTTTATGGGCAATTTGAACAAGTGGAATGCAATTGTTTTTACAGACAAATTCGGTCTGCTAAATAAATTAACAGTGTCATAAATAACATCACTAGTCTTCCTTCACAACACTTGGTTTATAAATTCTACTTCTTTTTGTTCAATTGGGTTGCTATGGTATTACTGTTGGGGAAAACAATGAATTTAGAAAACATAATTACGAACTACTGCAGGGATCTGAGGTGCTGATAGTTTTGTTTTATAAATACTGAAACTAGAATATAGCACCTTTTATATGTATCCACGCTGAAGTTCCCAAGTCTGGTTTGCCTTTTTATTGTAGGCTATCTTGTTTTTAACTTGGACTAATCTGAACTTTCACAGAGTTCACATAGTACTCATTTTATTGAATATGAAAATTTCTGGTTATTAAAAAAATGGAAGTGCTTCTTTTCCTTATAGTTTTAGCACAACTGGGAGAAAAGTTGAAATATACCTTAGAACCATTCTTCACTTCTGTCCTCATTTCAGAATTCTAGAAGATCAAAAATATTTTATGACAGAAAGAAATCTAAATAATTTTTGCTATGAAAAAGAGGAAAATCAATGAACAGTACCTTTTTAGTCAATAGTTCAGTGCAAATGTTTCATTTCTGTTGGTCCTGGAAAATAGTTTTGATGGTGGTTTTGTTTTGTTTTGTTTTTTAAGAATGCAGAATTCAAAGAGTTTTTATTGTTTTTTTGTAGCAACTATGGACATGAAACATCAGATTATAGAAAAAAAATTAATGCTTTTTTTGTTGTTTTATTTCGATGGGCTTTTTAAAACAACACTACAACCATGAAGATAGGACTTCATGTACTTACACCTGCATGAATTATGTTTTCTCATTTTGTATGAAGATATATCAATATATAGGTAAATAAAGGGAAGATGTGTATTCCTGTTTTCCCAGACTCCTGAAGGACATTATACTCTCATTAACTTTCTCTTTACTTTGTCTTGAGACTTTGAAGCAGTGTTTCTTTGTTATAGTTATCCACTCTCCTTTTTTTGTTGTTGTTGTTGTTGTTGCTCTGTGGTTAGCAATCCTACCAAAAGATGTTTTCAGAGGAGGGACACCACACATCAGAAAGATTTTTTCATTTATATTCTTTCATGTGCCTATGGTCCTTTAAAAAAATAAATTCACTGACATATAGTATATTCTAGTCATGATGCTTTCGCATGTCTAATGTCAGAATTTCTGTTGATTTCAGAATGAGCAAGACTTTGCTGTGGTGCAATTCCAAGCTATAGAGAGAGAAATGAAGAAAAGGAGGAGGTAAGAGAAGAACCAGATATTAGAAGTCCTCATTCACAGGAGGTTGTATTTAGGTTTTTCTGCTTCAGATTCACAGAAACGTAGAGAAGAAAAATGCACTTTTTCATCTGATGGATTAAATGTATTGTAGCCATTCTGAAGAGCCTTTTAAAATTTATGTTGGCTTTCCGTTAAAGAGTCTGTGCCTCTGTGTTTGTATGCTTTAGAGTTAGGATTGAAAAAATAATAAATCCTCTCACCGTTAATTCTTATTGAATGACATTTCTTAGGGATATATATCTTAAGAAAAGGCTTACTTAAACATCTTGGACTGACTTAAAATATAGACCTTTAAAAATGGCACTTGGATCTTCTCCAGTTCTTTACTTGTCTTCCCAAAATTTTATTCATACATCCTCTATAGAAATACTTTTATTTTTATTTTTTTTTTTTTTTTTTGAGATGTTTTCTTATCTTGGCTTTGATTATGTGCACTGCAAATAAAGAAATTTCTGCTGACATTATCTAGAGCAGAAAACCGTGAATTTTCTCAAAACATATTGCACTCTCCCTTATGTCTAGCGTGCTCCATATGTTGATGTTCTCAAATAGGGCTGATGGGGGGAAAAAATACTTCTTTTTCTGGAAAAAGTGTATTTTTGGAGAAAAAGTAATTCTTCCAATAATTCCTCTTCTTTGTCAATGGTAAAGTAGTAGAAGACAGATACAGGATATGCAAAATCAGGATTCATTTGTTTGGCGTGCAGATTTGTGCACCTTTCAGGTTGCTAACTAGAAGCAAACTCCTTTTCCTTTATTTGCCTATCTGGAGATTCAGCAAAATGAAATGGCTCGCCAAAAGGGTGGGTGAGTCTTAGAGGTAACTGAAGGAAAATAGAAACATATGTGGGCTGAATTAGATTTACTCAGTTATTTTAGAAATCTGTGGTTGCCTGTGTTTACTGGAGGTTAGTGTCTGGGTTTTTCCACGGCAGGTAAGGTAGGCACATTCAGGTTGCATTTGTGCCTGTTTAAGACCAAATACTTCGACCTGACTTACCCTGTATCACAAGGCTGTTGGCTTCTCTGCAGTGTGCTCTGTCTCATTTCTTCTAGAAAATACATAGTCATCTTTTCTTCCCTAAGAATTTCTCCAGAAATTTCTGAGGGGAGTGGGAGGAAAGGACAGTTGGAAAGTTCTCAGTTTTGCTGTTGGTTAGATGACTGTACATCTTTTGGCCAAATCACTATGGAAGAAGGAATAGCTACCACAATGTTATTTTACTAGCCTGTGCACGTTGCACACTTATATAACATACTTTGCAAAAGGGGAAAAGGTGGATGTATCTGCTCAGAACATTGTGCAATGTTTGAAGAACTTTCTCCTGTCACAATCTTTTTTACTTTGTGTTTATGGGATTCACTATACCACAAGAAATATAAGAAGGACCTCTGTATTCAGTGGTTTATCCTTGCCTTGTAGAAAATTCCAGTTTAGTTTATAAGCTTCCACATTCCCTATCAAGTTGTATTGCAAGTGGAAAGTTCTACAACACATTGTGACTGTCCTTGCAAAAGTCACTATACCATGATAAACACTGCAATTCTGCTTCTAACAACAGCATTTGAGAAATATCACAAATCATTGTGTGAATGTGTATACACTGTGCTAATATTACATTCTTTTTTTTTTTTAATATGCCTGTTGATTAATTTGTGCTCTGGAATTCTACCTGAAGACTTTGCATCCCTCCTATAACAAGCCTGGTTATGAGATAGGACTGAGGTTGGACAGATAGAAAGAGGTTGGACAGCCATCCTATTTTTGATTGTCAAAAGTAATGTAATTAACATTGGGTAAATGGATATTGTTTGTGTGCTTTAGTACACAGTAAGGAATTGCATCTGACAAACAGGAAAAGTACAGTTTCAGGTTTCATACGAATATAACCTACAGTAAACATTTATCACACAGAACATTTAAAGTTTTGCTGTACCGGTTATAGAGATTTGTAATGCTTTTTATTCTTTCCCTAAAAAAAAATAAAATCTTGAGAATTATAGTTGGTTTGGTTTTTATTGCGGTATGAACTGGAAAAGATCTTGTTTCCTCTGGAGACTGTGAGTAGTTACATATCATTGCAGGAGGGAATTGTTTTCACAAACCAGTCTCTTACTTATGATATATAATGCACCATTTTACCTAAATCCAGGAGTTGCTAATACTTTTTTACAGCAACAACTAAGAATCATCTGTCAATAGTTTAGTTCATCAGTGAATCACTGGACCACAGCTGTAGCTTGCAATATCATTTTTCAGTGATTAACAGGTCTTATAGCAAGTTTTTTCATTGCATTTTTGAAATCTGTGGGTTGCTGTAGAAATTATTGCACATTGAGACAGTACGTATATTTGTGCATTACAGAAAGTGTGGAGAATATCAGCTACTATACATTTACTTTATTTCAGCATTCAGAAAATGAACCTCACTTCTTCATCAGTGTACCATGTCAAGGGATCCTATTACATTAAGTTTGATAAATAAACAGCATTAAAGATTGCACTGGCTGTGTAACAGGCCTGCTTGACAGTGAAAGATTTTAAAATGCCTACTTCACACAGAAAAAAAAAATGAATACAGGCCCATTTTACGTGCCAAATGACAAACTATAATGATTAATAGGCCTATTTAAATGAATAATTGTCCTATGTTCTATATCAGCTTATGTTGTACAATAGCTGTATATGCAGCAGCTGGCAAACCTCTCCTATGGAGATGTAAAAGATGAGAATTGGTAGAGATAACAAATAACAGCTGCAGCAGGCCAAGCTAAGAGTAAGTACACACTGCATTTCCATTGACTTCAGTGGAGTTCAGAGAACTTAATTGGCATCTCAAGGTTTCATACATACACCCTCCCTGAACTTTATTTCCAAGTTTTCCATGATTCACTCTACTGTAGAATATCATGTTTTAAAGATCTAAATTAATCACAGTGAAGCAAATGTATAGCCAGATTTTCTTTGTTCTCTATGATACCTTAAGCCATCTGATTCTATTTTTGATTAATAAAGAAGGAATTATGTGGCTAACATAGTTGTAACAGAATTGGAGTTTGTGATACATGCTTTCATTTCTATTTTACTTTTCATTTCTCCAGCACTGTGATAGGAATTTCTCATTTACTGTGTAGGAACTGTCACAGGGCAGGTGGGATCATCAGTTAGCAGTGACATAGCAAATACATCTGTGTTTAACCAGGTTTATTCAGATTTATTTTTGACTCTATCATAGCCACGGGCAGCCAGGTGTTTGTAAGTCTTTCTCTTCACTTTTGCATTGTAGGTCTCTACATCCTCAGTTAAAACGTGTTCTACTGAGTGGATTTAATAGGACGGCTATCTATCTTCTAAAAGGTTCCTTAGTGTTTTTGTTGGTTGGCTTTTTATTTATGTTGTTGTCTTACATTCACAAATTTAATCTGACAAAGAGCTGTTGAATCCTTGGTTACTGCTAATTTTCTCATTTGGCAATAGTAGAAGCATTTTAATTATTATCAATGTTTGTGGATGAAGGATCCAGAAATATATTGCTTTTTTATTTCTGTAGTAATAAGGTTAAAAATAGTTTGGGAACGAAAGATTTCTCATTGGTGTTGATTTTTATTGTAGTAAGAACATTATATGTACATACTGCAGTATTGGTCTCAGAATGCTTAATGAAAAAATAATAATTTGGCCAAATTCTTCAAGTAGCCTTCTATGGGGACACACAGAGAACAAAACCATTTACATTATATTAACATTCTGCTAGCATAAACAAGAGTATTTTATAACTTATCACTGCAATTGTTTATAATGAACGGCCGCAGCTTGAGGAGGAAGCTAACTTGTTGAATTGGCATTTTAAGCTCACTTCAAACTTAGCTCTGGTCTTTTGCGTCTTTAAATAAGCTAATATTTTAAGAACAAACCTTAAGGTTCAGGCCTTTTCTGAAGGGACATTTGTGATGGATCAAGTTGTAAAGAAGCACCCTTTCTGCTCAGCTGTCAACCTAGAGTATAATCAAGCAAGTTCACAGTCAGTATAACCATTGCAGTCTTCCTTTACCTGCTCTACAGCCAAAGCACCAAAATCCCTTACCCTTTCACCTGACCCTTGTAGGTGTGACCCTTTTCAGTGAGCAGGTACCCCTCTGGCTTTATGCAGCTCTTCCAGGAGATACAGCCAAGGCATTGAGAAAGCACTGATTAATGGGTTTCTGCAAATAGTTTGTTCCATGTCTTCAGGATTTTTGGCAGAGCACTCTTAGGCCATTTGCCCTGTTACTAATGAGAATCTAGATTTTATAGTGGAGTTTTTATATTTTGTATGATTTACTTTTTCACTGGGTTCTTCTCTGAGAATTTTTAAATACATGAAAAAAATATAATTTGGCACCTTGATAAATGTTAGTTTGCCTTTTAGCTTTTGTAACCTCTGATAGAGCTCAGACAAGCTCAGCAGAGTGTGATGCTTCATTTTTGTGAGGCTATCTCCTGTTTAGGTTGAAATGAACATGTTCTAGTGAATCTGTGTTAGATAATCTTACAAAACCATGTCCATGATCCAGTCAGGTCATTTGAACTGTTAAATTAATGTTCACCTTCTTCATTTGAAATTATAGGTGAACATTTAAAACTTTTCTTTTTTTATATCTTTTCAATACACCCTTTTGTTCAATACATCTCTTTTCCTTTTACATTCTTTGAGGATAAGCTACTGAAGATAATTTTTCCTATTTTGAGGACTCCTTTAGACTTCTTTCTTTCACTTACAAATTTGCAAGCAGAGGTTCGCACTTCCAGATTCCACTTCCACTTTCTTTTTTGAGTCTGTGGCTGTGTATGAAGAGGTGAAGTCAAATATTCTACAGACTCTCTTAGCCTCATGCATTCACTCAAACTTAGCTTGTGCAACATCAGCTTCCTCCAACATGGGACCAATATGTTAAGAGAAGAATAATACCTTCTGGGGTGTTTCTGTATCAGTACTGGGAGATGTGGTGTGTTAGCCTGGGCTACCAGCCAGCCAGACGCTCACTCTCACCACTACCACCGCACCCCCTGACCATGGAATGGGGGTAGAAAGCCAGATGACAAAGCTCATGGATTAAGATAAAGACAAGGGGATGGCTTGCCGATTACTGCTGTTGGGCAAAACAGACTTGGGGAAAATTAGAAAACAGATTTAAGTAGTAAGAATGAAAAAGACAAACATTGAAACATCTTTCCTCACTTCTTCATTCCAGTCTCCTCTAATCCTACCCTGAGATTAGAGTTTATTTACTCACAAGTAAGACTCTTACACATATAAAATAGTGCATGTTTGTTTTTCTTGTTAGTACAGAAATTTTTACCAAAGAGACCTAAATGCAAGTTGAAGCACATGAAGCTTATCATAGAGAAATGTCATTAGACAGAGTTTCTAGCCCTCCCTCTATTACTGCATAATTGCTACTATTTCACTTCATATATTGTGTGCTAATGGATTGTTTTAATAATTAATTGCCTTGAATGTTATTTGAGTTAGAGTGAAAATGAGTTTATAACCTTATGACACTCTCCTTGGAATCCATGCCAAAGTTAATATTTTTACTATTCTAGGACAACAGAAACAGGTAGTAGAATCTGAGTCTCTGTAAAAGGAACCAGTGAATCTTTTTAAATGTATGTCTATTATTAACTCAATAATGAAACCAATGTTTTCCTAGGGCTTAATTCATAATCCACTGAAATTGATGTAAAAATTTCCAGGTTTAGGTTAAGGTCACAAACATACAGTTGTGATAAGCTATCCCCAGATAACGTTATTTTCTTCTCGGTTTCACCTGTATAAAGTAGAACTATCTAAGTACATTTAATATCTCTAAAAATACTTTCAAATGCAACTTCCTGAGAAGGGCTGTAAAACCTAATGCAAAGAGAAAAAGAATAACAATAAATGGTCAGTGAGCCTGTGATACAGAATATCTTTCCTATCATTCAAAAGCACCTTTTCATTCTTTGAGGCCTTTTGGCAGCAATGACAAAGACAACTAGAAAATAATCTTCAGATAACACGTCCCTGAGGCAATACAGAGTGCAGTCTGCAGAAAGAAATGAAATAGCTTTCTTAAAATGTTTTGTTTCAGAAATGTACTTATAAGTCATAATTGTGTGGACCAGCACACACAGTATACCACAAGGAGCACAGGCTCTTTTATTCATCTTAATGCTATTGCCCTTTCAGGTTTCCAAGGATTGATGAGATAGTGATATCATAACCTGACAAAGCTTTTTCTGTAGATTTGTGAATATGCTGAAAACATATACTTTGATTCAGAGAAAAAGCTGATCTTCCTCCTATTTCTTTTCCACATTTTCTTTTTCTCTAGTTTTGTTATGTCAGTTTAGCGAATTTTACTATGGGACAGGGAAACCTTGTATGTACAAAGTGCACCCGCTCCATGCTCATACTGTTTTCTCCTCCCCTCTGAAAAAAAAAACAAAACAAAACAACCCACAAACCACTTACTGCAGGATTTCCCATTTCTGATTCAGTGAGTGGAAAATTGTGTGGAAAACTATGTTGTGGGGTCATGAGAGGCAGGATACAAAGGATGGCCTAATAAAGATTTATATGATAGCATGTAGCTTGTGGGGGCTTCTCTCTTGGTGTTAGTTGCTCTGTTTGCCTTACATCATGCTAGGGGAAAAGAATGCCCCCATTTTATATTAGGTTGTGTTGTGCATTTAAGTAGAATATGTGTTATTTTAGAGAACACATTGTAGCAAGCAAATAGCATTTTTCAGTGCTTGCAAGGGACATGGAATTTTTTTCTTAGAGTCTTGCCATTTCATTCAAAGTATTGTTTTCTTTTCTGAGGGACATGTGAAATGGCACTAGGGGATTTTTATATTTACTGTTTTACAGAGATGCTTTTTCTGAATTTTAATGTAACATGCAACTTTTCCTAAACATGAGCTCTCAGGATAAAGAAGGTTCTTAGGATCCGGTGAACTTTCTCGGTCAAATTACATCAGCGGTGACATCACTACTTCTCTGGTCCTTTCAGTTTGTCTGCATATTTAACAGTGATTCTAACTTAGTTTGTGATTCTAACCTGATTTAGATAATTAATTTTTAAAAAGTACCTCACTTGTGAAACTTGACAGATGTAGACAAACAGTTCTCTTGCATTAAGAGCATAAACTTGGTGTTTATATTAGCTTTCAGAGTTAGGATTACCTTTTGATATTAGCTGACAACCTGTTGTAGGTTTTCTGATCTCTCATGAACCTGTAGTAGCTATATATCATTTTTATATGTAGATGGACTTGATGATAAAACATCAGTTTACATTTTCAGGCCTGGAGAGGGGAAAAAAGTCACTTGACTTCTCATACGGTGTAGTTTTCCTGTTATTTTGATTATTGTGAACTCATAAAAGACAGATGAATGGCCAATTCACTGTTTTTGTTTTTGTTTTTTTTTCAAGGACTAAGGTGCTATTTGATGTGAATCAGAGTGGAAAAATAATATGAAGTCATGCAAAAAGGCAATAAAATAACATTTATCAGAATGTGCTTAAAAATATGTATTCACAGGTATCAGAATGCTAACACTGTGATTAAAGCAGTACAGGTCTTGGTTTTGTGACATAGTTTTTTTTTTTATTAAACTAAAATGTAAATCTTGTAATTAGGAGAAGAAATGCAGGAGGGAGTTGGTAGTTCAGTCTATAAATTGAAACTTTTCAAGGTTGTGTCCAAGTATTCAAATCAATGTTTACAACAGATACAGCACGCAGCCTAGCAAAAATCAGTACCATTAATAGATCATGTTATTCAGAGTTATGTGAATGCCAATTAAGGAAATAAATGAACACAATAAGATGTTGTCAATAACAGATCTTGAAAGGAAATAAAAATGACTGAGATGGGAGAATGTAGGTTATGGGAAAAAAGCAAGAATTCAGTCACAAAGACAATGTCACACTGACTAATAATCAAGGTACATTTGGATAAAGAAATGAAGAGAGGACTGAAAATCTGCAGCCAAATCCAGACTGCTCTAAAAGATGATTTCAGAAGTTAATTTATGCAGGTGATTTATACTCGAGTGTTAAAATGACACAAGGTATTAAAGTATCCTGGGCTAATTCAAAAGAAGCGTGGCCAGCAGGTCAAAGGAGTTGACTCTGCCCCTCTACCCAACTCGGGTGAGACCCCACCTGGCATACTGTGTCCAGCTCTGGGGTCCTCAACCAGGAGAGACATGAACCTGTTGAAGCAAGTCCAGAGGTGGCCATGAGGATGATCAGAGGGCTGGAGTATATCTCCTATGAAGACAAGCTTAGAGAGTTGGGGTTGTTCAACCTGGAGAAGAGAAGCCTCCCAGGAGCCTTCCAGTTGCAGATTCCAGTAATTAAAGGGGACTTATAAGGAAGATGGGGACAAATGTTTTAGCAGGGGCTGTTGCAATAGACAAGGAATAAGGGTTTTAAACTAAAAGAGGGTAGATTCAGATTAGATGTAATGAAGATATTTTTTACTCTGAGCGTGGTGAAACACTGGCACAGGTGGCCCAGAGAGGTGGTAGATCCCTGGTGGTAGATCCCTGGAAACATTCAAGGTCAGGTTGGACGGAGCTCTGAGCCACCTCATGTAGTTGAAGATGTCCATGCACATTGCAGGGGGCTTGGACTGGATGACCTTTAAAGGACCCTTCCAACCTAAACTATTGTATGATTCTATAAAGGTTATTTACAAGATGACTATGACACAGGTTGCCATTATGGAGAATGATAAGCAAAAAAATATTAATCTAGAAAGAAAGGCATTTTGCTCAGACAAAAATACATACTATGATAAAGCACAAGTACAAGAGGTACATTTTAAAATATAGTCCTGTGATGTTTCAGGCAGAATTGAAAAGAAGGAATGCTTGAACCTTGAATAACTCTGCGTTTGCTCCCTGCTAGCTTTTGGGTTTGCATCTATAGTTAACATCTCTTATGACTGCAGCTTAGCCAGAGATATTTTAGGTTCTGCATCGTCTGAACACCTGTCAGATGGAGAATGTCTGTGCCTGCCCCTCCTTGACTATCTTAGTATTTCTCTTTGAATTTTTCTGAGCATCATAATCCTTCCCTTTTTGTGGTTCTACCTTCCGAATGCAGTTCCACAGATTTGTAGTATAAAATCAGGCTTGCATGGCTGAGAACTTAGTATTTTCCTTATCCTTCCTCCCTGTCTCACTGCTTCAGCTGGCATCTTCTTCCCTCTCTATTTAGCGGAGCCTTCTTTTCTTGTCTGGTTGATTCAGTAGTTACTCAGATTCAGCAATGTAAGAAAATGTAATTCTGATCAGTTACATCTTTCCCTTTTCTGTGGAGATGACTTTTTACCAGTCTTCTTTCAGTGGTGACCAGTGGGTTAGAAGAGGTTATGTGGGAAAAGTACAATGATGTCTTACTGTTTTAAACTGAAGAGACTTTTCTAATGAGCTAGCACCAGAAAATTTACCATGTCAAACAACTCTCTCCATTCAGTGGGCAAAATCTTGTCATCCAAATGCAAAATATGAAGTAGAATCTGGAAGTTTTCAGTACCTGAGCATCTTACAAAACAGTATTTGGGGAATGTTACTTTGCAATCCAGTCACTTGTTAATTTTCTCTCAAAGGTCTTTTGCTACTCATTAAGTGTAGTATTTTTAGTTTATCTCTGGACCTATTCACAGTCTCAAATACAGTTTGTGCAATGTAAATACAGTTATCAAACAATAGTTTGGGTTTGATACTGTAATATAAGTCATGCCTCTTCTAGTCTTCCTCTTGCAATGTCACGGTTTTCTATCTGATGGCTTACCTGCAAGTGGTAAAAAAAGGGTCTTTCATATCTTTCTTTTTTATCTTTTTTATCTTCCTTTAACTATTGGGTCTCAGATTTCTAAGCAGAATATCTAGGAGAATGATTTTCATTTCTGAGCATACATCTCACGTAATGGAAAGTATTATGTTCTTATGCTGTATAGGAAATCTATTTCACAGCAAGGCTGGAGAGACCTGGAAAGTGGCATCTGAGTGATCCAAAAGTAGCATTGAAATACTCTTTTAGCTCTCCAGGAAGATGAAAGAGCTTTTTACTTTCTTGCTACTATTATAATTTCAGAGTGACAAGTGATAAAAGCAGCATTGGACTGAGTGCCTCCCACAGTTTTTAGCAGCGTATCTGAACCGTATGTAATACTTTCTTTATTGATAGGAGTACAGAAGGTAAGTTGTTCATTCTAAAAAATGAAGCTTTGGATGTTATGGTTGTGTGTGCAACTTGATGTGCACAAAGTGTACAACAATTAGCTGTACAGACATCAATAACATACATAGATCCCTTTATTCACAGCTATTTGAATGCCAGTTAGTTTGAACAGATAAACAGAGATAATGATAAACTGTCAGTCCAAGTGTTTAGAAGACATGTAGTGTGACAGAAGATGACAAGGAAGGAAATGAGCTAAAGCATAAGGGAGAAAAAAGGACTTATAAAAACCTCTGAGTGTACTGACACTCACCAGCTGACTTTGAAGTACATTTTGAAGAGTATAGTAGCAAAATGAATATATGGAACAAAGCCCACACGAGTTATAAAAGCATGAATATACTTCTTCCTTGAAAGTACCTGAAATATTTTTTTTAGAGGCTTAGCAGCCTCTGGTTTTGCTCTACAGTGTTGTATACCATCTGCTATTGTTTGTCCTTTTGTTTATCAGACATACTGATAAAGCAGACGTTATAAACAGTTACAGTCTTAAATAAAGACTTCAAAATAAAAGTGAAAAATTATGGCCTACCTTCTGTGAAAAAAACACAGATTTTCTCAGACAGTTCACAGGATAAACAAGCTACAGCATTTTAGTGTTATTTTAAAGTAAGCATTTCAGGTTCCAGCACTGGAATTTAATAATAAATCTGAAAGTTCCTTCTTTTGATAGATAGGGTGTTTCTAACATGTGACCATGTAAGTTTTTNNNNACAAATCCTTACAAAGATATTCACCACTGTAAAAGGAAAAAGTTGGGCTTATCAGTATTGAAATTTTTCACTTTTTTTTCCCCAAAAATGCTTCTTTTAGTACTATCTACTTTTTCGGTCTTCAGAACAGGTGTAAAGTGGAGCTGAGCACAACAAATAGATTTTATTTTATCTTTTAATAAAAAGTTTACACATATTTTATTAGGCTTTCTTTAAAACCTGTTTTATTTAATTGTTTTATCATCTCCATTGCTTCTCACAAGATACTTGTCCCAGCCTGCACTTGAGAATAAAGATAACACGGAGATGATATTGGCCAGGTTTCAAAGAGGTTTGAATAGGGGATGGAAATAAAACCTGAGATACTGATACAATTGGTACGGGCATTTGGTGCTCACTGTGGTGTTCTGTACCATGTGCTACACATTTAATTTCCTTAGAGGATGCATGTGTGATTTAAGTTACAGAACAGCCATCACTGTAAATGGGGATTTCCTCTGATGGCAGGCCAAAAGTCACAGAACTGCCTAGAGCAAGATGACTGGTAGAAAACATAGACTGCCGGGATGTGTCTTAAACTTGTCTTACTCAAGTCTGCATGTTGCAGAGGAACTCAGCCATCCTGGAAGGATGCTACTATTTGTTGTGCAGGCAAAACTAGGACACATCTACTTTACATTACGGAGCAGAATAATTTTCCTTTCTCCCAATTTAGAATTGTCCACAGAAGAAAAATTCTAAGTTTCTATCAGCTTTGTTAGCTCTTGGGTTCTTTCTTTAATCTGCTTCACTCAGGGAACAGCATATTCGTCTATTTCAAAACTGTATTAAAGCACATTGTTATGGGGGTGTTACTTTGTTGCTTTCTTCTTGTACTGGTTTTGTCATTGCTTGGAAGCATCACACTGTAGGGGCTGTTAAATCAGGATTTTCACAAATACTACGTTATATGATTTAAGGAGGGTAAAAGGAAAAAAAACCGCACTGATACTTCTATTTCTTTGATGTATTATATTTTCATATAGGAATAGGAATTTAAGCTGGAGTGTAATCCATTCCCTATAGGCTAGATTTAGCACTTCTATAGCTATACTTTGATTAAAATTCCAGTTAAATCTGGAATTTTGCTGAATAATTTGATATAACGTTATGAAAATCATATAACCCCTTAGTGAATATAATGCAGATTTATTTGTTAATGTCAGATATAATTACTCATCCAATTTCCATCCATCTCATTTATGTTCAGGAATGGAACCTCAATTATTTCTTTTTATAGAAGGTTTTTAATGCGCTATTAAAACACATTGAAATGGGAAACATTTACATTATTCACATAGAAATGGATGACATGAGGTGAGGAGGGGAATGCTGGCAAATTTCAAAAGATTTTGAAGTGCAGGTCAAATAGAACTTAGCATATGATGTCTATATTTAACAGTACTTAGCATTGGGCAAATATTGGGTGTTTCAACAGGCTTATCTGTGAAGCTCTCTGCTTTTAATGGGAAATTGGATAATTCAAGTGTCTGCAATACTAGTTCAGTAAACCTCTGAAAAAAAGAAGTTCCTTTGGCAATGGAAAGCTGACAAGCATTTTAGGGAAAATCACAGCATTCCGCTCTTGCCTCCTGCCAGTAAGGCTACTTAGGAACTTCCCCAATCCCAATGCTGAAAGTTCTTGTAACATTTCAGATACATTCCCTGTTGGAAAAAATTAGTGTTATAGTTAGTCTTATAATTAACTTCCTTGAAACCTGTGTATCAGTTTGTTTAAAAGGTACATGGTATTTTATCACTCCTTGTTACCATTTCTTTTTATTGCCTTTCTTCTGTGGAATGCTTGAATGAAACAATAGCTCTGAAGATAAAGGTTCTAGGTGCACCTAATCCCAAATGTCACTGCTCAGATTTTCAGAATCGGTTGCAATAGTAACAGTGAAATCCATATCCCATTATAGACAAACACAAAACTCCAGTGGGTTCAAAGAGATTCCACCAGGTAACTTGGAATGTTAGAAACTAACTACAATCAATCTTTCTTGAGTAAATATGTATCCTATTAAATTAGGACTACTTTCAGAACAGGTGCTGCGTTTAGATTTCAGATATATTAAGATATCCTTTCATTATTTTCCATGTTATTTTTGTGCCTAGAATCATGCTTATGGGATTCACTCAAGGATAATGAAGACTTAGGAAAGCAAAACTCCTGAGTACTTAGAGAATTTCATTTACGCTTTTTCAAACTGTTGCCATAACATACTAATAACTATTTTATGATTTCACTAAATAATAATTAAAATTCCTAGTATCTGTCTAGGCTGATTAAGGTAATTATGAGTCTTCCTAGTATGGCAATACCTCAAATTATCTTTGCTGCTGACTTTATCTCTGAGAACCAGCCAGAAATTTTTGCAGTTTAAGAACTGTTGAAGTCAGATAAAGTTTTCCATGTGTGCATATGCAAGCATCTTTTTTTCATTAAGTTATTAGCAGGCTGTGAGGTTTAACAAAAGTTTAATTTCCTGACTCACAGGAAGAGGAAGAGCCGCATTTAAAATGCGATGTTGAAACACAGAAATGTTTGTTGGATCTCGGCCCGTCCCAGTGTTTCCAGTAGAACGCAGGAGCACAGAGGTTTGCGGGAGGCTGCCAGGGGCAGGGCACGGACCCAGGTGAGGCTGCTCAGGCAGTTTGGGCTCGCTGATAGCCACGCACACACCCGCAGGGGGGTTGTCCATTTTAAAGCCTCATTGAATCCACGTGCTCGTCTGAGAGGGAGTTTCACGTTTGCTCCGGCAGGAGCAGCTGTGAACCCGGCCTGTGGGCTGTACCCTGCCTCAGGGCACGATTTTGGAGCTGCGAAGCCGAGCGCCGAGGCGCGTCGGGGAGGCGTGAAGGGGCGCGCACCGGCCTGCCCCGGCGTCGCTTTGCTGCCTTCTCCCGGCCTTCTCCCGGCCCCCTCCCGCCCGCCATCCTGCCTCTTCCAGCCCCACCGGCAGGTCCCGGGACCCTACCCCGCGGCTCCCCCGCAGCCAGGGGCACGGGGCCGCCCCCCGACCGGGCCCCAAGGGCTTGTCCGAGCTCTGCCCCGGCAGCCGGCCCTCCTCATCAGCACCTGCCCAGCCCCACCTGCGCCCCGCCCCGCCCCTCCCCTCTATTTAAGCTCGGCCCTGAGACCTCTTGGATTTTTTTCCCCACGAGCTGCCCTGTACCGGTGTCTGGGACTCTCTCCTCCATCTCCTTCTCCTCCAGTTGCTGCCTCTGGCGTTATAACCCGAGCGGCCCCGGCCCCGCTCCGTCCCCAGGGCTGGCAGGGTCGGTCGGTGGTTGCCCGCTCTCCTCAGGCCCCGCAGCTCCGTGCCTCAGGCGGCCGCCAGCTCCCGCTGCTGCTCCTGGGGGTAAGTAAGAAATAAATTTCCATTGCGTTCCCCGGCTTGTCTGGGGCTTTGTAAGTGTAGCCCCATCTGGAGAGGTTAAAAACTTCATTGGCACACAGCTGACTTTTTTCTGCCTCTCCTTACCACTGAGGAAGTTTAGCGTGATACCATGGAAGTGAAGACAGGCTGAGGGAGTTGGGGTTGCTCAGCCTGGGGAAGAGAAGGCTCCGGTGAGACCTTACAGCAGCCTTCCAATATCTGAAGGGGGCCTGTAGGAAAGACGAGGAAGGACTGTTCATCAGGGAGTAGAGCGATAGGATGAGGGGTAATGGTTTTAAACTGGAAGAGGGGAGATTTAGATTAGTTATTAGGAAAAAAGAGGTAGAGAGGGAGGACAAACCTGCTACTTCTGGGCCATTCCTGCCAGCGTGCCCTGCTCTCTGAGGGCAGAGGGCACCTCACCCACATGCCTTTGTCTCCTTTTCTGCTGTGTCCCACCCTTCAGCTCCTGTGTAAATACCCTGCTATTTCTCTTATTTTTGGGCTGCTAATACCTTATCTTACTCGGGCATCTTTCTCCAGAGCGTGCTGGCATATTGTGCTGTGGCTCTGGTTCCAGTGACTCTAATCCCTCTTGAAACTTGCATGTTTTCATTCTTGGGAAAGCAAATGCCATTTTTGTCAATGTACTCTGGTCTGAATTTTCTCTGTGTTACCTGGTAACTCCTTTTCAAACGTTTCCTCCATATTCCTCCTTCAAGGGCTCCAGTATTATTTGTAGCTTCCCATTCTGCAAATAAGAAAGACTTTCTTAGAAAAAAGTTAGTTGTAACTGAACACATATTTAAGTCTTTTACCTTCTCTTCATCCGGTTGGCTTTGAGATTTGAGTTTACGTTATTATTTCTTTTAAAAGAGAAATCAAAACAGCACTGTCTCACTAAAACATCTTTATCCCCTCAATGGCCCATGGAGATAGCGCTTCAAAGACAGCACCATAAGGTTGGAATTTTCAGTCCGAATGAAAATGGTGAAGTCACTGATGCCTAGGCTGCTTTTATTACTTTCACCTGGATGCTATCTGAGCTGAGAGAAATAGTGGGGCTGTGTAAATCAATCATGTCACTGGTAGACATTCTTAAGAAAGTAGCAATTCCTAGTTTTTGGGGGGGTCTGTAACTTTTAAAAGCTGGATATCAAATTCCTTTTGATATAAGTGGTGTGTTCGTGTGTCCTTTTACTCTGTTTTGCCCCTTAAGAACTTCCAAAATTTTAAATGTGCCTCCAGTTTTCAGAAGATGTGTATTTGCATATATATGCATTGAGGTAGATGAAGGGTCATCTTCAGTTTCCAAAGCATAGCCGAATCTTGACTGAACAGCTACCAGACCTTGAGTTTCAACATTTTCTACTGTCAGTTTTTGTTGTATATGGTATATGAATAGCCCTAATGTTTTTCTAGTGGTCATTTTTTTTCCTGTCGGGGAAATCCTCCACCCTCCCAAATACACATGATATTGATATCTAAATACATAAATGTAGCTGTATGTCAGATGTGATAGAGTGAAATGTGGATTTTCCAGTTCTTTAAAATGTTTCTTTAACTTGGGGGTAGCAGGGGAATTCAAGATCATGAGATAAACATTTTTAAACGATTCACTAGTAAGCTTAAGGCATGTTTCTGAGCAAAAAGATTTGATTTCTGCCTTCTATTTTATAAATATAATGATTTTCAAAAGCCAGTTGCAAAAGAATAATCAAAATGCTGTCAAGTGAATTTGGCTGCTCTCTGTGAAGGTTTCACTTGCCCATTTGATGCGAGTACAGCAGAAAGTAAATGTTTCAAACAGCCTCGTATGGTTTTTTAAATTATTATTTAAAATATTTTAAACAGAAACTTGGATTTATTTACCAACTTTGCCAGCACACGACAGGTAGGTGCACGTGTTGAAATTAAGGCTTCTCAGACCTGGATTACATGATAGCTAAATCTGTAAATTATATCAATGTTAATTCTCGTTTGAGAGATTAGTAGTGACTTGCGTTAAATTACACAAATTGTTAAACTGGTGTTTTTGCTAACTATGTGCTTTGTCTTAGACTTTGTTCTTCTCTAACTATGAAAAAATATGTTAAATATTTGTGCTTGGAGTTGGTAGGCAAAAAATTTTTAATCTTGCTTCAGACAGAGAAACACAGCAAGACAGATGAGGAAATAGGATGACTTGATGTACCTCTTATTCACCTCGATTTTTTTTGTTTAGGCATTGTCTGTCCCCTGTTTTTTCCCTCTGACAAATTTCTGTGTATATTTACTCCCATTTGCTTGTTTCAGAGCAGTATAGTATTTACTTAAAGAGTACAGATCGGTTTCTTAACCATCAGCACTTGAAGCAAATAACACTGTTAAATGCAAGAAGCTCTGATAAATACATTTTTTCTTCACTACGAAGCAAAACCAATTGGAGATAGAAGTTATTTTGCTTTCCTATTGAAGGAAAAATATGGGCTTTATTCTTATTTGCATTTTTTTTATTGCAGCCATTAATGTACAAAATTGTACTAATGAAGGTGTAACATATATGCCTATCTGCAGCATTAGCCTAAATCATAATTCAACTTGTCATTCCATTTTTTCTTTCTCCCGTTGGGCAGGTGAGACTTAGAGTACTGTCTGCATTAGATTATTCATGATCTGGACTGTTCGTGCTTGTAGCGTTAGGTTTTCATTGGCTCGGTTCTATTTTATAGTGTTTGATTTCTGAGCAAAAATGGTTGTTTCAGTTCTGAAGACTTCAGACAATTGAATGCCTGATTAAAATTATTACCATGTATGATTTTCTTGTTATGGAAGATGTGCGCTATTGAAAAATATAGAATATTTCCCTATGTGGACTTTCTTTCCTGGTCTGCAGGAGAGTTAAAAATTCCTAAATGTGCAAGAGTTTGTTTATAGTAGACTCAGCCAAAGTCTTAATATTTGTGTACTGTCAGACTGAAACTGAGATTTCTCTTTATTGCCTTTTTAGAAACCTTATGCTTTTTTCACTGACATTAGTTTAACTCATTTTAAAGCAAACTTATGCATACAAGCCTAGTCAAAATGCCAGGATAATTTTATAAGTGAACTTTTCCAAGGTTAACTTGTCTGTTGTGTTGCCAGCTAAGATGGCCATGAGTGCCATTTGTAAGAACTGCTTTTAGTAATTCAGATGCATGTCCTCTAGAGCAGTGTTAAACAGACTTCTAACTGTCACATAGTCTATTTGGCTAATTGATTACGATAAAATGCTTTAGGTTAGTTACGTGTACAATCTCATCCTAGAAATGTGAATTTCTAGAGTAATTCCTTCATTGTGTATTTTAGCCATTTAACCTATAGATTCAACTACCTACTTCTAATGAAATTTTTCATTGATATAAAGTTAATGAGGTCCGAACAAATTAAGGTTATTTTTGAACTTTTTCATCCCCTGAAGGCTCTTAGTATTTGCAGTCAGTGTCACACCGTATTTGTGACTTCATTTAATTATGTGCAATTCACAGGGTCACAGCTCTGCATGTTAGAAATAATGTTCACAAATAACAGCTAGTTAAGATATAAAGTGAATTGCAGCATTTTTATTGTGTTTAATTTCTGTTTCTGGCATAACTGGAAGCACTTCTTAGTTAAGAGTTGATGGATTTTTCACTGACGTTCTGCTGCTTAATTTCAAAAGATAATAAACACTTATATCAGCTTCAATTTGTCAAAGTAAACATATACATGCTTTAATTGAAAGTGAGTGCTCTTTTAAAATAAAGAACTAATAACTTCATGTATTACAAAAAATATGCCTCCTTTTCCTCCATTTACGGACAAAATGTCAGGCCAGAGAATGTTCTGGTTATACCCATCATGAAGGATGTATGAAAACAACTCCCTGAAACATAACAATCAATCAAACAAAAACCCCTTCCAAAAAAAGAAGCTATAACCACGGTTATTTGGCTACTGTGGTGTTATGGTTTGAAGAAGCCACAACAATTTATGGTCATTTAGACAATTATCCTATCACCCAATAACCCCTCCCCACCCACGAAGGGGAATCGGAGGAAAAAACAAGGAAACTCAAGGGTTGAAATATAAGCAGATTTGATAGAATAATACTAAATAATTAATAATAATACTAAAGAACCAATATTGATCTCAATACCAATATATAAAATACACGAGGATTATAAATTATAAAATACACAAGTTGAGCGCCGGGGCAAGAAGTTCTCAGCAGCATCATAGAAGACAAGAAACTCCTCAGCAGATTTTCTGGCTTATGTTGAATATGATGTTCATGGTACAAAATAATTCTGTTGACCAGCTTGGATCAAGTGCCTGGGTCTTGCTCCTCCTCATCCCTGCACCTGGCTAACTTGAAAACACTGAGACTTTGAAACCCACATACCATAGCTGGTTATAAAGTAAATATTATGGTAAACTACGCTTTAAAAACTTCCTGTCATAACATTTAATGTTATATATTAGCACTTGATACTTTAATTCTTTTCCCTTTTATTAAGAAGAATTGAGTCCATAAAGTTAAAGGTTATACTAATACAAGAAAAAAACCCCCCAAACCTATCATTTTATTGTTCTGTTAAAAGCTTTATTTAGTGGCTGTGGTAAACAAGGAGTTAAAGCTTGGCCTGAAAGCTGGTGTGCTGCCCATCCGATTTTATCGGCTTAATCTAACATCTGAACAGATCTTGTTACCTAAAACTGTTGTTAATCTTAGTTTGGCAAGAAAATGGTGAATCTTCCTACAGAATTGGAGCAAGCTGAAAAGGAGGACAGTTTTTGTATCCCTATTGTCATCCCTTTACTTAAGAATTATTAATGATTACGGTCATTTTATGATCCAAGATTAGCATATTTCAAATGAGATTTTGAAATTTTCTTTATCTGCTTTTTTCTTATTATAGAACCATCATTTCAAAAGTATGTAACAATACTACAGATACTAAAGGTGATTATAACTTCTGTGCAGTCAAAGAATATACAATGTAGTATTGCTGTTGAAAATTCATGATCTTTAGCTATAAAATGTTGATAACTAAAATAATGAAGCTTACCTACAACTCTCCTTGAAACAGATAGTTAATACTTCTGCCATTATTAGGATAAGGCCAACAACCATCTTTTTGTGAGTCAGAGTTTAATTTTTAAGGAGATGAAAAATTACAGTAGCCTACTGAATCTCAGTCTAGTGTACTCTCAGTTTAGATGATAAATTGCTGCTGTGAATGAAATATGCAATATGCACATATGCACTCCAGTTTCAAATCTGGAGTAGTGCACGCAACTGGAATGTAGTGGACTGGGTTAGAGAGGGTTAAGTGGTGCTTTCAGGAGGACAGTTATTCCAGATGTAGGAAAAGAGACTTGAAAGGGTTTCTGGAAGATATTTATCTACAATTGTGAAGACTGGTGCCTAGGAAAGGTGCAGGGAACCAGCTATAATAAATGCTGCCTATAAAGACTGAATGTGTATTTAGCTACAGCCTACAGTCCAAAGGGAATAACTGTATTTGATTGCATTTATAGGTGAAGTAGCCAGGTCAGTGTCCTGGGATGTCATTTGTTACTTAGTATTTTTTTTTGTGTATACATCAGTACTTTTCCAATGAAGCACTTAAACAAGAAAGTGACAGGTTTAGAAATTTGTACCTCTTGTGATGGGTTGTTGTTATAAAAACTGGCATTGATCTCTGACAGCTCCTCTCAAGTGTATGTTTTGGGGGGGCAGGGCGGGGCAGACCTTGCCCCATCATATTTTTGCCACCAAGATATTCAGACTCTGGGATGGGCTGTTTGGACAGCTGGTCCCTCTGTTTCATAATTGTCTCAAAACAGGGAACCAGATGGATTTAGTATCTGTAAAAGAGACCTTTGGGAGTCTGTGACAATGAAAGTTTGTAGTGATACTGGCAAAGCCTTATGAGGACAAATGTTCACTTACTAAAGGATCTGATGTGTACCAGGGATGATTTTCTTTCATATACCTAATTAATATCTTGCAGAGTTTGATGACTCATAGTTGTAGCCATAGCCTTAACCCAAATAATAGGAGTAATAATAATAGTAAGGGTTGTTATGCTATGAAATAAAAGTTCTTTTGGAGGGGCAATTATGCATATATATGTCCATATATGCAGCCTTTCAAATGTGTTTAGTGTTGAAATTAATTTTATTTTAATTTCTTGGTTAAGATTGCTGTTTTCCCTGACTAAAGTTAGAATCTCTGTATGTGCATGATATCTATTTATTACATACAATGTACTGTTAAACTAGTACGTATATTTGTATATATTTACATATTTTCTGTTTACTTCATATATGCTGTGTAGCAGTGCAATTAAACTTTTTCTGTTTAAATGACAAAAAGGGACTTGCTAAGAGTTATTAAGTTGCTATACCATAATCAATGCATCACGTAAATCATCATCATTAAATAAATTTTATTGAATGTGCATGTAGGACCTCTGTTAAAGATGGACTGGGAATCTGTACCATTTTTTGAGATCTTAAAATCCCATGCTTAATATGCACTGAACAAGACAAAGGGTTACAAAGAATAAAAATGAATAAAGTATAGCTGTTTAAGAGTTTAAGAAACTGAACAGAACTTTAGAACAGTGAGACAGAAAATGTATCAGTATTTCTACCCAGTACTTCCTTAAAGAAGGGCATAGCTGTCTTATCTTTACAGCACTCTACTAAACCTCACTTAAAATGAGTACTTTTTGGATTGTTCTCATCCAGTTTCCAGCAGCTTCTTTGAATGAAAACCCTATAGTAATTTAAAATTTCTTTTTCTCTGTAAGGAAAAAATCAATATTAAAAAAATAATTTTTGTGTCCATCTGCATTATTGTTCTTTTTCATTCTCCTAGAGTAATATTCTTCTAAAATTAAAAAATTACCACTTTAATACAACTATTTGGTTTACACTGTATACTATTCCCAATATGTTGCAACAGCTAGTGATTTTTTTATTTTCACTGAATAGAGTTGGAAGGGACCACGGAGATCATCTAGTCCAACTCCCCTGCTGAAGCAGGATTGCCTAGAGCATGTTAGA
>JAOXJM010000004.1:8636088-8650375 GCA_026413425.1 Tringa solitaria
GATGATCTCTATGGTCCCTTCCAACTCCAAAAATTCAGTGAAATTCAGTGAAAAAGAGATAAAACTCACTGAATTTTGAAGTCTGGGAGCCAAAGGAAGACATGAGAGAAGTTGGACCCCTTTCCATGTCATACCTTTTGGAACAGCACTTTGCTAAGCCTTTAGTCTTCCCCATTCCATCCCTGATCTCCAAATTTGTTTTTGGAGGTAGCTGATTATCTATTTCTTTTCATCTTGGATGCTTCTGGAGAGATGAGCGCACCCCATCCGCCCCCTCCCCCTATTGACATGAGCATTTCAGTGAAAAAAGAAGATAATTAATCTTATCTCCTCTCTTTTTACTACAGTTTGTGAGTTGACATAGGGCTTTTCCTCCATTGGTGTTGAACTAGTCACCTTCCCACTAAGCCCAAGAAACCTACTTTCCTTGTTGGGCTGCTCAGCAAGTCCTTACCACTGCTTGCTGCTTTTATCTGTCTTCATCTTTGCATGAACAGATGGTGGCTATTACAATTTTTCCTGTTGTGTACAACCAAAATTCAGCCTAGCGTAGCACTGATTTGCTTAGGACTTAAATATCCATTCACAGCTCACAGTTTATGCAATTCAGTTGCGATCAACCTTACATCTATAAGTCACAGATAGTCTAGTGCCTCTTAATGATTTCCTAAAGGCTTTCTTAGTGCCTCACTACTGTAGATCCACTGATGGTCACCACTCTCCACTTGTAAAAATGAAAAATTCTGCTTTTGAACAATAACATCTTCAAGCTGACATTACTTTTATGTTCTATCAGGTATATGTTTTGATGTGGAAAAAAAAATCAGCAGAAAACTGTTTATAATATAATTTGCTTTCTTGACTGTACCAGCATGCCATTGTTTCTTTCTGCAGACTATCTTGCTTTACTGCTACTGTGAAATAAGCAGTTGTCTTTTGATCACATTGTGGTTTTTAAAAAAACAACAAACCCAAAACAAACAAATAAAAAAACCCACACACAATCCCCCCCCAAATTCTGATGGCTGTTGATGAGAGAAAACTACCAAGACATCAGGGAAAGATCTGCACGCAATATTTTGCTATAACAAATTATTGTTTCTTTCCCACAGGTGATTTAAAATGTTTTGTTCTGTGGCTGGCTGCCTAGCTGCTTGAAATTAGCAGCTGAATGTCCTTTGTTCATTCTTTCATTGATCATGCCTGGTATTGTGTTTGCCATTTCCCGTTCTGGACTAGCTCAAAACCTTTGCTGTGGTACAGTAATTACTGTCTGGCCATGTTAAATGTCTTTCCCTGTTTAGGAAGTAAAGTTTACAGATGTTGAGTGAGGAAACCATTCTGTGACAACTGATCATGCAAGTATTAAATTTTAGAGCTGAATTTTAATCCGGGTAAGGAGCAGCTGTTAACAGTAATTCTTTGCAGACTTCTAAAGCCTCCAAACACTGATCATTAGTTTCCCTTCATTCTGTTCTAGTTAAAGAAGAAGAATATACCATAAAACCTGTTCATTCCTTCTTGAGCAGTTCACCACTAGACAGCCCTGGCTGGGGAACCTAAGATTGAAAGGATACCATTTTGTCATGTAGCAGTTCTGGTTTACAGAGTTCTTTTTCTTTCCTGTTTCTTCCTGCCTCTGTACTGCAGCGCACTGTTTTTACAGGTATACTAAAAGAAGTGTTTTGTACAGATCTGGCAGGGACTGAATCAGTGCACCTGTGTGGATAAAGAATACTCTCTTCTTATTTTACCCAGACTTCTGATTTGATTCTCAATTCAGCCTTACAAGCAGTTTTATTAGCATGAGATGAGGAGGCACAGTGCTGCAGAATCTGTAACTGCAGATAAGAAAAGATAAGTTTTTACCCTGGCAAAGCTGCCAAAACCCTTGCTTTGTGGAACTTTTCCCCCTAGTTATATTTTCATCAGGCAACCGATGGAATTGGATTGCAGGCCTTAAAAAGACAAATAAACAAAAGGCTCCACAACTTTGTGTTGGTCTCTTGTAGTCTAATTAGGTCCAGAGCATCCCACTGGAATCACTTAAACCACTTTCAAAGCCAGATTTGTTTGCCTGATGGGCTGCTAATTTTTCATAAAGTTTAATCAAAAGTTAGAACACTGGAATGTGCATCGTGTCACAAAACAAAATAAAAACTGAACTTCAGAATTCAAATTTGGATTGATGCTAAGTGATTCTTAGGTAGTTGTCTTTCCCTGGAGGAATTTTGAAATGATACGTGTGTGTTTATTTTTTAATTTATCTCTACATCGCATTCCAGATATAAGCTGAAGCCTAGGGTTAGAAAACCTGAGCAATTCTCAAACTTTATTCAGCACTTCTTACTCGTGGATTATGGAAACTAAATACCTAATTCTTCTGAGGTGAGTTAATCACTACTATTGGTACTGCTGCCCTGCCAGTGACATTTGCTAGCTATATTGCAACCATCTAGAGTACAACAGATTATAACAGTGGTGAGGACTACTGTAAAAATGCATATCATTGTTTTAAGTATTAATCACACTATCTGTATATTGAAGTAGCTGCTCTCAAAGGATAGTGTCCAGCTGAACCTTTTAATCAAGATGCTCTCACTCTGGAATTACCATAGTGTGAATAAAATTGAATATTAATTGAAACCTTTTGTTTAGAGTTATGGTGGCTTTTTGAGGTGATTTTTCCTTTTAACCTAATTCTTTGTGGTAGCTGAAGAAAGAATACAGTGATACTAGTGAGAATCTCTTCTTGGTTTAAAAATTCTTGTAATGTTGATGCCCCTTTTTGGATTGAAGAAATGAAAGACCACTTAGTCTCTGTGTGATTCCTTTAGTTATAGCTGCGATTTTAAATCCACTGTGTGCCTTTTTTTTTTCTGGCTAAAATTCTGATCAACATACCCTGTGCCTACTTTGAAGGCATTATAGTTAACGTTATGCTTCTGGGGACAGAATGTATTTAGTGCATCTTCAATGCATACAGAAATAGAAATAATCTTTTTTTAAACACATGGAGGGAGAAGCTTTGTTTATTTCTGTGGCCTACTCCTTAGCCCAAGTGCTGGGAAGGAGTAGACACAGTTTCCCAGTCACTGTAGACACTAAATATTCCTAGATTGCGATTTTAGACATGTTGCTTTAGATTTAAAAAGAAATTTTAAAACAATGTCCTTCTAAAATTTGCTGCTGGCTTAAGTGCTGGGAGAGTAGTGGGTAGATGACACAAAAGGAAATGCTAATATGAGCAATGACACAGAATATGTGAGTTACCGTGCACCAAAACTGATCAACTTCCCAGTATTTCTGCAGCATGTATGCTACTTATCACAACAAAAAAAAATTGAATTTTCTCAATTTGAGAGCAGTAGAGTAAATTCAGATCCATTCTAACTTCTTATTGTTGTAAACATATTTTAAATGTAATTGTTGCAAGGTGGGTTTAGTTACTGGTTATGAAATCACTGAACTTTTAAGAGATTTTGATTAACTCACAGGGACTATTAAATTGAAATGCTTTAGTAAAGCTAGTTACAGTGGCTTCAGAGGAAGTTAAAATATACATGTATGTATGGTTTTGTATGTGTTTATGAAGGGTATAAATTGCTACTATTTCACTATGCAAGTCCAAGTAAATACTAAAGAAAGCACCAAAGTTGGAGTATCAGAGGGAAAGATAATGATTTATGCTAATTAATACATTATACCCAAGTTTCAAAGGAAAGAAAGAAAATCTGAAAAGAACAGACTAGGGCTATCGTTACAATTATTATCAGTCTCTGATGATTCAATGTCTTTCTGTGTTCTTACTGGCAAGCTAGATGGTGTTTAGATTTCCCTGTTACAGCTCTGTTATCTTTAATTGAACTTTTTGTTTTGTTGTGAATTGCTGCCCGGGAGCTCCACCTCATTTCTGGAAAAGAGAGTTAAATAGCTATTCCTCTCTGGGAAGTCCTAAAGGTAGTAAAATGATTCTCCCCTGTTGCTTCAGTTCCTGTGCTATGTGAGCACTGTTTGTAATGTGAATTTTGTTCTCTGTGTCTTGAAGCAGAATTATGGGTTGCAAAGACTATTGAGGAATAGAATTGGGTACTTTAATCTCTTCTGAAAAATGTTATGTTTAAGTCACAGCAGCTGAATGACCTGAACTGAAAGTGCAGTGATGCATGGCATGCTTTAGTTTTTGGCTGGCTCATTGTATTATTTCAGAACTCAGCATTCCTTAAGGCTCATATTGGTAAACAAGAATTGCTAAAATGGTTTGTACTTGGGTGTAGGGGAGGGCTCTGTGACCAGCTCTGTCTGTGCTGTGCTTTGTTTCTGGCAATGTAAGCATCGCTCTTGCCTTCACTCTTTGTAACTAACGTATTCTATTACCCGGAATTCTAAGGCTGCTGTTTTGCTGCAAAACCAACCAATTCGTTATACCCGTTTATTTTACTCAGTGTGGTTCATCCTCAGAAAAATTTAAATGCATCTAATTTGGAGTACAAACATGAGTAAATAATACAGGTGATACTAGGTTCCTTTTTTTTCTGAAGTATGGTATACCTCTGCAGAAAGGAAAAGGAGCTCCTCAGATTATAAAAATGTGTAGTTAAGGCTAAGAAAATGAGTGCTTTTGCTTATTTCAAAACAATGTGATCATTCTATGGCAAAAAAAAATCTTTGAAGCTATTGAGTTATCTAGCTGTATTCAGATAATGCCCACAATACAAATGACTATAAATGTTGAATTTTTAAATACCATGATATCTATTTCACTTGCTAGTTGGGCTGTAGGACTTGCCTCATTTTATACAGTGTATTAAGATGAGAAGTGTTGGTGTCAGAGTAATTCCCAAAGCTGTATGTGTAGACTGTTAGCAAGAAAAGAATGCTCCTCATGCTCCCTCAAGTCAGCACAGTTTGCTGGCTTCTTGCTGCAATGAGATGTGAAATAATTTTCTTTGTGTTGGTAAGCCACTGTTTATGGTTTGCCTGCTTAAAGGCAATAGGGTCTAAGTACCATAGTCTAAAATGTGCATGTTCCAAACTCTCATGTAAATGCTTGAAGAACTGTAGGGCAATATAAAGCTGGAGAACAGCTAACAAGTAGAAAAATGGTCTAGGAGCCTTGTAATCATAGCATGTTGGCATTTGAAATAAACTCAAATAGTGCAGTTCACTTTTGGACATGGATATAGATTTTTATCTTAGAAACCAGCTATTCAGTTTAGTGTACATCCCTAGATAAGTCACAAATTTTACTTTCCTTAAAAAAAAAAGTTGTACCTACTTATTGGAAACAGCATTCCTGGGAAAAAGAATTTTGCCCTGACTGTCAGGAAAAGCCATGAAAAATGCAGTTGTTTTCACTTTTGTGAAAAACAAATAGTGTGATATGCACTCATATCGTCTTTCTGTCTTCAGTCTACTTCTCAGTGATGTTTTTAAATATCTCTAATTCTGGGATGGAATTTCTGTATTTGTGAGATAAGTTATTGGTTGGTATTGGGGGGGAAAAGAGGGAGAGAAACAACAGCATTTTCAGCTGCTAAACTAAGCTGGAATTATTGACTGGTGAAAGATCTCCAGGAAATGACCAGGTACCAAATGAATCTGATGAGGGTGATTCAGCTGCTTATGTTGCTTGCCTAGGAAATGGTGCAATCAGTACTTTGGAATGATTACATTTTTGAGTGGCTTTGGAAATTTTTATTACTAAATACAGGTTTTCTTTGAGAACTCTGTAGAATGCATCAGAACATAGTTGCTGAAATTTCTGTTTGAAAGAAATTTCTAATCCATGGTAGAATTTTTTGGTTAAAAACACGCCAAAAATTACTTCGGTTATGCTATCCATCTGCCTTTTGTTTTAGGGGAGACTAACATATTAGCCTTTATGCGTATGGAGAGAGTTACTTTTATTTTCATGAAACAGAAAGGTACTTTGTAACAGCTTGAAAAATTTGGATTGATTTTAAATTTATATTAGAACTTACTCTTGTAAGGTCTTGTGTGCTCTTGGAAGCTGTCATTTCTGAGATAAGATATGACCTAGATTTTCCGAAGTACTTGACAATTATTTTTTTTTTTAAACTTTAACAGATGGATGAGTTTTGTCTTGTGTCCTAATGTAAGCTTGATTGAATTATGCTTGCCTCACATCGATCTGGGCAAAATAATCATATCCTGTTCCTGGCTATTTCCAAGTTTTACACAATATGTTGTTAATGAGATTGTTTTCATTCAGTGTATGATGGATTGATCCCTGTGTATAGCTTGTAAAGCCACTAGGATTTTCTGGAGTGAAAGGTGCTAAGTAAATATCAGCCCCTAAATCTATGCTATTTTTGTAACAGTTATGTATCATAGCTTTTCTAAGATATATGTTTACTCATATATTTCTAGGTGTATTAGGGCTTTTTGTATTTCTAGATCAAAATGCTGCTAGTTTCTCTCTAACAGAAGGTCTCCCAAGTTTCCAGAGTGTACAACACAATCTGCTTAATCTTTGCAGAATAGAATACACCCAAAATTCAAATTATCATGGTGCCAGCTAAATCCATTAATAAGCTGCAAATTTGGTAGGGGACAAGTCTGCTGTTACGTATTTCAGTCATGTATATGTATAATGTGATAAATTAACTGATGAATTTTCCTTTTCTGTGTTAGCTGTTGATTGGGGAAAAAGTTAAGACTTCCAGTTTTTAGAGCTGTATAATTTAATCTATAGTACATATAGTAGTTGTAAAGGAATCGAACAACATTTTAATGGGAGGGCTAAAAGTAAATTTTGGATAATTGACGTTATTCTAAATTGAGTAACTGAGATTTATTTGGCAGAAAAAACGTTTATAATTGTATGATTTTTATGTGCATTTTTATTTTTATAAATGATCATATGTAGCACACGGTTCTTTCTAAATATTTGCTAAATAAAGTGTGGTTTTTTTGTTATTTATATGTGATGATTTGCAAGCATTGGAAATAGGTGAAGAAAGGCTAAGGCCCTGAGATATTTGATAGTTATTTAAGGTATTGTTATTCACTGTTATGGCCTACGGGTGACACCTTTCTTTGGGAACAAAATGTGAGTAAGGAACATTGTGAAAAAGTACAGAGGAATAGAGAGAGGAATTGCAGCAGGATGCTTGCTGAATTTCCATAGATTTGCAGCTTTTAAGGGTGTGCTAATTAAGTAGTTTGGTGAATCCGGGCCTAAAGGTTATGTTCATTTGTTTTGGAAGAAATCGATAGAGTTGGATAGGTACAGATTCTTTTGTTATATTGTCAACTTCAGGCCCAGCAGTTAGCAGATTAACTTTTTAGATAAATTAGGACCTTAATTCCTGTTCTCAAAAGCAATATAAACAGGTTTGATAAAAGTTGGTGCTTCTAAAGCATGTGTAATTTTGATATTAAATAAGAAAATCAAACACATCAGGCTTATTTACATTTGAAAATGTTGACTTTTCCCCACCTAAAACTTGAATCAATAAAGAGGGAAACTACCTTTTTTTCTTACAGCAACTTGTAATTACCTCTTGTCCATTGCCTATTTCAAAATGGATTCTGCAATTTACGGTAAATGCAAAAAAGCAACTATATACTTTTAAAATTGTATTTTCTCATTTTACAACATGTTTATTCCCCCACATGATGAACTTTGTTTCAAGTAGAGTGTGTCTGCAGATTTCTGATTTTTTTTCATACAAGGCTATAATTGTAATGCTACTTTTGGGATGGGAATATTTGAGTTGCTGATATGAAATGTCAAGAAATAAAAATCTTCAACTCATTTGAACACTGAATTTGTCTCTGCCGATATTATAATCTACATGAGCACTTTGTGAACGGCAGCACAAAAAGTAGGCTGAATTATATACTAAAATACTTCAGAGAACTGAACAGAGGAGCTTATGCTTTTTTGGCTCAATGGAAAGAGGTGGGTCACAGATCATTGCAAATTCATTTTGCTGTAGATATTTATGCACAGACAATATTAAACATGGACAAGCAAACATAGATTTAAACATTCTTCATGTTTGTAGTGAAACAAGATGCTTATAATTTAAGGTATTTTGCTTTCCTGTACTGCTGAAACATGGCTCACTGTCAGTAATTTAATAAGGATTGCAGGTAGACACTTTAAATAATAGAATGACTGCTCTTAAACTATTAAAAATAATGCTCTTCACCAGCATCCTGAATCAGGATCAACTCTGGATAATACTACTATGTTAATATTAAGGAAAATCATTATATGATTAATTTCTAAGAGGAGGAATGTTTCTGCATATCATCAAGTTGTCCCACATACATTAACTTTATGAAATATCTGTATTATATAATCTTTCTAAAAACATAACAATAGGCTAGATGTGTGGAACGGGTTCTAAATAATTATATTTCTCTGTAATTTAATCCTACTTTCTGACATCTCCTAGGTAACTAGAATTAATCAGCAATCATATCTTAATTGACCTAAAAATGTTCTGTTTTCAATGTGAGGATGTTCAGAAAGCTTTTTTATTAAAGTAACACTATTTTTTGTTAATAGTGTTTGTACTCTGTATTTATCAAACAGTAAAGGATAAGAATCCAGAATATATGATGACAATCCAGTTGTTGTTACCTAATAAGAAGTAATGCCAAGTTACATGTGTAGATTTTATTTTTTTTACCTAAAAAATTGAGTTAGAAGGTTTTGGAAGGAATCCTCTCATGTCATGAGAAATACTTGTTGAATTTTTAAAATGCATTTTGATTCAGGCTCAAAATGTTTTTTTTATGCCTTAAATTCTTTTCTACACTGAGCTGATATAAAGCTTAATCAATAAGTGAACGTGAATTTGTGTCATGTCACGTTGGTCTTTCTCTGAGATTTCTTTGCATGGGGTATTACAAACTCATTCCCTCGACAAAGAAGACATATGATTAATATTGTTTCATTTTTGATTCATTATAGCTTTCCAGCAATGACAAATATTTCAAAGTTTAACAGTAGAAAGGTACTGAGGCTCTTTGAACTGTAGTAACTGACACTTAACATAGAATTAGCATGCTCTAAACTTGTTTCCCTTCAAATCCTATTTCCTTTTAAACCAAAGCTTCTAGAGTCTAAAATTGATGGAAAGATGGATGTTGCTTTGTTTTGTTAACAACTATAGATAGGCAATTCAGGCCCCATGATACATTGTTTTCATTAGTTTTTCTTCTATGCGAACTAATGGTTAGAGGTTTTTTTGTTTCAGTGACTGTGCTAAAGCTTTTTTTAAAGAAAAGGTTCTATGCTAAAAATATTTTATATACAATAAAGGAGCTTGGGTGTTGATATTCTTGGGGTATAATTAGACAATATCTCTACTCAATGGTAAAATAACTTGGGAAATATTCTAGGCTGTTTGGTGGAAGTAATCATTTTATGGGTAAGCATCTTGTATGTTCCAATATGACAAGTTAACAAAAAGGCTGGTATACTGGAACCTATGGCCTATACAGAATCTTTTATCTCCGTTTAGTCAGTGGTGGAGTGTTACAATGATGAATGACTTTAAATTCCCACACTTTCCCTTCCTGGCACTAACAAATTTTCATTTGGTGCCAAACTTTCAAGTCAGACAGATTGCACTTTTCAAATGGAAAAGTCCCATTACAGGACTATTTGAACACTATGCTGACAGTTGTGAACCTGAATAGATCATTATTTGCAGTTTTTCCTCATCTTTTCCTTTGTACTCTGACTCTTGTAATTAAGTCTTCTGCTGTAAGCCAGTCAGCAATAGTTTTTTTGCTAGATCATGAGTACACATAGATATCTGTACTCATATTCATGACACACTCATAATGTAATCTGCACCAACACATATGTTTTCTGTTACAGTAAGAAACTCTAAGAATCTGCAGTGATACTTCAATTTATAAGCCCAGCATCTAAAAATACAGCTTTCACAACTTAAATATAAATTTACTTTGAACATCTGTTAAATAACAGTATAAAAAATTCTTTAGGATGCGAAAAAAGAGTAAAAGAGAAAGTTAAGTCTTGCCAAACTTCTCAGTATGAAGAATTTCTATAACAAGTCAAATTTTTGAAAACACAATGTAAAGTGTTTTAAAAAGTGACATATTGCAATGTAAAGTTGATTTTGCAACTATACACGAGCTTTTTAAAAAATCTGGAATCTCATGTATATTTACTGTATAAATGGCTGTTTGTGGGTTGTTTTTTTTTTTTTCCTCAGGAATATATTTCTACCCTATTTCTTTAGGCCTAAATTATATTTTTCTAAGTTCTCTTGTATTCCATCCAACCACTAGCTAGTATCCCTATGGTTGTTTTTCCTGTCTCTTCATACTATTCAAGAGGCAAGATGTTATTTTTCATTGTCCTCTATCCATTTGCTTGTGGGTATATGCAATGAAGTTCTAGGGGGGAAAAAAACCACCCCAAACCTGTTTGTCATTACCATTCCTTGACTGCATTTCTGTGTTGCTTTTCTCTTCCATAATAAAATCCTACAAGCAGATGCAGTTTATTTTTGAGTAGCCTTACCATGTTGTGAGAATATTCATAAATAATTTTTATTTGCTGGAAGAATGAATAGAGTTTAGTGTTCTGATAGACCAGCCAGGAAAACTAGAACACAACACTGGCTGGGCCACCATGTGATAGCTGTTCTGATTAATAAACTATCTTTAAAAGAAAATTAATAATATTGCACAGTTAAGCACTTTGAAAATTAACAAATGCTAACTGTGTAGCTTTATGCGATTTTAGCTTCGTCTTTTAACAAGTTTATCTGTAGGTCTCTAGCATGATATGAAGCAGAACCTTGCATAAGAAACAGTGTGTTTGTCTAATCAATTTAGGCTCAGTGAATACATACATTTAAAGTTATGTGAGAGTTAATTCAGCCTTGTGTAAATTACCATTAGGATAATGGTCTGATTTTTGACTCTTCTCTAATGAAATATTAAACTCTTTAATGCCTAATTTTTTTGAAGTTCCATCAGAAGTATGCTATCTTACATTTTCTTAATGTAATGAGGAAGGTATGAAAATATAAAATATTAACATAGAGATCTTTTTATGTTTTAGGTGTTATTGAGAGGCATCTATGATAGTAGATGGCCATGGTTTCACTCATTCTGAGACACAAAAGTCCAGTTTGTTTTCTGTGTTAAAACAATTGCCTACTTTATTTGCCTGAGCATTCCTATGGAGACTTTCATTCAGATAATTTACATTGCTCCCTTCTCCCAAGTTTTCCATAGCAATTGGCAAAGTCTGTGTATGTACTTAGTGAGTCTGCAATTGGTTTAGGGCCCAGGATGTTGGTCAAAAAAATTCAAGCTGAATGAAACTATTTTTTTCAGTTTTGTAAGATGAATAGCATAGTAAAAATTTTTTGTGTCATTGAGCTTTGTTATGCATTTGAAAGCACCATGAATTCAAAGAAGGTTTAGAAATTATTAAATAACATTTATCTTCTCTTCCAAAAAAAAAGTGAATCATAAATGAGTGATTTTTTAAAAGATTTTTTTTTTTGCCACCATATGAGTGACAGGACTTGATGGTTGTAGGAGATCTTTAACTACCCAGAAATCCATTGGTGAGATGAAAGAAGACAGTTTCTTAAATGCGTTTGGACAATATTTTCAAACAAAGAAGAAACCCGTTAGGCATAGGCTTTTGAAGATTTAATTGTGACTAGTAAGAAGAAAAGTGCTAAAAATGTCAAGGTTGAAGGAATAGTGAGAGCAGCTGTTACCAAAGTAAGTCATGATTCCTGGGATAGGAAGGAGGAATAAGCAAAAGAAAAACAATAGATTTCAGTATTATAGGTGCTGTTAAACTTGGAGAATTTGTCAGTAAAATCTTCTGAGATGTTCCTCAGAGGTATTGAAGAAAACTGCAGTCTCTCCAAAAATTAAAGGAGCCAAATATGAAAGGCACAAATGCATACTGTCCCATTACAGAGGGAAAAGTAGGAACTATATAAAATATCTTGGTAAAGCTGAAGGTTTATGTCGGGGTGCTGCATCATGTAAAAAGCTATCTGCAGCCAAAGAAGAGGGTGGTCTCATTACCACGCTGAATCTCTTTCCTTGAACTGCTTCTGGTGCTTTGGAGCAGATAGTGAGCAGACTAGGAGAACTAAATGTGGTGAGAACTCTTGATTTTTCTGTGAACTTATACCTTTGGCAGTAGCTAGCTGTTAAACAGTTCAGGCATTACATGAAATTTCATCATGACAAGTGTGTGCTTATCAAACATGGCATAGAACTTGACAGGGAGTGGACACAAGGTCATCTTGTTAAAGATGGATAGAGAAGCCTAGCATTAATATATATAGGAAAAAAAATGAACTAAATGAAATCAAAATGGTACAGAATTTTTCAGAAAACTGTAAGAAGGAAGTCTAGTATTTTCATGGAAATTGTATGGAGATCCACTGGTGCTTCATCCTATACTGTTCTTCATTTTCATAAATGCTTTGAGTGATGGTATAGACAGTCATCAGACAAGTCTATAGCTTTTAGCCAAGCTGGAAGAAACTAACAGAGTTCTAAATATTGGAAGATATACTGAGGATTCAAAATGATCTTACAAATTGATGAATATGACTAGGGAGAGAACTGAGGTTGGAAATTGACCAATATGGAAAAGTATGAGTTGTATTTCAGCTAGAAAGAAAAGCTACATGAGAAGAAACAGCTAAGTAGGTAGTTCTTTTGCAAATAAAGGTTGTAGTTGACTCATCAGTGGTAAGACCTCTGAACTAGAGGGATAAGTTGTCTAGGCTTCGTGTAAAATCTGGCCATTCTAACAGTCTTCAAGTATCTGGCTGCTGCTGTGAAGAGGGAGGAGAAAACCTGGTCACTGTGGTATAATCCGTACCTTTCAGGTTTCAGCAGGGAAAAACTAGATTGCATTAACAAAAGTTTGGTTTTTTTTTTTTTTTTAAATATATGCTTTAGGGAAAAATTGCCAGAGGATCAAATAGTTAATTCCTCTATTGTCTTAACTACACTGAAGCAGCTTAAAAAGTGTAAGTATATGAATGCTTATGTATGTATTTTAAATGAAGTGTGCTGTCACCATGGGATTGTCTCCAATTTAGTCCTGTTTCAGTCAAAGTAAGCACAGCTGTGTGTGTTTCAGTTCTGATAGGAAATGCTGTGAATGCTAACAGAGGAAATGCAGAAAGTGAGTTCTCATCCTTCACTTTAACACACTCTGGACTGAACTGTGATAAGGGATTCTTGTCACACTGCAATTTCCAGCTTTCTGAAACGCTCCTTTGTACTCTGTCTTTTAGGGGGGTGATAGAGGGTGGGAGAAGCACAACGTGAACATTTGTGGGAACTTGAATGAAATTGTTGTGAAGTTGCCTCTGAAGTCGGTCCTTGGACTGTATTTGGTGTTTTGTAAAATGACAGGACAAGCTTAGTTTAAAACGTGGCTTCTAAAAGTTTGCCCCACTATCTAATTTTCATTTGATTGGTGGAACCCTTTGCATTTTCAGTGACTTTGTACCATTTTGCATGTAAAAGAGCTGTTTCAGGCAATGCTCTGTTTTGCAAAATGTTGCTTACTCTTTACAGAAGTCGTTAGTAAAGCTTTTGGCTTATTGTCCTTTTTTATTAGTTCAGTGTTTTATGCTGCATTGTGGCAAGTGAAATGAGAGAACAGTATCTCAAAGACTTAATATCTATGTATACTGTGAAATTTTTTTTACTGCTATTTTTTGTAAAAAGTAATTTGGGAATGTAAGTCGATATCTGCATTCAGTTAGTGAGTGGCTTGAATCTGAGCTTTGTAAATATCTTATAGTCATCCTGCTATTATTCCATATTAGGAATTGAAACAAAACTCACTCAACTTTTTTTTTTATTAGCAATGCTTTATTTAAAATTGTAATCCTTAATTTAAGACAAGGCTAGGATTAGCAAGGTATTTTGCTTGAGGTTAATTACATTATTTCAAAGCTTTCTATAGTAAGTAAGCTTGAAGTTATACATAAAAGATTGGAAAGTGTTTCTAGAAAAAAAAAATCATGCCCAAGAAAGAGATGTCTTCCTCTTAAATAAAATTTCCCTGTTCAGTGTTGCACGTGTTCTTGTGGTAAATATTGAATATTTCCACTGAACATTTTGCAAAATACTTTTGAGTAATGAGAGATCTGATCATTAGAAAATACAAGTACATCATCATTTTACTATTAAAGTGAAGGTCTTTAAGGATGGTCATGTTTCTGTAATCATTGTTTTGATTAACATGATTTTTTTTTTAATT
>JAOXJM010000004.1:8667770-8681429 GCA_026413425.1 Tringa solitaria
GTTTGGGGTTTTTTTATTTTGTCGGTTTTTTTTTTAGAAAATGTAGAATTATTCAAGGCAGTTTTTTCAGGAATACATATTGGTATCAAATAATATTCAATTTGTGGTTCTCAAAGACCAAGGGGCAAAGACTTGTAATCATCAGTATTCTGGGTTGTGTAAACTGCTCTCTCCTTTTTTGGCATATTTTGTTTCTGGTATATCTTCATATATCAAAAAGCTGTGGTTTCAAATAATTTCCAGTATATCTGCACACAAATTAATGAGAAACACTTGCTCTCTGCTTACTTATCTTAAATTAGGTTTAGTATTGATTTTGGTGGTGGATATAAGCTGTTTGGACCTGGGGTATTCTCAGAAAATATCACTAATCAACTAATAAGCTTTACTATTAGAAATGTGTTAGACCAAAAGTGCTTTAGAACTGATAAAATTTATTTGATGAGACTTGACCTTTCTGTACTTGCATATCTATATCAGTCTTTTCTGAAATATGTGTTCTTTAAAATGTGTAAGAACTAAGTTATTTTTTTTCTTCCTGGAATATCTCCCAGTGGTATTTTTTTTGAGAGCAGTTCTTCTAAATACATGATACTGGAATTCAAAATTATTTGGCTGTGTATGTTGAACGAATTTGAAAATTGTTTCCTGATTATTCGCAGACAACTTTAAAAACCAAGGGTTTTTTTGATATTTGTTTTCCCTAATAATTGCATAAAGTTATTTCTTATTATTGAGTAAACTCCGTTACTAGAATAGCATCGAAAAGTATACCAAAAAAGAACTGCAATCTTGTCAAACTACATTCTATTTATAATTTAAATGAATCCAAATTTGAAAGTCATCTATTTTTAATTGTCCTTCACTGTGGCAGAACAAACAACTGCATTTTGAATGTGACACAGCTGCAGAAACTCTCTGATCACATAAAAAAGCCCCAGACAAAATGCCCTGTTGTGGCGTATTAGTCACTTTTAAAGGTTATCTGAGCCACCTTCGAAGTGAAGAGAAAAAAGTCTTATTTACATGAAACAAAGAGAAGAAAAAAATAATTAAAAGGTAGGTGTCCTCCCAAGGGCAAGGCATGAGTTGAGTGGACACCACCTTGTGAAGAAACCTGTGAAGTTAAGTTGGAATTTATTCTGATATCAAATCATTTGCACTTTCCTCTAACTTGTGGAGATAGTAGAGAGTACATTTCGGTGGAGATGTTTGCTCAAGAGAAATAATACGCTGAAGGATATGCTGCTTTGCTGACTTTTTACTCCATAAGTTATAACTTTGATGTTAAGAGCTGCTGGCAGAAACAGGAATATTCAAGTTTTTGTTAGTACAGCACATCAGCTAAAATTTCTCTAGGAATGGAAGGAAAGATTTTTATTTTTTTATGTTGCCACAAGTACATGCAGATACATCGTAATTACTGGACTGCTGTGTTCATATAAATGGGAGATAAAATACGCTCAGTCATCTGAGAACAAGATGGTTCTTCCAAGTCCAGTGTTAATACTTCATAGCTTTTTTGAACTGTTTTGAAAGCAGGTTGGGTTTTTTGCAACTGTTTAGTTGTTTACTCTTTATATTGGGTAGTGTTGCAGGCTTCAGTAAAAGTTCAAGGCAATGCAATAATGCTGATGTGCTTCAAACAAGATGATTTTTGCTTTAAAAACCTTATATTATAAAGAGGGTTATCCAGGAATAATCCGCATAAGAGAATATGCGTACCCTTGTGCTTTTCTTTCTGCTTCCTCATTCATACCAAAATTCTTTCACGTGTATTCTCAGTTTTTCTTTTTTTTTATATTACCTCTTCAAGAATTTTATTTTTCCTGATACTTCCCCTCCTTTATTCAAGCCTATGCATTCTTTCCTACATTGTACCTGTTTTGTAGGTTTTTCTATGTTTCCTGTTCTTTGGATATACAGCTATCAGATAGTCCATCGTTTCTCATCTTCTATTTTAGTTGCTTTGAAGCCCTAGTTTTCAAAGCTGAAACCCCTTTTCTGGATCCTGGGACCTTCAGAAAGTATTTATCTGGGCACAGAGAAGTAAGCTTTTTTCCTCCAGTCAATTGATAAATAATAGTTCAAACAAAGAAAGAACGTGCTGATAGATGAAAAAATAAAAAAAACCAACCCCAAACAAACAGTAAAAAGCACTGCCTATGCTTTCATTCTATTTTCCCTGGGATTTTCCTAGAAAATTGGTGAAGAAGCGTAAAGTTATGTAATGAGAAAACATCCTTTGGTCTTCCTCCCTGAAACTTTACCAGATGAAACAAACTTACAAAAACTGCAGGTAGGATATATCCTGTTGTGGTTTAGCCCCAGGTGGCGTTCAAGAGCCACGTGGCTGCTCTTTCACCGTTTCCCCTGGCTGGGATGGGAAGGAGAATCAGAAGAAAAAGGCAAAACTTATGGGTTGGGATAAAGACAATTTAACAGACCACCAAAGGAAGAGAAAAACAACCATAGTACAAAAAGAATACAAAAGAATATACGGAAATGATTAATATGCAATTCAGCTGTTCACTGACTGGAACCAGCCACTGTCCTTTTCGAGCTTCCTGTGAAAATTAAGCCGGGTTCCCTGCTAGAACCAGGACATATGCATACCCTATAGTGGAATATGCAAATCAAAACTTCTGTATGTACAAAGCTTTTGAATCTAATGGGAAACTAATAACTGGCTTCTTTAGAGGCTTGTTTTACTCTGTTTCCACTTTTGGCATACCCGTATGGTGATGATGGAATGTGTGTCCTTCTAAATTCTAATTTTAATTCATTAAATTCCTGATAGTAATACAATTTGTTTTGTGTTTTTTTTTTTTTTTTTAATCTATAAAACAAAATAATACCATGCAGAATAGGGTTTATTTGTGATAAGGATTACTGGTATTAGGAGCTAACAAGACCTATTGTCATTAAACAGAAAAATTAGCGGTCTCTGAAAGGTCTACTCTTCATCACAGAATCATGGTTTGAATGACTTAATTATGGGTTCAGGGAGGTATGTGTTGAATTAATTCTTCTTGTTAGGATAAATTTTGCTAGAAGAAAGTTAAGGTGGAGCCAAAGACTTTTAAAAAGTTTTAGGTTTTCTATTGCACTTCCAATAATCTCTTCTTTAGATACCATGAGACCATAATCTTACAATGGGAGAACAGTGAAGGTTTCCCTCAGGAGGATACTGATTTCCTCTGAAGGCAATGAAGCCAAGTACCAGCACCTCCCTACCAGATCAGGCCTGATAATGCAAAGAGATCAAAGAAATCGATCAGGCATTCACTGACCTATTTTACCCATTGCAAGGACTAAGGAAAGCTAGTTTAAATAGCACCTTTTCCTGCACTAATGTGCTGGAAAAGATTAGAAGGGAAAGGGTTTTAAGGCAGTGATCTGAGACTTGCAAACAATGCCCAAACAGGGGTTGGAGATCTCAGCCAAGAGGTTAATTTAAAGCAACTGTGAAGTTTAATTTTACAGTCTCTGTGTTGTTGGGGGGAGAAATTAGTCTAGCAGTAAGTTCTTGGGAATGAAATGCAAGATCAGACTGTCTGCAGTTGACCTCTGTTGCAACCATTTTCAGTAGTACACAGTTTTATTACGATCTAACACGTGGCATGTGTTCATACAAACACTTGAATACAGGAAATGTATTTTTGAAATAGACTATTACCACAGTAAAGGCCTGGGGAAGAGAGATGGGTTTGAGGTGGGAATAATCAAGGAGTCAGTGCATACTGCATCTTGTGATTCTCTTGTCCAGGGTACCATGCAGCTCATGTACTTTAAAGTGATGCTAAGAACTCATTTAATTGTGTTGGAATTTTAAACTGTGATTAGCCTTCAATATTAAAGTAGGGTAGCTGACAAGACACTAGAAAGAGTTGTTGACTGAAAGGAAAGTGTTACTTAGTAGGTGCAGTAACAGCAATTTAGGTTCAGGGTGTGTCAGAGGAGATGCTGGTTAGTGTGCATGTCTTTGGTGACTGGCTGTCATTACAGATACCTTCTTGGAGGGTATCGGTGAGAAAGCTAAGGAAGCATGTGTGAGTGGCTCTGCTTTTTGCTGGTGTGTAACTAGAAGGGTCTCCTTGTACCTTCCCCTTTCCTTTTATATTGTGTGCCATTTATAGGCCGTAAAAGTGCCTCATTATTCTTTACCTCTTCCTCTTGGGACAATCTGTGTGAAAGGGCACAGGTTCTAGAAACTCAAGGTTCATAATTCCCAATTAGCACCAATCTTTATGGACATTGGCCTATTTCTATCACTAAGGGAAACTCGAGTCTGATTACGTGCAGTGAAATCTCAGAGGCTTTTACTGTAGCAGAATTTGGATTTGTTGTTAATACAAAGAATAGTAAATGCAAAGAATTCTATGTATGGATAGTATTTGCACTTTAATTTGAATCAAAAAATGCAAAACATGGCTGTAGTTGTAGCATTACTGTGGCATAACCCTGGTTTACACATTTCTATTAAATTGTTTTGTCTGATTCAAGCCCCTAGTGCTTATATTAGGAATGACAACAATCTTTTTATTTGTAGGGGCATATTAATATTTACTGAAGGTGGATGCGAGTCAAAATCCTGAATCCAAATCTCAAATTTTGGAAAGTTGAGAGATTTTGGTTATTAAATTTAAATGACAATAGAGTAAACAAATCTATGCATGAACTCCATGGCAACTAAGCATATTGCAAAAACTTAACAAGGACCAGCTACAGCATTAAAAAATAGCCAAGCTGTTTTTAATATAACACTAGAAATTCCAAAGATATCAAAGTTAAGCATCAAATTAGCATGAAATACATTTCTCGGTTGGCAAAGAACGTAGCGGTGGCTGCTAAGGCGAGCCCTCAGGAATCCCAGACCTTGGAGGTAAAAGGGAGAGTCTGGAGAAAAGGACCTTTGGTTTATGAGGATTGGATTCGAGATCATTTAGGCAAACTCAACACCCACAGTTCCATGGTTCCCCATGAGATGGACCCGTGAGTGCAGAGGGAGCTGGCAGATGTTATTACAAAGGCACTCTCCATCATCCTTATAAGGTCACGGAGAACAGGAGAGGTTTTATAGCATTGTGGCAAAAGTGTAACCTGTAAATTTCTGTTTTCCCGCCTAATTTTATACATTACTAGCTTTAGAAAAAATGGATGAAATATTTAGACACAACATATAAACAAAGGTGTTTAATAGGAGTATTCTCTTAATAGTCCAATTGCCAAAAAGCACAGTTAAACTGAATGTTTTAGACTGTAAGACTGTTTTAGACTCTAAGCTTGAAGTTGTTTCACCCCAAATATTGGTGTTATTGTTTAGAGCAGTCCTAAGAGTATTTGAAGTTATCCATGGTGGAGGTGGTTGTGCTGTCTCCAGCTCATGGCTTACTGAGAACTGGCATTCTCTTGGTGAATCACCCCTGCATAGGATGCTGTCTGCTCCCACAGTGTGTGACTGGAAGACCTTGACCTGTCTTGCAGGAGAATTTCAGGCCCTGTTACACTTCTAGTGTCCTCTGAAATGAACATACTCTGGCCCCAAATCTTTCTAGTTTAAGTGTTGCAAATTGTCTGTGATGTGCTAAGCCAAAAGTAGCTGAGAAAATTGTCAGTGCTCAGTGCTTCAGGATAAATAATAGTTTGTTCTCTATTTTACTGAAAAGCATAGCTATATATAGCATTTTCACTCTCCCAGAAAATTAGGCTGTTAACAGCTGAATCTTCTAAGCAGTTATGCAAACTTGTGAGGGAGACTGTACTTACTAATGCTGATCAAGTAATGAAGCGAAGCAAACACTATTTTCTTAGTTTCTCAAGTTTTAGAGACATTGCAGAAATACTAATCTGGCCATCCTCCAGCAGTGTTTTTCAGTTCCATATAGCATAAATGCTCTCAGACAGAAATTTCAAAGGGATGATGAGAGTGCAGCTGGGTCAGGTGGGAAGGATGGGGAATGAATCATACTGGATACTAGGGGCTGCTTGGTGCTCATGCTTGGTCTGGAGCAGAAATTTGAGTCTTGCTCTTTCTCTGCTAAGTTCCGGTTCTCTCCATTGGCTGAGGTGTACCTCTGCTTCACTGATAAGGAATCTTTACATTAGATATGTAAGGCAAGTGTGAGCTGCCACATATTGTCCTGATAGTAAAAAGCACTGGTTTGATAGAATCACACCAGTCAGAGTTAAGGTAGAATCATTATTTACTTCAGATACTTCCATGAACCTTTTGTTCATCTGTACAGTCAGCCCTCTTTGTAAATGGCATTTTAAAAAGTCTGACATTTAGTCAAGGTGACCACCAGGTGGTAACTTTTGAAAAATCAATAATGCAAATAGTGGTCTGTTAGGAGAAATATCACTGTGAACTCATCTCTAAAATAAAGCTCATTTTACTTGCATCAGTGTTGTCCTCCCACCCCCCCTACCCCCCCTTTGCAAAAAGGGAAAAAGTCACTGGTTTAATATCTATGCTTTGTGACACTGAAGCGACTACTTATATAGGCAGCCTACCAGTAAGAGCTGTTATTTTGCTTTGTTAGTATAGGGGAACAAATAGTCTAATTTTAAGCTTGCATATTTGTCTTTTGTTGGCAGCAACACTGTCAGTATAATAAATGAAAGCAAGAGTGATGACTTTGAAATGAATTATCTGAATCATGTATTAACAGGCAGGCTGTTAATATGGTTATGCTATTTAACAAGATGGTCTCCAGTCTAGGAAAGGAGGATATGTTAGTTTTGTTTCTAGAAGTTAAAGTCTTCATAGAACAATATTCTGTCAAGAAAAGAGATACAACAAGGAATGTACAGTCTATAAATCTGTGTTTTCCTGCTGAAAAATACTTGATCCTCAAGTAGAAGTCATGTTTGAATTCCTGTTTGTGCTAATTTTTCTAGTAATTTATATATTCATGCCAGTACAATATTACACATAAGTTTGTTCTATACCACTCTTTATACATCTTTAGGAAGCCTCTTCCTGAAAGGTAGGAAGCTTTTACAGGAGTCACATAGGAGAATGCATGTGTGTAAGCAGCATGCAAGCAGCATATAGCTATGCTAGTTATGGTGAAGAAATATGGAGCTAAGAATGACAGAATACATTGAGGATGAATGTAAGCCAAAAAAGTACATGAAATGTTGTCTCTTGCGTCACTAAGGCTATGATAAAAAAAAAAAAGAAATATCACATCAATATATGTGCAGTTACAGTGTTATGCAGCAAAATAAGGATAGATTTTGTGCTGGAAGATGCCTTGTAGTATTTCCCACCTTTTCTGAGAGGTTAATAAAATGGAGCTTAAACAAAGCCAGGACACATCACAGGGCTTTCAGCAGATTTTGGAAGCTGTGAAAGTCTTTCTAAAGTTTTCATGAACTTTCACTGGAGTATGGTTTAGACATGTCTGCAAAGAGCAAAACATCCTTATTCATAAGGAATCTGTTCTAACAATTGTGTTGTGTTAGTGTTTAAAAGTCTTTAAAAGATTGAAAGTTAATGACTGATACTGTGCAACTAAGTCCTTTTTTATAGTGTGCATAGGATAGAAGGTTAAGAAGAAGACATTATATAGCTGTTATGGACTTGTGGGGAAAGACAGAAAGGAGTTAAAAAAACCATACGCATAGCGTTCTGTTGATTGTTCTGCCTCCTTGATATTTACTTCCTGGACTGAATGGGATTTTTTTGGTTTTGAGGTTTTTTTCTTCAAGATTTCTAAAAAGGTGTAGATGCTTATGTGAACATGCAGCTGCTTTGTTACAAAGGCCTTATTCAGGGAAGCTCTTAAACATCATTTTTAAGTACCTGAGCAGCTTGTGGAATCTGAAGTTAGGGATGTACTGAAGTAGCCTGGTCAGCTGGCTCTGGAAAATGTGGGGAAAAATATATATGAATATATATGACAGGTACATAGTACTAGGAGAATCATTCCGTACTCTCTGTGTGTGATTTCTGAAGGAAATATCCTCCCTGGCTGTGCTTTGGGTGGCATCATGAAGACATGAGTCAGAGCTAGGCAGATGTCGTCAAGGTCTTGCGAGTTGTTTCTGGATTGGTATTGCCCCATGACAGCATATAATATTTAAATAGGAAAAACAATATATATTGCAGACGTGCTCTATGGGGAAGACTTAACTCTTGTATAGTGTGAGGGTTATTCAAAGGACTACTCAATGATAAAAATGATTCTATAGTGGTCACTCAATAGCAATTTCAGTAGTGATCCGAACTCTCATCCAGCAGTACTAGGTTTCCTACAGTGTTGGTAAGTTGGCTATGTTTTCTTTTATTTTCACTTAAATTATCTAGTGAATGGATCAAGCCAAGTCACAAGTCTGTCAAGTCATGGCATTGAAAGTGTATGAAGCTTGTCGTTCCCAGCATCTCCAAAACTGGTGAGACAGTAGTGCAGCCTCTCCCAGCAAGCCAGGTGAGCAGGCCGGCTGGCTTTGCAGTCTGCTGGTAAGCAACATAGTCAGTACCTTCCTGCAGGCTCTGCTGTCAAAGGAGAGCATGTCTCGCTATTGCCTGTAAGGTTATTCCTATTCACATGGGAGTCAGTAACGTGTGGCGTTCCTCAGGGATCAGTACCGGGTCCAGTGCTGTTCAACATCTTTCTCAACCTCATGAAGTTCATCCAGGCCAAGTGCAAGGTCCTGCACACGAGTTATGGCAATCCGAAGGCACAAATACAGGCTGGGCGGAGAATGGATTGAGAGCAGCCCCTAGGAGAAGGACTTGGGAATGTTGGTGGGCAAGAAGCTCAGCATGAGTCAGCAAAGTGCACTGGCAGCCCAGAAAGCCAACTGCATCCTGGACTACATCAAAAGAAGAGTGTCCAGCAGCTTGAGGGAGGCGATTCTGCTCCTCTACTCCACTGTGGTGAAACCCCACCAGGAGTACTGTGTCCAGCTCTGGAGTCCTCAGCACAAGGGCATGGACCTGTTGGAGCAAGTCCAGCGGAGGGCCATGAAGATGATCAGAGGGCTGGAGCACCTGAGAAAACTGGAGACAGACTGAGAAAGTGAGAAAGTTGGGGTTTTTCAGTCTGGAGAAGAGAAGGCTGCATGGAGACCTTATAGCAGCCTTCCAGTACCTAAAGAGGACCTACAGGAGAGATAGGGACGGACTCTTTATCAGGGAGTGTAGCGATAGGACAAGGGGTAATGGTTTTAAACTGAGAGTAGATTTAGATTAGATATTAAGAAGAAATTATTTACTGTGAGGGTGGTGAGGCACTGGAACAGGTTTCTTAGAGAAGTTGTGGATGCCTCATCCCTGGAGGTGTTCAAGACCAGGCTGGATGGGGCCTTGAGCAACCCAGTGTAGTGGGAGGTGTCACTGCCCATGGCAGGGAGCTTGAAATCTATGATCTTTACGGTCGCTTCTAACCCAAACCATTCTATGATTCTATGATCATATGGTTCTGTATCCACAAACACAGGTCACAAAATAAAACACAGAAGTGGCCATAAAAGTTGTCAAACAACAAAAGGATCTTTTGGATGTAACGCTAAAGCAATGACCGTGATTTCAACATCTTTTCTTGGAAGACATGAAGACAAGAAACTTGCTTTTTTACAAACTACTGCTGCTACTCAAGAAAAAGAAATCTGACATTCACATCTGATGACTGATCTTGATCTTTGAGGATAAAAGAAACCATATAAGTATTCTGAGGCTTGTTGTGAAATTATAACAGCTGGAATCACTATTTGCATTGCAGCCTTATACACTTGTATGAGTGTTTTCTTATATATGTAGTCATTAAGATATGTGTAAAGATAGTAAAAGGTAAAATACCACAGTAGGCAGACTGTCACCCTGTGAAAGTGGTGTTTCAGGACCTGCTTCTTAGTCTTGGCTAATGAATGCCATGACAGAAAGTCAGTTGACCAGATTTTGCAATGACCAGAGTGAACTGTCTGCTCAAGTGCGTTGATAACTGCTGGGTAGTATTGTCACATTTCATAATTGCATTAGATAAGATAGAATATGACTTCTTCAGTAGATGGACACCCTGAAGGTGGTTCAACTTGTCACACTAGATAAGATATGTCCTTTGCCTGTATATTAAAGTTCATCTGTGTTTGTTCAATTCAGATAGTTAGAGAAGGACACTTTTAAAAACAAACCAAACTCAAACAACTCTGCATAAATGAAAAGCTGTGTCATGTGCCAAAGTGGATAATAATATTTGATAACCATGTCAAAATATGTTTTTTTTGAATTTTAAACAGAAAACACAGTGAATATAAATGCAGTGATAAAGACAGTAAGTTTATTTTTCTTTACTATTCGTTGTTGGGATGCTGCTTTTGTTCTGTGATAGGCTCTAAATAGTTGATGAAAATTGCAAAAAAATCAAAAGTGAGCTTAAGCATCACAGCTTTTCCATTCTCATTTTACGTTGGTATGAGCAGTATTTAGGAGCTGGGGAATCTAGTAAGTGTTTCAAATATTACAGAGGATTTTTTTCTTTTTCTTGCCATGAAGTGTCAAATACCTTTCTCTCAGCATTCTATAGATTTAATAATCTTTTTCTTATCACTTGTGCCCTGCCTTAAATCAGTGTCTGTCAATTTCTGCATTCCTTTAGCAGGCTTTTGTCTTTCCTAAGTTTCCTTTCACTGGGAATCAGTTCAGCATGCTCATAGTGATGGCTTACATTTATATGAACAGTGGTCTATTGTACTAGTTTGCTGTTTTTCCCCGATATTAGTGGTACTGCCTGGTTTCAGGGTATTCTTTTGGTCTCCATGTGTGGCTTTCCTTACATTTTTTATTTGTATATGTACTTGCCACAGTGAACAGTTAATACATACGTGTAGCTATTAAAACTTTTAAGTGTTTATAGGTAGGTTTTATACCACCTATCTAGCTGCGTGCAGTGAGAATATTTAACAATTTAGAACAACATAGCCTAAATCAATAACATAATTCTGATAGTTAGCACTAGGTGATTTTTCTAAAGAAATAGAGAGCTTCTCCCTGATTAGATTACTGTATGTTATCTCTTATAGAGTTTTTTTTAATTACAATATTAAATGAAAAATGCCCAGTATGTATGATAATTAATAATATACAGATATTACAGTTTTTATACTCTTTGAATAGCAGCTGATTGAAAGTAATGCCTTTGTGTCTTTCTAGGTGAACAAAAACATTTCCATAAATAGCATGCTACTTGTGCCTGGAATTTAGTGCCATCTCTTTTGCTAGCTGGATTTGCAGACTACTTTAAATAATAACGTTTAGATGATGCCCATCAAGTGCAATTCAGTATGTAATCTTCAGTGTCCTTTTTTAACACAGTTAGAGCTGAGGGGTATTGGGACAGACATTGTTTACTGAACTTTTTCTCCTCAACACATTGTAATTATTTTTACTTTGGCCCTTTCATTCACAAGCTGCTATGTTTTGTAGTGCTCTGTCATCAGAAGAATCAGCCCTCCTCCAGAAAGCCTGATGTGAAGGAAAGGATTACTATTTCCTAGAACACATTGCAGATAAAAGAAAATGTAATTGCTTCAGACTGGAAAGTTAACCATAACAAATGTTGTCACCTTTTATCAATGATAACAACAGGTGAAATAAAGAAGAAAAAGAAGCATTTTCTTGAGATTATGCACTGTGTATTGTAATTGTCTGTGACAGGCTGAACCTGAGGCTGGTCCTGACCCTTTTTAAATCTATTTACTCTCAGGAAACAAGAAAATAAAAGCCATGATTTTCCCATATTGGTACCACATGCTTTGGGACAGTCTGGCTTTGTTTCACTTGTCTCATGAATAAATTTTCCTCATGAAATAGCTCTATCAGGTTCAGACAGAAACATTTATTTGCTAATGATCTAGTGTACTACTATATAAAAATCAACTCATATTAGTTTGCAGATGAAATATATTTATATGGTAAAGTAATTATGGCCACAGACAGATACTGTATAAAAAGCCCTGTTTTGTATGCTTTTCTAAGGGTAGCTGACTGATGTGGAAGAGATGATTTATGAGCTTTCTGCAATAAGCAGTGGCTTGAAGGCTTAAGATACTAAATAAGGCATACAAGATGAAAAATATTATTTGGGGGGAGAAGGAGAAGAAATTACTTCAAATTTTTGTATAACTTAAAGTAACGCACTAATCTTGCATTATAAATTACTTTCATTTACTATGATTGTGTAATCCCAGACAAACTTTTCAAGTGTATAACTTCAAGAAGCAGGTTGAGAAATTCCATAACAAAATTATATTGCTGTCTAGCATTCTTCCTTGCCAGAAAGTCTCTGTGTGAGGTTTTATTGACTTGTTAATGGGATAGCTGAAGTTTTAATGCAGTTGTCTTGTTTAGCCTCTATTTGTCTTAGAGAAATACCAGATGTCCTAGATGCCAACCACCTCTTATGTAGTAAATCAGTGTTGTCTTTTCATCTATGAAATCAATTCCTGTATTCTTAATGTTTTTCATAAAATCGTTAGAATAGAAAAATAGTTTTATTTCTTAGATGAACTTCTTCTGCCCTGTCAGCAAGTTTCTGAAATGGGAAATATTTAAGATTTTTATTTCACTTACCTCAACTTTTGCCATTATGCTTATTTGCCATGGTATGCTTAGTTAGAGATCATGGAGACCATGTTTGTCATCAGTTATGATGTCCTTTTGAAGGATTTTTGCTGCTCTTTTCCAAATCCTGTGTATTTTGTAATACTGCAAACAAAGCCCATATGATTCAGTGTTCTTTTCATTTTCCAATCGGTTTCTCGCTATTTAGTTCAAATGAAACAACACTTAGCTAGGCTGCATGATTCTGAGGCCCGGTTTAATAGCCTTATACCAGAACTAGGCAAGTCTCTCAATATGGCTTGCACATTTCAGATACATGTAGGATTTGGTCCAAAATCTCTTGTGGCCTAGTCAGTTCTTCCTGACAAGTCAGTAGAAGGTTTTCTCTTGATCTTAGTATGAAAAGGATTGATGATGGCATATGATTTACTTAGAGAAAAGACTTGTTTATTCTTCACTCTGATAAATATTAGTTTGTCTGTATCTGGTGACTTGTACTAATTAGTTCTAAATCAGACAATATATGAGTGTGTTCATCTAATCAGAAGTTAATCTTTTCTGTGAATCCAAAATCTCTGGACAAGTGAACTTCAAATGTGAACTCTCTATTCTTTAAAATAAATTCTACCTAATTTGTGCAGAATTATTATTTATTTTTTTTTTAATTAAGACAGCTGTAATGCTAAGATGGCTTGAGAAATCATAAAATCATAGAATAGTTTGGGTTGGAAGGGTCACTTAAAGAGAATCTAGTCCAGCCCCCTTACCAAGGACAGGGACAAGAAATGGCCTGAACAGGTACCTGTGAACAGATGGGAACAGCTAATGTATGCCTCTTGTTACCACCATGATACTCATGGCCTTTAGGAATACAATTTATTAAACTTGCTAACCAAAAGACTTGTAGTCTTCATTTTAGGCATTATTTTATGGGGGAATATAGATATAAGGAAATCTAATGTTTCTCTTTACCCATTATATTAAAAAATGAATTATTTTTACACTGGTTTAAGTTTTCTTTTAATGAAAATTACGTCCCGTTGGATGTGGCTGTAACAAAAGAGAGGGATGGGTTAAGCAGAATTCCT
>JAOXJM010000004.1:8681529-8695699 GCA_026413425.1 Tringa solitaria
AAATATTTTAAATATACATTTAAGTTTTTTCCACATCTTATCAAATCTCACAGGATCTTCTCAAGCACTGTACTATGCACAAGTTTGTAAACGGTTCTTTTGTGTAAAATGAGATAATCCAGAAGAAGTGTGAACCTGAAGGATGCATTCAGCATTTTAGGTAATGTACTCAGGAATTTCTAGTGTTCATTTTGAGCCAAAAAGCTCAAAATTTCACAGGAAATCTTACCAGAGTTCAGTATTAAACCCAACTCGAAATGCCCAGTGTAGTAGTTAAAAAAGCTTCCTTCTAGGTTTCTTTTTCAATGTTATTGAAATCAGAGGGACTAGCATTGATAGCTTTCAGGGATATCCAAAAACCAGGCCCTGTAGTAGTTTCTCTTTTTTTTTTTTCAGGTGAAGAAAATCCGAGATAATATACAAGTTTTCCCTTATGTTAAATCAGCTTTCTGTAACTATGGGAGTCTGAGATGTTAGTTGTTGTCATCGCCATAGCGATTTCTCCAACCATAATGTTGTGCTAACTACAGAAGGCTCAGGTCTCTTTCCCTAATGCATGATAAATATATCTAATTTACTGGTCAGCTGAAGCATTCTGTAGCAGATTGGTTTTGGTTTCTTCCCCCCTGCAAATTCAGACAGTGCTACAATTTAGAAAAATTATTAGACAATTTCATCTGGTTTGAGGTTGCTGTTTGTTTTACTATGATTTTTTTTTTGATAGAACAGCATCACGCATAGTATATAATTTGAACAGTGCTTAAATGCTTGTTCAGTCAAAGATAAACGCACTTGGAAAAAGTACAGAGAGCAGTATAAAACAGGCAAACTTCCACTTTCAAATTTATAATATTGAAAAATTTGAACAGCATTTAAGTGATTCGTAGATTCTGTGTTAAATTTCAAGCAAATGAAGTTATACATGGAACTTCTGGGGAAGACAAACTTAGATACATGTCGAGGAGCTCCTAAAACTCTTTCCCATCTGAAATCAGGACAACAGATTTATCCAGTCAAGAAATAAGATATTGATTTGTGTTAATATTGAATCCTTAGTAGCTATCCAGTATGTTATTTCAGACAAAGATGGTAACTGGCAAACTGTTAGCACCAAGCACGAGTGTGTTGCTGTTTTCTAGGTGCCTTTGTAGGAAAGCCATTTCCATTTCACAGATGGGAAACTGCAAAGAAAAGTCTGAGGATTTACTGAAGTTAGAAAGCATCTGGTCCCCAGTATTTGACAAAGATTATTTGACATTTGGACGCTGAGGTAGCCAGCAGGATCTTCAGGGCTATATGCTTTTACTGTTGGTATTCAATGAAGTAGGAAAGACTGAATATTTTGATAGTCCAGTTTGCTGACTGTCTTCCTGGTAAAGCACAGCTGACACTATCTGCAGTTGCATCATACTTTACAACTATGTGAGATAGGGTAATAATATGACATATTAAATTTGAAGTTCATAATGTCACAGTAAGATGCAGTCTGCAACAACAGGCTCTAATTTAGATATTAAAATGAGAAAATAATTGTGAGAATATTAGCTCACTTAGCAGCAGTAAAACAGCTAGATTAAATACTGAGAAATACTGTGGAAACAGTTTGCTAGAAATAATACTAGTTGTTACAGTGTGCAGTTTCCATTGTGTATTTAAGAAAGTTTGTCCAAATATTACAAGACTGCATTTTCAAGTGCCTTTTTTTGATAAACTGTTTGGGAAGGACGATATACCCACAAAAACATATTCATTGTTTTGCTACTGATACAAATGGCAGAAGTATTTCTACTTATCTGTCAGGTAAGCTGATGTTCTCCACTTTGAGCTATGAAAATATCAGAAGAAAGATTACTCAAAATAAATAAGCATCAGAATCCAAAGCTGGGTAACCATCTTTTCTGTTAGAGTAACATCTAAAGTGAAAAACTGAGGTAAAATGTCTGTAGTCAGCACATAAAAGATACTACTGTAACTGGATGGCTCCTGCAAGGAAAGAAGAAAAGTGATTTGCGTTTGCAGTCAGTGAGGTGTTTTTCCTCTTCTAAAATAGAAAAGAAAATATTGTTTTAGGATTCCAGGAGGCATTTCTGTCCTCCACACGATATCCTGTGGTATTCCTTTTTGTATCAATGGACATTACTGCTTGCTTGGTAGTGAAGTGGGTTCTAGCCTCACTTCCTTTGGCATTACAATGCTTTTTTTACCTTTTCATTTTTTTTTTAAATACAAAGGAGAAAATAAATCAAAAAATGAAAAAGAATATGTGTAACTCAAACTTCAGACTTAGCACATTGAGCAAGACTGAGTGCTTCATGTAGAATGAATAGAACTGTCTGAAGTTTTGCTGCCTTTGCCTGTTCTTTTCCTTCCTGCCAAGGATGCCACACAATATTTTGTTCTTTTAGCTGTTATTCAAGCCAGGGTTTATAAAATGTCTGATAATGTAGACACTTCTTCAGTGTGAAGAAGTGTGCAGAATAAACTGTTATTTTGCAGAAGTATGATAATGCATAAACCTGTGGTAAACTAGTTAGGTGTAAAAGAACCTGTAGAGAACTGGCCTTACGTATTCATGACTTCAGAAAACACTGACTCTTCTGAGAAATTAATATGAGTGTAACCATTAGAAGAATATAAGGGTGGAAGTTCTGCAAAAATTTAATTATGGTTGTGGGTCTAGACAATTGAAAACATCTAGAAAAAAGACTGAAAACCCTTAACAAAACTGGTAAATGTCCAGTCCTAGATGAATGCACAGGGGAGTGTTTTAAACTAAAGAAGTGAAAAATCGCCTTAATGTTTCCCAAATTTGTTCTCAGCCCTCATCCAAAACTTTCAGATGAGCACCATGAGTACAGTTGCCAGATGGCATCATGTTATAGTTAATTGTAATTTAAAAGTGAATTGCAAAAGTTCTAGAAAGTTTTTCCTACTACTTGTAATATTGTTCTCATTCAGTTAGGGCCAGGTTCCTCAAACTTAGTGAACTCTACTTACTTTCACAAAATACCTTTCCTTCCCTCAGGAAAGAGAGGAGTAGGTATCATCTGAGTCTTTAATCAGCAATTTTAGTTGAATTTAAGACTTGCTAAACATGAAAGATTATATTCTACCCTCCTTCATGTTTAGTCATGAAACCAATGCGGTAATACGTATTCATAGTGACTCTACACCCTGGATCTCCTAACATTCCTTTATTTAAGTTGCGTGTTTTGATTATTCCCTCTGAAACCAGTGATAGAAGGCAAATTCTCAGTGTCCGCAGGATTCAGTAACACAATTATTGTGACCTTATTCATGGGTAGATCCAGTCATGTATTTCTTTCTAAATTCCTGTGGTGGCCTTATGGTTGGTTTCTGAACAACTGAGCTTAGGACCAAATTTCCCAAGTTAGATGTGTAAGAAATATAGTAGGAACATGGTAGGTATTAAAAAAATAATTTCTTAATAGTTTTAGTTCAATTAGGATTTAAATCTAGTTTGAAAAATTGAATGCTTTAATCTCCGTAATTCTTTAGGAAATTTGGCTTTGTTACCCTCCCTTTTGGGGTCATTTTGTGCACAGCTGCAGGTATCTGAAAAAAAAAAAAGAGATTGTGGGCAGGAGTTGCACAACATAAGAGTATAATGCACTTATTTACTGTCTAATACAGGCAAAAGACATCTAGGATTTAATGATCTACTAAGCTGAACATTAGTGCGCTCACTGTCTGGGATAAGATACCCAAAGAGCCTTTGGTGGCAGATGTCAGTCAGGAGAGGAAAAGTTGGCCTCTGCTGCTTTCTGAAGTGGATTTGTGATGTTGTTGACATGCAGTCTTCTACCCATCGCTGTTAATTTGTTAGGGTTTTATACTGTGCCATGTTGGTAGTTTTTTTCCTGTTGAATGGCAGAGCAGCTAACAATTCCCCATTTCAACAATTCTACCTGTGAAGCCAGTTTTACCTTTGTCTTGTGTGACTTTGCTCCACAGGCTCCATCACAGCTTTCTTACAGCACAGGCATTTCTGTAGATGTCTCAGCCAAGGTATCAGACAGAGGCCTTGAATCCTTGGAAGATGGATGGTTCTGGGGGATGTGGGGCTTCCGGATGTATGGCTTTTTCCTGTCAGTAGTCAGAACTACTATCTGAAGTGCAGTAATTCAGGATGTTGAAAAAGTCTGCAAGTTTTCGTCTTTCTCAGATAGATTGATTAGTGAAGGTATAAAAATAGAGAGTAAACCCATCATTTTCACTTTCACAAATATGATCACGTGCAATATGTGCTACTCAGAAATTGCAGAGAGCTGGTGTCCTGAAGGGTGCTTGTTGTATTTTACCTTTTCTTTTTTTTTTAATTTAACTGAACTTTTTTGGAAGAAGCCTTGGCTTATAAGCCATTTTATTTTCCTTTATACTTGAATAAGATTCAGTAACCATTTAAAGGTGCTCTTCAAATTGAAGAGATTCTTGGATTGATGTTAATTATTGTCTATATGTTTTAAAAGTTCAAAAGACCTCTAAGTTGCAGTTGTTAAAAATCGTAATAAGCATACAGTTAAGGATCAAATGAATGTATTTTGTTCTTTCACATATGCTTGCTGGTTAGTTCTAGTTATATGTAAAGTCCTGGGATTGTGTGGTTAAAAGCTAATGATTCTGAACCTGGCTGGCTGATGCCTGAAGACCAACTCAATTCAGTAAGGGTCTTTAGGCAAGAAGGCCCCCTGAACATATAATTGGAGTAGCTTTCAGGATGGTGTAGAGTTTATTTGCTGGAGACTTGAAGAAAAAGCTATGGAAACGTCAGTGTTGTCTAAGATCCTTATTATTCACTCTGTTTGGTTAGGTCACTTTCTGGCTCCAAGCTACTGCAGGCAGATTTGCCTTTTCTGTCTTGTGCAGCATCGACCTTTTGTCTTTGTTATACTCCTGTAAGCTTTAACTTACAGGAGTTAACAACTTAACTTTGTTAAGTTAACAAACTTAACTTTGTTAGTTATGTAGTACTAATATATTCATATTATATATTTTTTCGATCTTGAACTGCACAGTTGAATAAATAGTGGTTGTCCCAAATATATGCCGTGCTGTTTATGTATAACTGGCAGATATGTACAGGGAGCTGTAATCTAGTTATGTGAATTTCTGGGAGATGAGCACTGGCTGTTCCTAGGTAACTCAGCAAAATTGTTCCTTTGAGGCAACTGTTGGTTTTGGTCAGCAATTTCATCATCATAGTTGGCTTATATTTAGAAATCCAGTCCAATTAACTAATGGAAAAAACAAAACAAAACACAACCATACTGCTGCTTGTTGGTTGACTTCAGCTTGTTTAAAAACAGTCTTTCCTGGAGATGTTGTTACTGGGTCTTGGAACAGAGCTATGGAAAATTTGAGAGTGGAACAGATAGGGGAAATGAGGAAGCAAGGTAGGAGCAGTTAAAGCAAAGAAGTACTATAGGACAGAGAACAAAAGGAATGAAAGTAAGAGAAAAATACTTTTTTGTTTTTTTTTCTTAAAAGTGTTGACTGGAAAGTTTGTCAGTATTACACTGCAATTAGAAATGCTGGTGTGTGTTTTATGTTGCTATTAATGATATTAGTTGAGAAGATGCAACTAACAGAGGTTTCTCTTCTTGCTTTCATTTCAAGCTAAATATTATTGGGTTAAGGTTCAAAGACCAAATATTGAGATAGTATGTCTATAATTTTCAAATAAGTACATATTGCTAGAAGGTTTTTGGTCTATGTACTGTCATGATTATAAAGAGTTTATTAGCATTTGCTCTTGCCTTTTCTGCTTTTTGAAGGTAGTGTTCTTTGGAGTCCAGTCACTCAAAGTATGAAGTGGAGTGATATTGTCTACTTCAGATTATACTACTTCAGTCTTTAATGTATATCAAAGTACAATAAATCTCTTGCGAAAAAGTTTTTGATAATGATGTGTAAAGAATCTAGTGCAGGGAGAGGGATGCAGGCAGGGAAGAAAAATATTTTTGGATGTACTCGAAAGCTTGCAGAAAATCTCCCAAACTGTTTTGTTTTATCTTAAACTTAGATATAGAGCAGGCTGCTGGATGTCTAAGTCAGCAGTCTCTATAAGGTAGAATTTACAAAGACTCTGATATCTGTCAACCTCTATTTCTCCTTTGGGATAATTAATAGACCAAGCTGTACAGAACATAAATTGTCAATGGAAAGTATAACGGGCCCCATGTTTCCTTGAAGGTCATAGCTCTGGAGAATGTTCCATGTGAGAATAAACATTTTTAAATGAGCCTGAAACTTTGAGAAATCAGTATGGAGACTGAAGAAGGGGCAGCATGGCAGCAGCTTTCTTCTGTGTTGGTAATTAATCTTGTCAGAGGCATTTTGTGCCAGCCAGAGTTTTCCCAGCATGTTCTGAAAGAAACAGAAGTCTACACTGCAGTTCCTAAAGTGACAAACAGTCCCTAAAATGTCAGGCATGGATGTGTATAATGGTCTTTATTGCATAAGAAAATAATTTGATTTTTCTTCAAACCCTTGAAGAAAAGATTTTGAATCTTGTTGCTGCGGTCAACGATAAAGGTGTTTTCAGTTTAGGTTTTTTTGGGTGGTAATATATAGAGTATCTGAAAAGCTTTCTAATGTTATGTGATGAATAACTGTTTGTAAAGCCAACGAGTAGCATCTGTTCTTCTAGAAGAACAACTTAATAGAGCTTTGCACTCTTGAAGATGAAGGATGTTTGTGTATGAGTAGCAGTAGCAGTTGTTGTGGGCTAAAACAGCTATTAGTCTCTTAAGAGGATTCTGTTTCAGTGAAGCCAGAGAGGTTCACTAGTTAAGAGTAGATTCTGTCATTCCCCTATTAGTTTCTTAAAAGAGGATTCTGCTCCAGTGAAGTTAGCAAGGTTCGCTAGTTAAGAGTAGGTTCTGTCATTCCCCTATCCTAATCTATTGACACATTGGTTTGACACTTTGGATTCTGTCTAGATGCATACAAAATGAATAAGTAGAGCTTGCTAGGGTGGAGCAGCTTTTGACATGTATGTGGAGCAGGGTATTTGACATGTATGATCACTTCAAACTTTACATATGGTTTCGCCAACATTGACTGAGTGAAATAGTTGCCATTTCTGTTAAGGCAACATCATGAGCAGAGTTTACTTAAAAGCTTCTTGAGTTGCAATTTCAGGTTATACTTTGCTTTACGCTAGTTCAGGCAGTCTGCTGACTCAGAAGCACAGGGATATTGGTAACAACTCAGAGCTCACTGCATGAGGGAGACCAGGGTGAGTGGCGATGGAGATATGCTGCAGCTTCATTACTATAATTAGTGCCTATGCTGAAACAGGGGTATGTGATGGTTATTCCAGGTAGAAGAGATGGTTATGGCTGTTCCTGTCTGCCTCTTTTTTCCTTTCACGATAGCTTCTTTTGGCAGCTATTCTGGTTCCTTCCATCTTGCAATTCTTTTTCGCTCCTATCCATATCCAGATGCACTGATTTGATTCTCTTCACATGCCTTTGAACTTGCAGAAGAAGGAGCAGCCTTGGCTCATGATATTTTCCTTTCACATCACACTGTGGGTGTGTTCTTTTTTGCATAATGTGTTGGCACTTGCTTACAATGCTTTGAAGCCAGTTGCTTCTCTTTATTCTTTTCCTGTCTCTCAGCAGAAAACTCGCGTAGCTTTTCACAAAATACCTGGAAGTAGCAAATGAGTAAGGTCATCTGAGGCTATATAGGTATGAACAGAATGTATTTGCAGTGTGACTGTTGCAGTCAAAGCACCTGAATACAGTAGTAGGCCATTTCTTTAAAACACTGTGCTGATAGCAGTCTTTTTTTCTAAAATAGAGATTGGTCTGAGCTGTGTCCCTGTCATTCTAGTATCAACTATTGCAAGTATTTACTATAATTATTTTTTCTACTCCAGTGATGTAAGATTCACCTTCAGTGTGAGTGTGACAGCTGTGCTCTTTTCTTTACATACTGTTCCTGCAGCAACAGCACAAACTTTAAACCCTGTGTTTCCATAGAGAGACATAGAAGAATAAAATATCTGGATGGAATTAAACTCATGGTATCACCTAGTTCATTCCACCATGGAACAGGAACAGTATTAGTCCACCTATTCTTGAAAGGGTATTTATAGCCTACATAAATATCATGGCCCGGTGCTCACCTAAAATTATAATTGAAAAGATTTTATTTTATTTTTTATAGTAAATGTGAATCCTTTTGCTGCAAATGAAGTTGTTTGGGTTTTGCTTTACATTCGGTGTAAATAGACTAAGTGAATGAATAACTGATGAGTTCCTTATGCATCACTTGTGCTATCACTTATTCTTTTGAAAAGGCTTCTAATCTGTCTGTTTCGGTCCTTTATTAGAAAACAATCAGAAATTTCTTTAGATCTTTCTTTGAAGTATGATATCCAGTATTCCAGAGGAAATCTCCCCACTGATGAGCATACTGGACTTACTGCCTTTCATCGGATTGTCGGATACTGCTATTAATGTGTCCTACATAATAGTAAATCCTTCTTTTCCTTTTTTTTTTGTCAAGAGCACTTTTTTTTGTTTCTTTCAATTGGTAATTTATAATTCCCCAGACTGTTATTTTTCAGTAGTTACCAACCTATTTATTCATGAGACTCTGCTGCCTTATGCATAGTATGTTTCCCTTAGTTTAAATTGCTTCTTATTGTTTTCACGCTGTTTCTCTAACTTAGCATGAAAATCCTCTCCCAGAAATCATAACTTCCACAGCAACCCATGTTTTGCAAGCTACAATTCATTTGTAGCTTTGTTTCATTATATAGATAATTTTTGTAAACACTGAATAGTGCCAGATTGAAAATCAGGAAAGCCTTTGAAACTCCTCTTGATGGGTTTTCATTGCTCAGGAGTGAAATTTGAGTGACGCAAAGGGGTCTGTTGTTCTCTGAGAACTGTTGGGTTCTATTCTAACCGTGGAAGCTTTATGTTAATTGCAGATTAATTTTTACTATGTAAGGACCCATTCTAACAAAATCTTCCACATCTCAGGCAACTTGTTTAAATCCTGCGTTTTAGTTTAATGATCCATTCTAATTTCTAGCTTAAATTTTATAGCTTCTCTCTGAAATAACCCTATATTCACAAATATGCCAAAATATGCATACTCATCTTAATCATATCTGTTAATGAGTTACAAAAACTATTTCATATCTTGGCTAGGTACATCTCACAGCAGAGCTACTTTTGTTCAGTGCTGGTTCATAGAGCTACTCAGAGCTTTTAATAGATAATGCTCACTTAACTTCATTACTAATGTAAATGTAGTGCTTATTTTACAGAAAAACTAAATGAATGGTTCCGTTCAAGCTGAAATCAAAGGGAAGAAAAAGAGGGGAGGGAATGGTACAAGAAATAATAATGCTGAAACAAAGCATGTAACAAACAGCTGATGAAAGGAGGACTTTTCCATTATTAGCACTAAAGAAAAAAAAGCTAGGAAGCAAGCTTCAGTATCTCTCTGCTTGATTGTAAGATACTGAAAGTTGAGGGAATGATGTCTGCCTTAGTGAAACAAAAACAAAATTTACTGAAATTATTTTAAATTTAATAGAAATTGCTGGCACTAAAACATTGTCATGTGCCATATTAATTTGCAAGAACTAGAGCTAATATCCTGGAAAGCTTGAGTAAAGTGATGTATCTGAACTATGGGGATTTCAACAAGTATCATTTATACATTTGTTACAGCTTAATTTTAGCTGCAGTAGATCACAGAAATATAAATAAAAGTTTGCATATACATTATATATCTGAAAATGGACATCTTCAGAGTGGACTTGAAACTAAACTTGTGAATAGAAAAATATGCAAGATTCTATTGTGCATTTCCTGGAAAGATGCTAATGCAATCCAGGAATTGAACAGAATTGTGAAATGAACTTTTTTTTTTTTAAAGATTTAATCTTTCCCCTTGGATACAAAAACATTGTAGGACTTGCACATTTTGCTATAGTTATTTAGAGATGCCTTGAACCAAAACTCTGCAATTGTTTTCATTTGAACTACATAGAAAGTACTTTCCTGCAAAATTTTGCTTGAATAACTCAAAGCATTATTTCATGCATTTGAATATAGTTGGAATTTTTGGACTGGATCAAAAAGGAAGAAATACTCGTGCTCATCAGTAAGATGCTTTTGTCTTAAATTCTGTATTTCATGATTCAGTCTATCATAACCTCTGTTTAAATATTTATCACACATTGTTATGTGTGTTTATGAAACAGTATTTTCAGTGAGCACAACAGATACTTATTATTAAAAGCTTGTAAGTAAGAAAGAAAAAAAAAGTTAGTAACAGCCACCTGAGCTGCAGTTGGTGAGGCATGCAGGAAAGATTTTCTCGCAGTTTAAGTTAAAATCTTTCAAGAACACTGAGGGGAAAATACTCGCAGCCTCTAAACTCTGACAACGGGTGCTCACCCTAGATGCAGGCTTTCAGGCCTTCATTCATAATCTGAGACGGCTAACTGCTCCTGGTGTTTTGGAGTTAATTTGTTTCAGGTTTTCCTTTTGTTCAAAGAAATTGGTCATGCAGGAAACGGTGCTTGCAGTTTCTGTCTGTAGTTCAAGATACTTGCTTATTGAAGGTATATATGTTTTTCACTTTGGCAATTAACTCCTGGTTTTGTTGGGATTCATCTACAAAGCAGGCAGCTGGCTTTACTAGTTAGTGCCTTTCTTTACATGAGTAAGGAAGTCTTAGTACTAAAATGTTGCCATAAACAGATGACAGCTCTTAAGTTGGTAAAAAACTTCTTTGTTTAATGAGAGAAGATTTTTTTATTTTTTTAGATAAAGCCTTAATTCAAATGATTCTATCAAAAACCCATTAAACCTGAAGAGGCAAAGCATTGTATCAGCAACAGCTGTTCTCAGGAGGTCCTCTGTGTTAGGAACTATTATTGGAAATTGCAGGTCAAGCAAAACAACTGTGCTCATTTGCTGTCATGTGTGCGTCCTCCCCCTGTATAAGTCAAGGAGCTTTTCATGCCAGTTGTGCTGCAGATAGTAAATAAGGTTCCAATAATAGTATATCTAATAATATTATTTGCAGTTAGAATTTGAGTTTGTCATGGGTAAGTATAATAAAATGTAATCTTTAAAAAAAGTACAATGTCAAGTGTATTATGGTAACCTCAAAAAGCACAGTGAACTTATTTTTAGCCTTTTGTCTGAGCGTTGCAGGAGAGGTAATAGACGGTTACAGGGATCAATCTGGAGGAAACAAAGAGGTGTTGGTCTGGCAGCCAGGGACCACAGTACAACAGAAGCCTCAGCCAGAGGGATGGACGTGGGAGGGAAGATTGGACAAGAAAATGTTTCACCAATGAAAGCTATAAAAAGTTTCAGTGATGACAGTGAAAATCCCCCAATGTGAAGAGTAGATGGGAGACCTGATGTAAAGATTTGATTCACAGTAAATGCAGTGGTTCTAGTTGCCGTGGTGCAATTAGAGTGGTTTAGGGGAAGCTCTCAAGATTGCATGTTGTTTTGATAATTGGGATGTAGAATGTATAATTAAGTTACTTATGAACTAACTGCAGGAAAAAAGAAAAAGAAAAAAACCCAACAACAACAACCCTCTTGCAGTAAACTTGCAGCCTGGTAAAGAACAATGTCATTTGTGTCAGAGATCTGAAGTGTGACAGGTCTTTGGACAAACATCAAGAAGAGAGGAGCTTGTCTGTGCAGAAAAGACAGCTTCTGTGACAACAAGAAGTTAATCACATTAACTGTAATTTCATTGCCAGTACAGAATAGTGTCCTTTCATGTAAAACTGAAATACTCCTGTTTGAAACCCTACTAAGAGGGGCCTGAATGCACGTATTCTGGTTTGTTCCAGAATTCAGAGATAATTTACACTTACAGAGGAAGCTGTCAGTAAAAGGCAGCAAGGTGTAGGTCTTTGCTTTTGTTTTGCAATACAGTGAAATAAATAAACCTTGATAAAAATATTGCTCACTATGAAAAACCTTCTAATAATATATTATTATATATAATTATAATAATATAAAATAAATATTTTGCAATGTAAGGAGTATATTTTCATACTGTTTTCTAAAAGTTATGTTTTCAGTTTGAGATTCATAAACATGTTTCCATGCAGCTTCTGCTGCACTATTTTATTTATAATTTTGTGAATGACATGTCTCTCTGTTTTTACAAAAATAAACAGAACTACTTTTACCTGTTAGGAACTTTTCCTGTTTATACACTTAAATTAGATACAAGAATGTTTTAATTTTATTTTTGGTCATGTGTTCTTGATTATATAGATATTGTAGGTATTAAATAAGAATACTTGGATTTGATTCTCTTGCAACTAAATTTAGTGCTAAAATTCAGCTTCTGTGGTTTTCCTTGGTCTGTCCTTCATTTTTTAATTTTCTGTTTCTGCCTGTTAAAAGGGGCTTTAAATTGAAAACTGATAGTCTAGAACTGAGCTCTATTGAGTGCTTGTGTGCATTAATAGTTGAACAAAAGTCATCGTTTGGTATTATGAAAGAGGAGGACACAGATCTCTGTATTGCAGTAGAATGCTGAAAACGAGCAGTTTCTGGATAGCGTATGTCCCTTGTGGATCTGTGTGCTGCCAGTGATTTCTACCATTTTTGTGTTGTGTTTTTATATTGTGTAAAGCAATAGATTTTAGAAAGAAAAAAAAAAAAGGCAATCTGAGTAGCTGATATTACAGCAGCCTTCACTTGAAAAAATGAGCACATTGATTATAGGATTCAGGGCTGGATCTTTTTGAAAGATATAATGGATTGCGTACAGGGAAGAAGGGCTTTCTTCCTTGTGGCTCTGGGTAGTGTTGCTTTCTTTGCTTCTGTCCTTTGTCTTGCTGGTACCCTGACCCATCTGCCTGTGTATTTCTTCATAGCACAATTAGCATTTACTTTATGTACCACTGCTTTGAATTTTTGCCTTTTCTGGCAAATAGACATAGGAATACTGCACGTACTTTGGGACCCTCCACCCTTGACTGGAATGTAAATCTTCCTTGGAGGAAAGGGTATTGACTGATACAGAGGAAATTATGCAGAGGTGATTGCAGTACCGGTACCTTTTGTTCTGTGTCTGAATAACTCATGCAGCAAAACTCAAATGCATATGTTGAATAAATATGCACATAAATTAAAGGGAGTTTAAAATACTGAAGAATAAATGCCCAATTGTTTTTGCTGTGCAAAATAATTGTTTCCTCTTAGTGTTAATATATTCAGGTTGATAATAGGTGTAGCTAAAGCTTGTTTGCAAATTTATTCTAATCAGTGTTATTAAAATGAAGTGTTTCTAGTCTTTAATGTTTCTTAGGAATCAGAGTACCTTTTTATAGAGTGAAATCAATTTGGAGTAATAATCTTGGCTGTAACCTTAGTGACTATTTTCTTTGTGGGGATGTTTGACTGTAGCTTCCAGTGATCCATTTAGTAGCAGTGGATCTGAACATGCTAAATAATCTAAATACTGAACCATATGGTTAAACATCATTTAGTTTGTAGTTTTTTTGCTTGTAAAATGAAAAGGAGATAAATTGTGACTTTTAGGCAATTTTCTGGAAATATCTGCATTGGATAGAAAACATCCTTTCTACAAAGTCTAGCAGGAACTCCAGTGGCTTACAGTGATCCAAGTAGTACCTATGCCTTTTCAGGATTTGTTTGTAGTACTAGGTATGCAAGCACAGCAAAATGTACAGAAGCCCTTTATTATTTTAACTTTCTTGTGAGAACCTGAATAATAGGTGTTGCCCATAGAATAAAGTAATATTTTTAGATTACATTTAATGCTGGGCTCAAGTAGATTCTGGTTACTTTGGGGCCTACAAAAAATAACCCTGTTAGCTTTTCAGCCTTCGCTCAAGATCTTATTTGTGATATTCAAACCCTGACTTCTAAGAAGATTTAGGAATATGTCTGATCACAACCTTGCCATTTTTGACTCTATAAGACTACTGGCATTGTTAAAGAGACTACTTGTATGCTTAAGATTTGCCTTGAACCTTGACATTTAGCTTAAGTATAGGGATTAAAAAAGAGAATGATTTTATCTGATTTATATGGGTACCTACAGATGATAGAATCATAGGATGGTTTGGGTTGGAAGGGACCTTAAAGATCATTGAGTTCCA
>JAOXJM010000004.1:8695799-8714416 GCA_026413425.1 Tringa solitaria
TGCTCAAAGCCCCGTCCAGCCTGGCCTTGAACACCTCCAGGGATGGGGCATCTACAACTTCACTGGGCAACCTATTCCAGTACCTTGCCACCTTCACACTAAAGAATTTCTTTCTGATATCTATTTTAAATCTAGCCTCTTTCTGTTTAAAGCCTTTGCTCTATCACTACGCTCCCTGATAAAGAATCACTCCCCATCTCTCCTGTAGACGCCCTTTAGGTACTGGAAGGCTGCTATAAGGTCTCCCCAGAGTCTTCTTTTCCTGGCCCAACTCTCTCAGTCTGTCTTCACAGGAGAGGTGCTCCAGCCTTCTGATCATCTCTGTGGCCCTGTGCTGGACTTGCTCCAACAGGTCCATGTCCTTGTTCTGAGGACTCCAGAGCTGGATGCAGTACTCCAGGTGGGGTCTAAGGAGAGTAGAGTAGATGGTCAGAATCACCTCCCTTGACCTGCTGGTCATGCTTATTTAGATGCAGCCCAGGATACAGTTAGCATTCTGGGCTGTGAGCACACTTTGCCAGCTCATAGCCAGCTTTTCATTCACCAGTACTCACAAGTCCTTCTCAGAAGGGCTGCTCTCTGTCCATTCACTGCCCAGCCTGTATTTGTGCTTGGGAATGCCGTGTCTCATGTGCAGGATCTTGCACTTGGCCTGGATGAACTTCATGAGGCTGGCATGGGCCCACCTCTCATGCCTCTCAATGTACTGTCAAGGTAGTAAGAAGAGCACCATCAAATGATTTGAGTAAGCAATATAATAATAATATAAAATGTTGCCAGCAGAAAAGAAATTTCCTTGACTTTTAGAAATCCACTTGAATTTAATAGTGGAAATAAAAGTTATAAAAAAAAATCTTCTAACTTATGTACTGAGCACCTGGATTTGGAATTTTTTCTTGTACTATATCACTTGTTTTTTTAAATATGCATCACTAAATTCTGGCTTTAAAATTGTATTTTCAAAATTAATTACTAGTACTTGCTTAAAAAGATAGGTGTTCACTTGATCTGTGCTTCAACTTCACTCTCATTATTAATTTTACAGGTAATAAAAATCTCTTTGGGTAATGCTTTGTATAATTTCCCATACAGGAAATCTGAATTTAAACTTTTGCACTTAAAAATGCAATGACAAGCTCGAATACTTATGCTTCAGTAGGTCTCCAAGTTGCAGAGAAACCTCAGCTTCTGTAATGCAAACTTGCAACCCTTGCAATCAGGCCCATTTACATCTAAAAACATGCCTGACTGACCTGGAACCTCTTAACAGCAAACAGAAGTGAATGAACAAGACAGTTGCTTGGTGTATATGGCAATTAGGTCAAATTAATGGTGGGAATAACTCTAAACATTTCAATGCACTTTACCACCTCCTTTGTACTTAACTTTTAGAAAACTGGTCACAACTCAAATAAATATAACTTACTAGTACAAGATCAGCATGAAGTAAAACAAAAAATCCTGCAGGATTTTTCATGAAGCGATATTGCCTCGCTGAGTTACATATTGTTTTTAAACTTGACTAATTAGCAGGAAAAGATACATAATGTGTGTATTTATATGCATACATATGTATATGTATAATATTTATAAAGACATAGAGAGAAATACTTGTATTCCTTTCTTCTGATCCGTTTATTGTCTGCTGTTTCATGAAAAAAAATATAATCAAGTATGTTTTAAAAAATCAACGGAGGGCAAGAATTAATTCTGCTACCAACTGTGAATGTGATAGAATTCTGTGTTACAGTAGATGAAATGAAAGGAATAGTTTGGCCACAATGAGACAACATCTTCCACAGATATGCTAACAGACATGTTTATGTTATATGTTGAATAGACATTGACGGTTAGAAAATTTAATACGGACTTGGATATCTCAGCAGTAGTCACCACTCAAACACAGTTTTGTAACCAGTGGTGCAAGCTGTGATGGCCCCGAGTTTATATTCTGTCCATTATTTGCACTTAATACAATTTTCTAGTGCATAAAATGGAGTATAATGTTTTTCTGAATGTCTATACTTAACATAAAATGAAAGCAAAAGTGTTTTTTGGCTATTAGCTGGAGTGTTCATGAAATCAACACAAAGGCTTTCTTTGTGTCCTCTCAGCTGTGGCAGTTGCAGTTAATTACTAACCGTTTCCCCAGAGGTGCATTGGCAAAACCACTCATTATGCTGGTGCATCAGCGCTGGAGTGTACTGAAATGGGTATATCATCTTACGTGCTAGTAAGAAAAAATAAAAAAAAAAGGAAATCGGTGCTCACCAAGTGTGCCAAATATGGAAGCATAAAAGCTTGTAGGGAGATTAACAGCTAGCCTTCAGATTTCTAAGGGAATAAAAAAAAGGGGGAAAAAGCTAAAAAAAGTAATTTCAAAATTGATTATGATTTTAATGGGAGTATGAAAACTGATTCAAGAGCAGTGCTGGACACTGCTGAGGGTGCAGAAATATTAACATTTGCAGAAATGCTACCTTAGAATTCTTAAGATGTGGAACAACCTCTTTCAAATATAAGCAGTTTAAATGTCAGTACCCTAAATAAGAAAGCTTATGAATATTTTAAAGACACAAAAAATTACTTGGTTTCAGCTATCACAATCTTGTTAGGACTCCACCCCACCAGACATATGTTTTAATTGGTTGTGCTGGGAAGGGAACTTGTGTGGAGCCCTTGTAGTTCTTCTCTTTAGTTTCTGATACCTGGACAGTTTGACTATTGCCCAGATTCACCACTTTGAAGTGTGTTCCACAAGGAAATGAATGATGACTGTCCCAAACACCTTGCAAGGAAACTGCTATTAATGGAGATTCCTATTGATATCTGCTAGCATCGCCTCTTTTCTCTTTCTCTTGCTGTGCAGCTGCACACTCCTCAGAGTCTTACTGAGGATGAGCAGTCCCCAGTGGCTATTTAAAATAGTTTTTGATAATGCCGAGGATATTCCACCCAAAAAAGAAAACGGACACCAATTTCCTTTTACCAACCTGATCCGAAGGGTAAGAATGGAAACAAAATCATAGTGGATTATTTTTTCTGTGTGTGTTTTCTGAATAGCTAGAAAGCAGATGTGTTTTGCCAAAATGCATTTATGGTTGTCTTTAATGACTGTATCTGAACAGCTCTTGGAAATGGAACTGATAAGATTATAGATACAGCAAAGAACTCCTGTGTTAGTTAATATCATATTGTTTAAACGAGTTTTATGTGTAACTTTTCCTCTACCCTTCCAGAAGAGCAGTCTGAGGAGTCAGTCTGCATTGATGTTATTTAATAAAGATGTAATTGAGACTAAAAAATAAGTATGTATGTTTCAGCTTGAATGACCTCTTAATACTTAAAAGGTGTTGGCAGAGAAGGTGCAAAGTTTTAACTATTAACTGTATTCACCTGCTAACAAATAAATTACTGTTGAAATATCCTGTTATGAAGTATGATATGTTAGTTAAAGTGAACTAATATGGCTACTTCTTATAATATTCTGAAATTTGTAAAAAGAGTAAACTCATCTGAAAACCAAATACCAGCATTTTGTTACTTAATGTTTAATAGTTAATTATTAATGTTATATAAAGTTCAAAAGTGTATTCCAGGTGCATCTGAACTTGAAAAGTTAAAATGCAGTATTAACAACACGTGATTGCCTCCATAGAACAGTACTTCAAGGGAAAGTCAAGAAAAGAGTCATAAAATTTTAGTGTGTTCTTGTTTTGCATTAAATTGATCCCCTGCAGTGTAATTATAATCCAGAACGGATGAAAGCATCATTACCCTTAGTAGTGTAACTTGTGTGTAGTGTCTCCTTATTTAACAGATCTCAGTGACGTTTATTTTAAAAAGTGGTGAATTTGGAGTCATAGTGGGTTAAGGACAAATAAAGTGGAGAAAAATATGGCCAAACAACTGCCATGCAAAACAATAAGATTGTTTAATGCTTGAATAATTTTCTTATTGAATAAATAAGAATAGTCTAATCCAAATGAATGAGAATGTAAAAAGCCTTTTTTGCCTAAAATAACTGTTAGGTCTGAGGCAGGGTCCATATCAGTTATTCAAAAGGGTTACTGCAGGCTATAATAAAGTTCTCCAGTGACATGTTAAAGTAGCCATCAGTTTACTCATGTATTGTCACAGATTTTATATTTAGCATATGGTTTTATATTAGGGACATAACACTCCAATTACTATGTCATTATATCAAAGTGGGGTTTTTTTGTTAGATATAATTACTGTTAATTAATCTATTTGAGAATTTAATTTCTTGGTTATGAAAAATCAACAAAATATGTAATTAGTGCAGCTAGAGACATATTCTTATCATAGTAGCAGTCAAATAATGGTAAATGAGTAGAAGCATTGAAGGATATTTAAAATAGAGAAACTTTATAATCAGCTTGATACATGTGCAAGCAGGCTGAGTGAATTTTGTGTACTGTACATTAAGATGATCTCCTCCTTATATAAAGAATTGATTGTTATGCATTGAAAAACAAAGATAGTGGGCTTCCATTTCATTGTACTGTGCTTGAGGCACCTGTGCTTTTTAACAGTGGATATACTTGTGTCCTGTCTTGTGAGACCAAAAACTTCTCCATTGTGGTACGACTAAAGCATGTGCTCTTGAAGAATGCTTACTGTCACTTCAGGTCCTCGTGGTGGGCTCTGAATTACAGCTCTCTGATGTTGAGGTGTGTGGGTATAACTCGATACTGCTTGTTTCTCTGCATTAAGTGCATTTCTTGTTGAATTGTCATTCCCTGGTATAAGACTTCCGTGTTCTGGGAACTACACTACCTCAGTATCCACCAAGAATGACTCCTCTGTAGATAGAAGGCTATGTTAGCAATTACAAGGAATAGTCATCACCAGTGAGTGATGGACAGAGGTAGTACCTTACGCGTTTTCACTTTAGCAGGAGAGATCAGAAATGCTGATTGAGACACTGTCAAAACAGGGTTATACATGGAGTAGTCATGGTTATGGAAGTTTGTGTGGGCTCCGTATATCATATGCACTGATAACCTCCCTTTTTTCAACTTTTGATTTGACCTGGAAAATACTTGCTGCTATTCAGGGTACCAAGAAAGAGACTGTTACTATGGAACAGACTCCAGGATGCCTGTATGCTGACGCACATATTTATCAGTTGCATGTTATTGTGCAGAGTTCATTGCCTTTGTCCAGTGATTTCATTAAGGAATCCCTTGCATTTGACTGCTGGAACTAGTGAAGTATTATTCTTCAATAGGACCCCCTGGAAAACTGCCCTCAGGGATAAGGGAGCAGAACAGAGCTGGTCGATCTTTAAGGAGGCTTTCCATAGAGGGCAACAGGTATCCTGGGAAAGAATATAAGGATGCTGCCTGGTTGTGTAGGAATGAGGTCAGGAAGGCTAAGGAGTGGCTGGAACTGAGCTTGGCAGGAGACTCAAAAATAGTAAGAGTTTCTACAGGTAAGTCAGCCAGAAAAGGAAGGTCAAAGAAAGGGTACCCCCCTGATGAGCAAGTTTGGCAAATGTAACAAGATGGGGAGAAGGCTGAGGTACTCGACAACTTTTTTTGTCTCTGCCTTTACTGGAAACCTCTCTCCCCACACCCCTCAAGTGGATGGACTGCAAGGCAGGGGCTGGGGGAGCAAAGTCCCTCCCACTGTAAGAGAAGATAAGGTTTGTGACTACCTGAGGAACCTGAACACACAGAAGTCTATGGGGCCTTGCAAGATGCATGCCAGAGTCCTGGGGGAATTGGCTGATGTAGTTGCTACGCCACTCTCCAAGATATTTGAAAAGTCATGGCAGACAGGTGAAGTCCCTGCTGACTGGAAAAAGGGAAATGTTATACCTGTTTTTAGAAAGGGTGGAAAAGAGGACCGTGGGAGCTACTGCCCTGTCAGCTTCACCTCTGTGCCTGGGAAGATCATGGAACAGATCCTCCTAGAAATTATGCTAATGCACGTGGAGGACAGGGAGGGGGATTCAGAACAGCCAGCATGGCTTCACCAAGGGCAAGTCCTGCCTGCCCAACCTGGTGGCCTTTTGTGATGAGATGACTGCATCAGTTGACAAGGGAAGAGCTATTGGTGTTGTCTGTCTGGACTTCTGTAAGGTCTTTGACATGGTCCCCCACAACATCCTTCTCTCTAAATTGGAGAGAGATGGATTTGATGAGTGGACTGTTCAGGGGATGAGGAATTGGTTGGATGGTCACATCTAGAGGGTAGCAGTCAACAGGTTGCCATCTAGAGGGACCTGGACAAGCTCGGGAAGCAGGCCCGTGTTGACCTCTTGAGGTTCAACAAGGACAAGTGCAGGGTCCTGCACCTGAGTCAGGGCAACCCCTGGTGTGAATTCAGGCTGGGGGATGAAGGATTTCTTATCTATGGGAATTTCTGAGATTACTGGCAATGGCTCTAAAATAATTCTAAAAAGCATTGAATGCAAGAGAAAAAATTCATACAAGCACCATATTGTAGACCAAATTCAGAGGCATGGAGTTTTTTTGTGTCCCTAGGCATCTTAACCTAGTAAACCTTCTCTAACAAAAACAATTGGAATAACATTTCTTTTGATCTGTAAACTGGTGCTGTAACTTGGCAAACAGCAGAAACAAAGTAAAAATATGTATACCAGGGTGTTTACGGTTTAGCTTGTAGACTAAAATGTGTGTGGAGTAAATCTTCAGTTTAGGAACAGATAATTTAAGTGTGTGGCTATTTCAAGGGGCAAGGGGGACAGCAGAAAATTTTCCTGGAGCCTCCTGTCACAGATGCATCAGTCCACATTGTATCTGACAGCTCTGGTGGAGCAATACTGCAATAATGGCTGTACAATAAATAGTTTTAGGAAGCTGCTCTGAAACATTAGTTGATTGTGTATGAAATTTGGATTGCTAGTGATTTTATTAAAAGCACCTGCATTTTTTAAGTTGTAGCATTTTTTGTAATTGCTGTTGATAGTGGATGACATGACATGACCTTTCCTTGTTGTAAGCAGGTTTCAGTTCTTCATTTTGTTTTGCTCCTCTGTTCCACATTAAATGGTTAAACTTGCATAAAAAAATAAGAAAACTTATGCCTTTTCTGGATAGCCCTCTTCATTAATGTGAATTGAGTGGTGATGTCAAAGAAGAGAAGACTCAGTTTTGGTTTGTTGTGGTTTTGTTTGGTTGGTTTTTTTTTCTTTAAATTGGATGTCCTTGGGATGTATTAAGTCAAAATACAGATATGTTTTATCCCAAAATAAAAGTTTATGCTCTTGAAACTAATAGCAAGATTCCTACTGATGGCTAGAATATTTTCAAAGGAAATGAGAGAGGAACAAGAAACTGTATTAGCAGATCTAGGATGATTGAGAGAGACAAATTTATTATCTATTCAGCAGGGTATTTCACAAAGAAAGAAGTACAATTGTACAAAGAATTGGTGAGAATTTGTCTTGGGATACTGTGCCAGTCTCTGGTTGTTCAAGATCAAGCAATGTGAATTCAAAGAAGATTGAGTGTAACGTGCTATTCCTTTGAGGTTAAGAGGGAATACGCAACAGGGTGGACGAAGGAATGGGAAATGTCAGAGGGAGGGAGACTTAGGGTGTTGATACATCACTGAAGTGTGAATTGTCTTGTGCCTCTTAATGAAAATTAAAAGTGGGAACCTCCTGTAGAAAATACTGTTACATGAGACCCACACAGTGGGCATGCAATTTTAATATTATAGCTATGGAAATGGATTTTCTAGATGTAAAAACTTGAGCCAGAATTCATTATTATTATTCACATGAAATTTTCTGCTTGTGAACCTGTGAAGTGACTTCAGCTTTTGCAGATGATTTTATACTGTTATTTATTTGCATAATGTTTTGAATAAGCAGCCTTTAACCTATTAATTTGATCATGAGCTGTTTGATTTGCTCAGTTGCTATTCATTATTTTACAGTATGTAATTGGTTACTTAAGTAACATGCTATGGCTTTTTATTTGATGGAAAACTTAAAGATAGTGGCTGAATAGCATTGAGCATAGTCAATGATGAAAATTAATACTTGTGAATACAAGTGAATACTTGAGTATAGTCAATAGCCAGTATTCATATGTATAGCTATGTAATTTGGGAAATATTTGTGTTTTAAAGAATATTTTTTTTTCATCTCTAATAAAGTAGAATATTCTTTTGAGCTTTTTTTAATGCACAAGTGTTGTCCATCTGGGTTAATCAAAACAAATTCTGAAGCTCTTGAACAATTTCAAAGAGGTCTTCAAAGTATTAAGTTTCTGTAAAATCTGTGGAAATCCATAGCCTGCATGTGGAGGGATGCCATAACTAAATACTGCTGGATGCCACTAAAGGAACTACAGTTGCAATTGAGTTCCTCAGCGGCTCTGAGACACAGCAACTGGCTCTCCTAGAGGTTCTCCTACAGAAATGTGCAACTCTGAACAGACCTTGATCCATGAGACTGCTCAGCCTTTCAGATAGGTAGGAAATTTTGGAGGGACCAAGAAAAGAAAGATGTTATGAAGAGAGGCAGTATGGCTGCAAGGGGTCAGGTGTAAATAGCCATCAAAAGTTAGGACGTTCATTTTCCATAAGGGGTGGGGAGAGGTCATTTGTTCCACTGAGCTATGATTTTGGAACTCCTACATGCCAGGTAGCACAAAAAACCACGTACTGAGGATTTTAGTCCATGCCTGAAGGATTTTATATTTTCAATATGGGAAAAGAATCATGGCATGATAGATACATTGAATATGTGAAGGAAGTACTTAGAAAGTTACAATTAATGCAGTAAGAGATTTAAATGCACAGCATACACGATGTGAACAGAATAGAATTGTAAACAAGGTCAGGCTACAAAACAATGCAAATGTATTAATTCCCAGAGGAAACGAAGAAAACTTGCGGCTCTCCCATATCTATTATTTCAAGGAAATTATTTCTGTGTAGAATTGAATCAGGCTAATAGAGCTGTGTTTCTTAACAGGAGGTTATGAATCAGAGTATCATAAATGTGCCTATAGAGAAGAATTGTATTTAAATATAACGTTATCCAAATAACTGTGTAGGTACGTAAAGATTTCTAATTTTAATTAGAAATTGTCTTTCTAATTGTCCAGTTTTTGGATGTCTACTTATTGTCTACTTATTTTGCTTTGTATTATTGTCTTTTGTAGATTCCCTTCCATTCTCAGTGACTTTTTGGGGTTTTGTTAGCATTTCCCAAAACCAATGACATCTGTCCAAAAGATGCCTCTGCTAAAATTCAGTAGAGCTGATTTCCTGGAGGAATTTGGGAGGGACAAGAATAGTTTGTGTGGGTTGGGTGTTTTCTGGTTTTGTAACAATTTTCACATACAACATGTTTTAGTTTTAAAGTAATGCCTAGGCAGCCCAAGGTCTGTAGGAGGCATTGTGCAAAGGTATGTACAGACCAGAAGGAGTAGAAATAATAAAGAAAAGTAAAATAAATACCCTAGAATCAGACACTAAGATAAGAATAGAATTCAGATATCCCTATGTCCTGCACAAAGCTATGTTAAAGGTGTCTGAATAAAGGTGTCAGAAGATATTGTAAAAGAGTATATAAAGAACTGCCTCTATGTGCCTGAAAAAAAAAAAAGGGGGAGGGGGAAGGTTTGGGAAGGAAGAGAAAAGCTTCTGCTTTTATTTCTGGCGTTGAAATCAGTGGTGAATGCTTCTTATCAGTAAGCCTGAAGTATTATGAGATTGTATGTTAAGCATCCTGAGTTTGGGGCAAATCTCAAGCTGTATATAAACAAACTGTAATAGAATTACAGCATATGTATCATCTTTGAAAATGCTGAATGCAAGATAGGAATCAACCAATTTGAGTATGTTTCCCATTTTTGGGAGGAAGCAAAGGTTTCTTTGCCAATTAAAGAGAGGGTGGAAGCTTATAACGGTTGGTTATTGGGGCATATACACAGTTGCAGTTGAGGTATTTCATGACAATATTGACCATGGCTGCTCGTCTTGACTTGTGCTGGTTGACACACTTCACGTTTAGAGTGGTCTGTCAAACTGACACCATCTGAAACTGAAATGTATGACTTGGTATGTATATGAGAAGCTGATTTGTATCAAAGATACTGATCTAAGCTTTTTCTGTCAAGAAACTGTTTAGTCATATCATCTTGACACATTTACTGAAGTCAACAAATTCAGGAACTTCAGTGCTGTATTCTGTGGTTTCCTCTGTTGTGGTCAATACTGTCAGCTCAGTCTCCTCAGAGTTGAGGGGAAAAAATATTGTAGCAGGTCCTGTTAAAAACCAACAGACTCACAGGTCTCTGAATTAGTTTTGTTATCAAATCCCTTTTTCAATGCAGTTTGTCACCAACCAATGTTGTGAGTTTTGGAATATTCTTAGTTAACTACGCAAGAAAACAAGTTTCACTGCATGAGCCAAGGTCAATATATTTTAACTCTTATGCTCTAGGCAGCAATGATCATTTTTTAAATGATTGTTATGAAAAGTATTGGTGCTCTGAATTTGTTACAATTCAAGAACTTTGTTACTGATGCAGACATGCATAAATCTGTCAGCTGAGAGATATGATGTAGTGTTGTTCATGGAGCTAATGGCAAAGCAAGCATTGGTTCTTGTGCCAGAAACCTTAATCTTGGAGAAGTGCTTGTGTGTTATGCTACATTTCTAGTAATTACTTTGACTCATTCTTGGGCTTCTCTGAGTCTGCTTTTAATTTGCAAGGGGTAACAGCTTTACAATGAGATGCAGAGATGTGATTTGGTAAAATAAGGAATCATTTGTTGAATATCATTCTCAGCAGTCCATCATTGATCTCCATATCTTTTAGATATGGTGCAGGTGCAACCAATAACGTTTAGTTCTAATCTTTATTTCCTTCTTAACTTAAACGGAGGGGTAGAAGGAAATTTGCCTAGTGATTACATGAAACAAATCAACTCATTCAGAATAGATCCAAGGTGTCTGTTTGCTGCAGGGTGTTGAACAACAAACCTTGCTTTATTTGTATATGAATCAGAAAAATATACATTAGAAGCAAACTGTTTAGCAGATGTCCAGAAGCTCATAAAGGTTTTCAACATGATCTGACCCAAAAGAAAATTAAGTACTTTTGTGTTTCAGAGTTACAATATATCTAAGAAAATTTTTCTGTTGCATGCATTAAAAATTTGTTAAACCTTTTAAAACACATGAATTGTTGTGCAAGTACGGGATGGATGTCTGCTACAGAGACAGTAGATAGTGCACTGATAGGTCTTGCTATTATTCATTCTGTGATGGGAATTTTTGTGCCACTGAAGACTACACTTTCCTGCATTTAAGCTATTAATCAACTAGTTTTACAGTGGTTATTATATTTTTTTTAATATTTTGTTGGATACTATAACCATATTAAACATACACAAATATGTTTCGGAATCACAGCAAAAAGTATTCTGAATTAAACTTGGACTTTCAGTTCTTGTCATTCATCCATTCGTATTTGACTTTCTAACAAAGTTAAAATTGTTGAAACTACCTTTCCTTACAGGGTAGCTGTTGTATAGAAAACTTCATAACCTCTGTTGAAGTGATCAGGAAAGTAACTGCAACTCAGTAGTGATATGCCTGAATGTCTTCTCTCTAGTTTATCAATCTTTCAATCTCCTTTTTCCTCTATTTCCTTTTTTTCACCCACTGAGAAAATATATGGGAAACAGAAATGTGTTCTCAAACTAAGCAGATTTGCTTGTCACCCACAAAATCCACAACTGCTTGAATTTGATCTGTTTTCTGTGATATAAACTTGGCATAAGCGTGTTAATACACTGTTGCAGACATCCAGCGAGAAACCTCCAGTGAGAAAATGAAAAGGACATAGACACAGTTTTCAACCATTTAGAAGTGCTAGTTCTGAGGCTTGACAAGAAAAAAAAATAAATCAAAAAAAATAAATCAAAATAAGCCATAAATAGCAAGTGAGTTTTACACAAAGTGTACTAAGAATTGTCCACCAGTTGCGGAATAATATATATAATGAGTAGCTGTAGGTATATCTGACTTGAAATAACTGTACATTTGCTGTATTTTTCAGCACTCAGAGAAAGTCATGTAATTACTTATTGGTAATGATAGTGAATATTGCATTTAGCTAATGCTTTAATGTTAGCAAAGTAAATATTCACATGTATTCCTAGTTTAAAAGAAAATAATTTCATTGCTTTATTTTTCAAGCATTGGTGGTTTTGTCCATTAACTAAACAGTAGACTCTGCCCATGCTTTGATTTTTCCAGATATTGGCATATTCACATAATAGCTTAGTCATTGAAGTGCTCTGTTGTATCATCCCTGGTTCATAAAACCTCAAGCAAGGTATGTTTTGAGTGCAGTGCAATTTCCTCACGTGTCTGTAAATGCCCACTTCAATGTTTTAAGTAGGCAGTTATTTTCAAAGGGAGATTCAAGCCTTTTACGAAAGTTTAAAATCAGAGGTATAGATTCGCATTTTAGCAGAGTTCTAATACATTATATTTTGGAATCATTGTTTATTGTTGTGTTGTGGTGTTCATGAAGTATTGTGAATTTTAACAACATTTTTAATGTGAATTCAGTGGGTTTTGCAAGGATTTATTTTCTTCAGTATATGTGGAGATCTATATTGTTGATGGCTTGATAAAAAAAAAATAAAGTGAGGGGGAAGAGCAGTTGGACTACCTTGAGTGCTTTTTCCATTTCCTAATATGTTGTGTTGTATACTTTTTTATATTTAGTTAATAATATGAATGATGTGAAAGCAGCTTTTAGTTCTCTTCTGTCTTCCACGTTTGCTCCCTAACATGAAGTGCCGAAGGAGAAGATAAGGGCATGAGGTGAAAAGGCCAAGATTGTACTGGGCTGGCTTGGATGTGGAATGGCAATTGCCTGGAGTGTAGAGTAAATATTAAATTAATGAAAAGGATCACCTTAGCAGTCACTGGGAAGGGAAGAACTCTTCAGAGGAGTATTACGTGGCTTGGGAGCGAATGAATTAATTTGTGGTGGTACCACTCTCACCTAACCCAAATACCTCTATCCTCCAAAACAAAAGGATTTGATATTCAATGTTTTTCTTTTTCTATAAGAATGCAAATGTTAACATTCCTTTAAGACTTAAAATTCATTAATTACCAAGTGACAGAAGCAAATTCTAATATTATGCAGTACTAGTGTTGACTTTGAAAAATCCTTGTTTCTATAATAAAAAAGAGAAATTCCTGTAGATATTTTTGTCTGTTCTAACCTCACCTTTTTAAAATCATCCAAGTCATTTAGGTAATGTAGTTTGCATACATTTTGCAATCCTACCCCCTTTTCCATCTCCTTTTTTCTTTCTTTTTTTTGTCATTTCTTCAGCTTCAGCTTACACACTGTTAATATCGTGACAGTTCTTTCAGATGTATAATGTGAAACCCATCACTTAAAGTTGATGAGAATAATTGTGACAAGATTGCTCAAATGAGTAAGAGTTGCAGAAGTGATCGCTTTCTAATCCTGAATTAAGATCAAGGATTGTTTTTCTTATGTTTGTTTAAATGTAATTACATACAAATACGATTTAGACTAGCAAATCCCCAGAGAAAAGTGTTAGACTGTCTCCTCTACATGTGGATTGTAGCTTTTTAAAATATTTACTCTTTCATCATCTTTAGAAAATTCAAATTTGAATTTGAATACTATAGGTAAGGAGAACAAGAGGGACTCTTACACATTCATGTGTGCACCTTACCATGAGTACATGGGCACACAACTGTAAATGCAGAATTCTTCAATCATGTCTTGTGCCCTTGATAAGCTGCTGCTCTTCCAGACTGCAGAAAGCTATACCTATGGCTGTATATCCTAGAGATATTAAAAGTCTTTCGTTTATGAATTGACAAAAAGAAATTTTTGTTAGCAGGCAATAAGTTTTGAGAAACTAACATATACTCTTCAGCGTGATTCAAATTTCATATTGCTGCCACATCTGTGCTTAAGTGTTGTAACTTAATACACAAAATAATTATATTTGTGGCAGAAACTCTGCAAATCTTTTTCTTCACATTTTTCTATTTGACTGCTTGAGTGATGGTCCTGGTTTCTGGAAGCTAAAAACATAGTGAATGTGTATATGCTCTTGACTTTTTGTTATTATAAAAAAAAGACATCAAAAATAAATTTTATTCTAACAGGATTACACACAAGATAGATTTGTAGTCTAAATATACTGGGAATATTCTTGATACTTTTGATGTGCCAAATGCTACAAAATCTTTCCAAAAGATATAATTGCTAATCTGTATGCAGGCTATAGAAATACTTTAACCTAGTTGTTAGAAAACTGTCAATTTATTATTTATTACTGATCTTATTGCTTGTAACAAGAAACTGAACCAAAAAGACATCGTAAACACTGAAAGGCAAAGTATTTTGATAACTAGGAGGGCTAAAATGTAGTGGTTTTGTTACACTGCTCGTACGTTTTTAACTACAACTTGAAAAGAACGATAATGTGCATCAGTTAAAGATCAAAATTTAATCTGATCAAGCCATCCATTTAGGCAATATCCTTTTACCAGTGCTTAAGGGCTATAGAATGTTTATGCAGATTTCTCCTTGATTACCAAAAAACCCAAACCAATAAAACCATAAGGAACAAAATTAACGGATTTTTTGTCTGTGTGTGTGCATGGGTGGTGTGGTTTTCTTATTTATTTTGTTTTATTCCCTTCTTTAATAACTGCCTTTATTTTTATAGGAATGGAGAAACACAGCTCTGGGAAATGCTTTCCACAGAAAACAGCTATTCACTCAAAGCATGCACTGGGCACAGATTTAAGCAACAAAGACTCTATGAAGAAGCTGGACGCAAATGCCAGAATGGGAGCCTCCCCAGGTACTTCTACATGTGAAGTCATATTGAATGATTTAAAAACCTGAAATGCATAAGTTATAATTTGCACCTGATAATGAGTGGCAGGGAGAAAAGTGAGATCTCCACAGACTCACAATTTTTTTGCAAAAGCTTGGCAGTTACGATGTGGGAGGTGGGATAGAAATGGCAAAATTCAGTCGGATTTTCTGAAAGTCCTTTTGTTAGGCAGTCTAGGTTTCCATGATCCACAGCCTCAGTGTAAATGTTATGCATGCTGTCTTTGAGGTTTAGACTATAAAGTTAATGTAATAGATTCTGGGAAAGCTCGTACAGGTAATCTTAAGGCAGGAGCTTCAAATCTTCAGGTACTTGCAGCCCTTGTTACTCTGAGGAGTGAGTTTCAAAGTTTTAGTTGAGCTGAGGCCTTTAATTTGTTTGTAATGCACTTTTGTTCCAGGTAGGGTGTAAATTTAAAAAAAATAATAATTAAAAAACTCTACTATAAATACTCCTCTAAATGCTGCTGTAAAATGAGGGCAGCACAGTTTCAGTAACGAATTACTGTAATAGTGTAATAATGGGAAACAAATAGGTGAAACTGTGCAAAGAGAAGGAAGTGAAGAAAAATAGCTCTCACGGGGAGGAGTTCTTGGAAGAAAAACATTCTTTTCCAAAGAGTTATCTCTGGCTCATTGCAGATAACCTTTCCTTTGACAATCTGAAAAGGATCTTTATGCCCCACAGGAAACACTGTGTTTTGAAAGCTCAGAGGATGCTGAGATGCTGTCAATTCACAAGTAAATGTATTGTGTTTATTTACATTGAAATGGAGGGGGAGGGCAGAAAGCCCTTATCAAGGGTTTTGAGGAGAAGCATGCTGGATCAAGGAAGCTCATTCTCAGCAATGAATATATATATATATAAATATGGTGTGCTCCTTAGTGACATCACCTGAAGAAGCAGTGATGACTTGGTTTTGAATTTTCCAACATTCGTATGGAAAAAGCTTGCCATGCAACAGACGAGCTGGAAATCTCACCACCTGACAGCTAATTTATCTGCTATTGATTTATATGCATTGCACTTTTGAGCTACAGACTTCAGTTGCTTATTCTGTCCCCATGCGGTCTGTAGTAGATAGCGAACTCTCGTATAAAAAGCCTTTTGAGTTTATAGGTCCTAGTAATAAATAATTTTGTTGGGTTAATAATAGATTGTTATGATCAGCATATGTTGACTTCCCAGCTCTCATTCCTTGGCAAGGGCTCTGATTATATCATTCTTTCTGTCCATTGTATCATTGGAATATTGAACTATGAATTGGCTTGCGTTCAAAATCCCTCTCATTTAGGACCCTGCTTCTCTGGGACTGTATCTTCCACCTAGATATCTTCTAGTTTTCTGGCAAGCCCGAATGTCATACCTTGTTTGGTGCTAACTGCAGTAAGGGGCCATTATGGAAGTTAACAGATCGATCCAGCTTTCAGGGCTGTGAAATGCTTGGCTTCAGTCCACTTCTTTAGCAGTTGGTTTCTTTGTTTAGTGTTTTGTAGAGGTCTTTATCTTTTTTGTTGAAACTTGAGAAGAAATAGTTGCTGAAGCTGTTTAGGGAATCAGAGATGACTGTGGCAAATATAAAGAACAGGTCAAAGTTGGTCTATATTCATCACTTAGACTCGATTCTTATATAATTTAGATTACTTTCTCCTTAAATCTACCACCCTGAATTCTATTTAATAGCAGATGCAGAGGTTGTAAATCAGAAAAGCTGATTATGTCTTTACTGAGAAAGACTTAGTTAAGGGAGTTTAAAGGAGCTTATAGTTTTTGCATTAACCGTTGCAACCACACATTCTGAACAATAGCACATTGTTTTGTTTTGTAAGTGCCATGACCCAGTTTGGAGGAGTTAAAAAATAAAATAACAAGACAACCTTCCCCCCTACCCCCCCCGTGTTTGGCTTTCTGCATATTCATATGACTGGTTTATACCTCACGATAATGTAATCTGTGCTAAGTAAGTTAAGAACGGAGATGGCTGCTGCGATGTGCAGCTGTGATCTGAAATCGCAAATTTGTCACCTTACCATCACTTAAATAGTTTTCTTACTCCAAAAGTTTGGCTCACAATTCAATGGTTCTGCTTGAGAAATAAGATAGTACTTATTATAATCAAGGTGAAGACTTGAAATCTCCAGCTGACTTACTAGTTAAAATTTGAAGATTAGACTGGGTTCTGGGCTCAGTAATACTCAACCCAGCTGAAAGTTGTTTGCTGTTCAACACAATTTGCATGCTCTGCTTTTTTTTTTTTTGTAAATTTTCATGAGGCTACTGTGTATTAGTGATCCTGAATTTCAGCTCTTGAGATCTCACTGTACAGATTTCATAACCAAATTGAATTGTTTGGTTTTGTTCCATTTGGATGGAAAAAAGTTTTCATTTGATGTATATAGATGAACAGACCAGTGTGGATTGTCCTGTGAATCCTAGTCACTTTATCCTTAGAAAAACTAAAAAATGCATTTCATTAAGCACATTTTGTTTTTATAAGCATTTAATTAGCTGAGGACAAATGGTTAATTGGAAATAAACTACTTTCTCCCCTCCTTGTAGCAATTGTGAGTATTTCACAAATGTAAAGACTAACAAAGTGCTGATGCTGGCGCCAAGTATGTTTGAGCCAGGCAGAGCTCAAATCCCCAATAAGAGCTTTCCAAGTGCTCCGCATGTTTCTTTTTGTATCCATTTTACATTTTTCTGACTTGATTTTGTTCTTGTGTGCAAGTATTCTGTGCAGCCTTTAAAAGCAGCAACCTTGCAATACTGGAAAAGTAAACCTCATGCTTGAGAAGTTACAATTAAAAAAAAGTTCATATGTGTTCTGTTCTACAATAGAAACCCCCAAGTACAAAGCCATACAGTTGAAAATGAAAGTGCAGTTGAAGGAATAGCCTCTTATATTTTTTCCACCTTATCTCTGTAGCAGAAAATACATCTGTGCATCTGATGGCACTCAAGTTAAATATCTTCTGGTTCTCTTTAACTCCACTGTTCCCCCATCCATTTTTTTTTTTAAACAAGCAACCCAGCAAAGCTGTTTATAAGTTCTTTTTTCAGAAGACTAATTTATTCTTTTAGTATTAGATTCTCCTGTTCACATAGGGTCAGTAAAAGGCATAGGCTCAATTTGAGCTCTGAAATCTTGGCCTCTGAAATTATTGGGAATTTATCAAGTAAAAAAATGGGATAAGGTTTTCAACTAAAGCATTTGGACAAACTTAAATAACATCTGGGTCTTGTACAGCTTCTCTACACAAAGGTAATTTTCTCCCAGAGGACTGAATAGTAGACTAAAATGACTCCTGACACGTAGTGGTTTCCAGCAGATGAGACTGGAACCCAGCAGAACAGAATTCTAAATTACTTTAATTAATTTCCTGAATCGTTTTACATAAGGAGATACCATAGAATATCCTTCTTAAAAAGGCAGAAGGAGATTACAAACTTATGTACATGTAAATTGGAAGAAATGCTTTATTATCTTTGAACAAGATTTTTTTTAACGTTTTATAAACATATCAACCTTGCCATAGCTCTCATGCTTACTGCATGAGAGCTAACAATGAGTTTATAGCAGCGTTGCTAGTGTGTACCATAATTTATCTCAGCTGAACTTCAAAATTACTTTAATGTGGTTTGTATTTAAGGTAATTTCCCTTTAATTTTCTGTTTTAACC
>JAOXJM010000004.1:8714533-8724674 GCA_026413425.1 Tringa solitaria
ATTAATGATATTTAGCTATGATGTGTTCTGCAGATAGATACTCAGAGCGTTTTCAGGTATGCTTGGGAAGTGCAATACATGCATGTAATAACCATTATTATTAAGCTATTTGACATTATGTGTGAGTTTTTTAATAGTATTGCTATGGATATTGTGTGTCTTAGAATCATTTTGCTCCAAACTGGTAGACTTCTGCTTAGACTATGAAAGAATTCTATTTCATTTACTGCTTGGCTCTAAATGAGAGGTTCTTACTGTCAATAATCTATCTAGACCCAATGCCTCTGAAATTTTTACTCCACTAAACTGAATTGCCCAAGCTTCCAGGCATGTGTCTCTATAACCCCTTTGGTCTGACACAGTTTGCAGTATCAGTCACCAAAACTGGAATTACCACTTTTACTCTTGGAAAAAGTGCTACATTGTGTATTAGAGACAGCCTAAATAAATCCATTGCATCATTCCAACAAAATGTGTGAAAGGGGCTACTACAATGAAGTGTTTGGGTTTAAAGGCAACCAATTAGGATACTTCTCTGGACATAGTTGGTCGCTACATGTTACTTGAAACCAGCTTTCGTAGAAATCTTAAAAGGTTGTTTCAGTGACTCTTCCAAGAATTTTTCATTCATGCTGGAAGAAGCAGTCACACACAAAATTCCTAGGATGTTCTTTTCAAAACCGATGCTGTATAACCTGCTTTGTTCGCACAGATTTATCCTTGAAGCTTACTTTAGGTAGCTGTAAACTCCAGTGATCCTTTGCCTGACTGCATAAATAACTTGTGAATGAAAATAAGAACTTTTGGTCTGCATTCTACACACACCCACCCCACCCTCCGCCCCCATATATGCAGCAGCCTACTGCTTTTTTCACTATATGCTCTATTTTTCCTGTTACCTGTTAAACATTGTCATCAGTGTTGTCTGATTTCTTGTTTCCATTTTGGTATATTAGCACAAGCAGGCAGTTGATCTGGAAAGATGAAGAATGCACAACCTCAGTAGATAGTTGATTTCCTTCTGTGTTGGGTCTGGCTGAGATAGTTTATTTCTCCCCACCCCATCCTGCTGAGGAGAGGGGAGTGATAGAGGGGATTGGTGGGCACCTGGCATCGAGCCAAGGTCAGCCCACTACACCTTCTTACTGATGTGAACTTCCTCCCACTACGAGTCCCATTCACTCAACTTATCTGCCTCACAACTTCTTGCAGAAGAAGTTCTAACAGTAGAATCTTGTTAATGTGGGGTCCTGTTCATCTTTTTAGAACCTTACCCTTATTTTTTTAGGATTCATCTATTAGAAGCTTTTTTTTTTTTTTTTTTTTTAAATCAAGGCAAAATCAGTAACTGTAGGTTTGGCTCCTAAGACTATAGGGTTTTAGCAACTCTTTGCACTCTTTGCAGCACACCAGATATAGAAACAGATGAAAAGAGTAAGAAACAAAACTAACAGCTTATTACAGGTTGCACTCTTAATTAATGGTTTAAAAACAAAGGTACTGAAGTGAATAATTTACATTTAGATATCAGATTAGACTTCAAAAATCAATAGCAAGTTTTTCTCTTTCTGTATTAAAGATTGATTATTTTCACCTGGTACTTGCAAAGAGGCAAAGGTTTAGTAAAAATCTTAACTGAGAAGAATGAGAAATAATGCAGATCTGAATCTTAATACTGCAGTTCAAAACTACATCCTTGTTCATGTAATATTGGAATAGTTTTTAACCTATGATGAATTTGTGGAGTTTCTATGTTCCATTCAATCCAAACTCGGTACAACTGAAAAATGAAAGAAGAATGCAAGAAAAAAAATTAAGGAAGAAGTTTTTGTACACAGTATAGTGTAAAAAACCCTCTATTTTATGGAGCTCTATGACTCCTATTAGCTATAAACCTTGATGATTATTTAGAAGGACTTTTGTTGAATGTTTGGAGAAAAAAAAAATCAGTTGATTGATAAGGAACCTCACAGTATAGAGATTTAATCTGGCAAACTCTGCTCTTGATTGTTTATTTTCTGAAGGTGTCAGAACTTTCTATAATTATCTTCGTGATTTCTGAACTAGTTTAATAAAAGTATTTCCTGTTATTGATTTCTATTCTTAATTTTAAGGATGATTGAAAATAATTTGGAAGAGCTTTTGATTAATTATTGTCTAGTTGTGCTATGCAATTTGTATAAATAGACTGTCTTGCTCCTCTGGGTCTTGAGATTTGAAAAATGCCAGTGAAACAGTATTGAATTAAATTTAACTATTAAATAATGTGAGTAGTCAGCAAAAATCCATGCAGAATGGTTGATCTGTGATAATTTGTTTGCCTGTAACTCAGATTTCCTATAACTGTTTTAAAACAGCCTATAGTGAGGATTCAGGAACAATAGTAACATATTATTTTGAAAGGCTTGATATTGAATCCTAAAACTAGGGTATTCAGGTGTAGTCATTCAGCTTAGCTCTAATGACAGTAACAAATTTTCTGCTTCTGGTAAAGATTTAACGCATATACTTGAAGCTTTGGTATCTTTTGGATGCAAGTGTGCTTTTCCTACTGGAATCAATAAGATATTACAGCACACTGAAAAGATAAATTAGTCACAGAAATAGTCAGTTTAGGGCTAGAGTTTTTGGTGTTACTTAATCTGCTTTAGTACAAACGAAAAAGTACCCTACACCTTGCATAGTGTGGGAAGGGCTGGTAGGATCTTCTGCAAGAAGAGGTGAGTGTGTCATGGAAGCAATAAAGTCCAGGGTGCTTCTAAACTAGTCCCAGAGTAATTGCTGTGACGCGTGGACTCGTGTGAATGTTATCAGAGTTTCAGAATGAGCACTGCATGAATTGCAGAAGGAATTTTTCCTTGCATTTACATAGAAGATTTTGCAGGTCAGTTATGCAAACTATTAATTTATTATCATAAGATCTAAAGCAGTGCTGGCAGCACTTGAAGACAAGATATAAAACTTAGCATCCCAATAAGGTGATACGTATGGTTATAAAATAGTCTTTTATTTTCTTAATCTGTTGTCCTTGTTCTGCAAACCATTCTATTAGCCAGTCCTCTGTGTGGAACGTGGTGGCCAAAGTATGTTTTGGGGATCATGTATACCGTGTTTTGATAGATTACTGAATATGTAAATAGCGTCAAGGGTGATTTAATGCATGGATTTCATTTTTAACTATTCCTTAGCTAGGACCCTGGCAGATTCCATTTATCTTGTTTCTACTGCATGGGGATTACAAATACGAGACATCTTGTGTGTTACTAGAACTGATTGTTATAAGCAATATGGATAGTTTTTTGCTTTCTTTGCACAGCACAACTTCTGACAGCAACTTCTGTGTGTGATTTTTTATTTTTTTTTCTGTTAGAGGGCTGAATCTAGCAAGCTAACAAATGCATTCAAAAACTAGGCAGTTAGAATAGCAATACTAGCTAGCTCAAACTAGCTCAAATTCTTTTTCCCCATGAAATTCATACAAAGTAGTGAGGCACTTAGGTTGTTATTCACTGGCTACTCTTTGGAGTATACCGTCTTCTTGATTCTTAGGAATTTCTGATTCTTTAACCAAAGCAAAAAAATATAAAATCTGAGATTAGTATTTCATGTTATTTTATACAATCTTGTACATCCAGTGTACAAACTTCTGTAGTTTTACATCATAAAAAAGAAAAGGCTTGCAATATGGAATCCAGTATGGAATTCAGCACAGCAGAATGAAAGCTGTGTGGATTTCAGCACAGGTTATGTCAGTATTCCAAACACACTAAATCTTTGCAGCATCCAGGGATTAGGATATAAATTGTAATGAGATCCACTTGAGTGGAACTGCTAAGATGAAAACCAAAGCCTGTGAGATTTTAATTATGGAAACTGGCAAACTGTGAGATCAGAAATAAGCAACTGTGACTCCCCAGTATGCATGGAATGGTTTAGAAAAACATACTCTGGAACTACTTCAATATTCTGTATCTTATTTAAAGACAGCTTCTTTGAATCTGCAGAATGCACTTTACATATGGAAGCACTGGAATAATGTGCGTGGAGACAACTGCACCTGAAGTGATAGTTCTGTTACTTTACATGAAGCTAGAATGTTCTCTTGGGCTTCTCAGCAGTCCCAGACAAATATGGTACCACGAGTCTGATAATGTGCGATGACCCTAATTGCATTAGTCTTTGATGGTGCTTAATCGCCAAGGCAGAGAGGCCAGAATAGAGAGCAGCTTCACAAGGGAAGCCAGAAATGAGGTGAGCATCTCATCTCCATTGTGCATTACTGGAATTTATATGCACTTTTGTGGGCCAAAGCCAGTTTGGTCCGAAGCACCAGAACCAGTTCTGTCTCTTCCAGATGAACGTTACATGGTGGCTGCTGTGTAGCTTGTTCAGATGTGTGTTTTTACATGCTACCTGTGGGCCATCTTATTTTGTATATTATATTCATTGGGTACACAATTGTATACAACTGTGGCAGGCAGTCACAAAAAATACTTTCCTGCTTCCCCTAAATCAAGCCATCTGAAGGCATGTTTGGGTGCCAGGCAAATGGAACAAAATCACAGATAGAACTTTATTTTATAAAACTGTATTTCCAAAAAGTAGGAAGAGGAAAGATCATCTTTTTGTCACAAGGTAATGCCTACCTGCAAGTACTGTTCAGAGCAATGAAACCTTGTCTACCTGTGTCCAGCTCTTAACTGAGCTGGCGAAACAAGCAAAGTGCAGATAATTGTTACAAAGGAGGCTCACCTGAAACTGGCCTACATCCATCCTGCTGCAATGTTTTAGGAAAATGTGACAAAGCATGTATCCTCTGTGATGTATTTGGGGCAGAAATTCAAAACACGGTAGTAACTGGACTTCTGGCTGGGTGTACGTAGGTGGAAAATCAGGGAGTAGTCCGGGGCGAATGTGACCGGCAAGGCCACGGGCATGTGCCAGCCGCATAAGCTATAACACCAAAACACAGGGGTCTGACATGACAGGGGTCTGAGCTGGTGATGGAAGCACTGTGCCCAGGCCTGGGCCACTAGACAAGACCCAGCGATTCAGGGTGAGTCAGTAGTGTCCGGTCACCATTACAATGAATCAATGGTATGGTGGTTTAAATTGGACTGGAGGGACAGGAGCCTTCCTCGGTATGATTATAATGTGTGATTGTCATGGAATAGAAATCTTAGTCTAGAAATCACTTTTTACTTCCACACCTATCTTGGTTAATAATGACCATATGCTATTTGTATTTTTTCTATGAAAAGTGATGCTACAAGGAGGATATTTGTACAGATGACCTTCAAGGCTCTTTCAGTGTGAATTATTATTCTGTGGGTTTTTTTTTTTGCACAATTTTTCTTTGAAAATATGTTCACTCAAACTTTTACTAGTATGGTAGATGCATATCATTTCACAAACAATACACCTCATGGAAAGTGTTTGCTTTGTGAAGACCTTTGAGAGAAAGGAACATTAATTGAAACAACCATGAAATGGACTTAGAAGTGGATCTGGTTTTGCTATGTTTTTTACATACTTTTTAGTGCAGCTAGCATGAGAACTATGGCTGCTTCAAGTAACTATCAAGGGCTGAGGCTAAGCTCTGTTAGAATCACTTTGAGAGACTCCCTTTGACCTCCAAGACTCAAATTCCTGGGGAATTAAAAAATGTAACTCGGTCTTCGGTTTTATACTCATTAGCCAAGAGTGAATCCTCCCAAAGCAATTTATGAAAGATAATGAAACAACTTAATTTTCCGTCAAGATGCTTCATTTTGCATTCTTCTCAGTTGCGTTCAGTCTCAATAAAATTGGATCATTATTTATCTCTAATTTTAATTCTTAAGCTAAATTGTTTACCAGAAGGAATTTTTACTGTCTCTCTCTCCAACAACAATCTATTAAGCACAGCGTAAACATTGAAAATAAATCAAAAGCAAATTGAGGATCTTGCTCACTTATTGAACTTGCAGTTTCTTCATATAGCTCTTATGCAAGGCAAAGAGACTCAATTATTTGCAGTTAATTATATGCCACTGAAAGAATTTAACCTCCTGTAAACTCCAAAGTAGGGGCACAGTGTACATGGAGAACTCATACCTGGTGGAACTATGAGACTAAATTCATTCAGATGGGTTGTACATAATAATATAGAATAGGCTTAAGAAGCAAGGAGAGCAGAGGTGGCTCAGTTACATGGATTGAGGGGTAAAATGAATTTCTGTGATGGCACAGAATATTGTGAGTATGGAAGGTGGTATGGCAGGTTCTCTCCTGTTCCTGTGCTTGTCCCCTCCTAAGCAGCCGCCTGCTTTGTCCAAGTCTAAGTCCAGCCATATCTTTGCTTGCATCTGTCTGCTACTCTGCCTTCATTGCCTTTTTTCCAGTTTTGTGCATGCTAAACTCTTTTCGCTGTACATTTGACTAGGTAGAACTGTAGCTGGCAAGGAATACGTAGGCTGCTTTCTCAATCTGCTGCTACTGCGTGATTATGCATATGAGATACTAAACTTAAAGCAAAATGCAGGGAACTGCCCTACCGAGAAAAAATTTTTAGATATTCAACAGCAACTGTACAACTTTTCTCCGCTGATAGTGATATAGTACAAGGAAAAAGGTGTTGTGTTACCTGATTCCAGCATTAAATACCGGTTTAATGTAAATCACTGATGTGCACCTATTGAGAACAATACAGGTGTGTTTATAGAGAAACATATCTAATAGCATGATCGCATAATTAAAGTAAGTTAGAGGATCAAATACTAGCGGTTGCAGGGTTCAAAATGTAGAATCCTTTCTTTCTTACATATTAAAAAACCCAACAAAACAAAACATCACAACCCCCCTTTCTAGTTCAGTTAAATGGAAGGAATAAAGGGGTTAACATTCTAAAACCTCTGAACATTAGAGGAAGAGTAGGGTGCTTTCCGTATCTGCAGTAGATTTACTATTCATAAAGACAGGTTTCTTAGAATATAGCAGTAGAAGAATTGCTGCATTGGGATTATACATATTAAATACCCACCTCAAGGTAAAATGCAGGGTGATGAAATGCTAAAGACCACAGATCTAGTAGTAACTGGGTTGCATTTCTATACTTGACTGCCTGAGACAATTCCGTTGCTCCAAAATAAAATGCATTTAGGAAAAGGAGATGAGGGAGGTAAAGTTTGGAACCTGCCGGGACTGGAAAACTATTTCTGAAGGCTTGTATTGCCTTTCATATGATTGACAGGTTAGACTGCAGGAGCCATAATGTGATATGATATTGCTATTTTAGTTACATTGAATTATCCTTTTAGAAAGATAGGTGCAGTGAATAAATGTAGATAAATAGTAAGTGATGTTTTATGATAGTAAACTTCGTATACTCTGCATAACTACCTTATTTCCATTAGTCAAGTAATATACTGTATTTTAGCACGGTATTATCCCCAAGGAAAAAGAAACAGTTCTATCTATGACAGATTAGTGTTTAAACATACTGGTGACTTATGTGCCTACAAACCTGCATAAATGAAAATAAACATTCAGCTGTTACTATATTAAATGTTATTAAAATAAAAGGTCAGCTGGCTATTAGAAAAATATTAGAAATAGATGTGAAAGATAATCTGCAAGTTTTATAATCGAACCTCACTTTTCATTATTTTAAAAACATCTGTTCTGTACACTTGCATTGTCTTCCTCATCTCTCTCACTATTCATCCTCTAGACACAAAGTATTTGAAGAAAACAGCAAAACTACTAGGAAACTGAAACTGTTTCAAGTCTGGAGAAAATATTACCATTGTAAACCATAACTCCATTCTCTATTTAGCATTTTGTATTTGAGAGATGGACCAAGAGACAGCAAAGAACTCTGGAAGGTTTTTAAACAGCCATACCTAAAACCAGACATACTATAATTTAGAGCACAAGCTCAGCATGAGCTATGATTTTTGCTCTGGATAGGCAAATCAAGTAAATTTTTTGAATTGTAGTCATTTGTCCCTTTGAAGCCACCTTTCTCATCACAAAAAAGTGGTATATTCAATGAGGGAGTACAGAGAGGTGATACTTACGAACTATCAATTTTAATCAGAACTTGAGCAAGACAAAAGAAACAGGCTCTTATGCTGATTGTGAAGCAGAAAATTGATTGTGTTTTTATTGCTTTGGTTCAAGTGTTAGGTACAGTATTTATGATAAATCTTTGGTCATGAATTCTTTCTTCTAATCCCCACTTAAAAATTGAGCAGAACTTGGCTTCAGTTTTGCAAGTGGTGATTCTAAGAGAGGATATTGCTCAGAAATCAGAGGTTCATTCATGTTAATTTCTGAGAATTAATGTATTCTCAAAGAATTAAGAATGAGAGTGGTTGAATTGACTTGTACAGGGAAGGGAATTTCAATAAAATAATATGAGAACAAATTGTTTAATCCCAGTAGTAGGTAAACCAGAATATAGTCTAAGAACATATTTTTTAACAAACTAGTGCTCTCAAAAAAATACTGTCAGCCTGTTCATCCGTTTCAAAATAGAAAACTTGAGCTATTAGGACAGCTCCTTGGTTGAAACTTAGAGGGATGAGTTATTCTGCCCAGGCTAGAGGAAGGCATTAAGAATTCTGTGGGACTTGACCTCTTAACTGTTTGTAGAGATTTTTGTACCGAACCCTAAAACCCTTCTAGGTTGAACTTTCCACCAAATTTGTGAAGCAACTTTTGCAAAGGACTATTCAGGATGCTTCAGGGAATACTCTGAACAAAGACTGAATAAATTACTATTTTAGTGTATTTTTAAACCCTGTGGTTTCTGAGGGACATCTGTAAGCAAATAATTAAAAAATGTTATTTTTTTTTTCACCAGTGAGAACTTCCACATTTAAACCTGCAACCTTTATATTTTAATCATTGGCTCTTAGATTTAAAGACACTCAAGTTTCATGATATTTTCAGTCATGCTTTTTTCAGTTTGCATTTAATTATCTACAGTAGAAGTCATCAGCTTGCATGTGTTCTGCAGATATGTATATTAGTAATCTTTAGCTTTTGAGCTTTTAACATGGATTGGGAAATGAGTTAAAAAAAACAAACTTGAAGATTACAGTATAACAAATTTTTGAGATCCTTACTTTTTCAGAATGTTACCTTAATGTTTAGCTTTTCATTTCTGTACTTTAACCAAAAGCAAAATTATTTACTGCTCAATACTCACGTCACTCCTAAAGATTAATGTAATATAGGTGCAAGTGTATAAGCAGGGAAAAACGTGTAGTTGTACACACATACAGAGACTGTGCATTTGTACACCTTGGCAGATAGTATGCGTATCAATAGGTCTTCCATGCAACAAGGGCTTTGTTAAAAGAATGTGAAATTCCACAGAGCATAGTTACTGTTAAGAAATTACATCCATTAGCGTGAAGGACATTTGGCTTTATCTCATTCTCATCCCTGTTCTTGGAGAGGCAAAATGATTATCTCATAACTACCTGACTTGCATTGTCATATCTTATTACGTGACCAATTTAACAACGTGCAGGGCAAATATACTGCAAAGCCAAAGCTCTCAATATTAATTAGTCAGAAGTAGATAAGGAAGAGAACATTTTAAAGCTGAAAGAGTATGTCTCAGAAAGGAAGCACCATTTTAGAGAAATGGGATATTTCTTATTTAGGAAACATTTGTAAAATCTTTGTATCACATAAAGAAATATTGACTTTTCACTGACTTTGTGCTGGCATTTATATTTCCTCCAGCTCCTTAAAATCTCTAGTAATAATTTCTGTGGCAAGATCCATTTTTATACTTCACTGCAACTGCCTCTGGTAATGATTAGATACTTTCATGGTAGTGATATGCACAGCAGAAGATATTACTGTGTCCAGCCACAGAGAAAATGAGTGTATCTGAGTGCACTAACATGCATTTTCTATCTATGATCATCATCATCATCTATCTTAAGATATATAAACAAAGTACCAAATTAAGAGCATATGGAATTTTTGATGTTCAAAAGAAAAAGTTTTTTTCTAGTTAGTGATCCAGGTAATATAACATTCACCTGTTTTTGTTTTTGTTTTTTTTTTTTTCAAGAATTGTCTACATAGTATTTCTTGAATCTTTTATTATTGTGCATCTTTTTCAGGACTTGATTTT
>JAOXJM010000004.1:8724683-8735432 GCA_026413425.1 Tringa solitaria
TTAAATAGAAGTATCTATCTATGAGTAATCTTGCCGAGATAATTGGATTTGAAAGGAAGAAATTACTGTTGTTTTTTTTAATGGTGGCTAAAATGAACTCTTTTCTAAGGTCTTAAATGAAGATTATTGATTTGAGTGAATTATGTACTTTTTTGGCACAGGGTTTGTGTAAGATTGTTAGGCATGTCATATGTTTTATATGGATATTTTGTGTCCTAATTGCATTTCATATCCCCTTATATGTTGTCTCTATCTCAACCTTGGCTTCTGCAAGAAAGATATTTCCATATTTCAGGTTGCTAAGCACAGATTTGTATGAGAAAAATGATAGTTATTGTGACAGTTCAGGCCTCAATTGGTTATGATACTTACGCAGGTGATTAACAGGAAACAGATGTTTAAGTCACTTGTTGAACAGAGAACATCAGTGAGCAGTAGATGACATTCTTCATTTTACAGTATCCAGAATACTTTCATAAAGTAGGGATTCATCATGTAGTTTTTTTTACTGTAAAATTAATTTTGTCTCTGAAACTATCAATGTAATTGTATTTCTGTCTACAGAGACTCTAGAGCCATGTTCCACATTTTGTCCTGATGCTTATTTGATAAAATGAGAAATAATCTTAAGAGCAAAGTCAAGAAATGAAGTTCGCACCTCCTTAAATGCCCTGTCTACTTAGCTGCAGTCATAGTCTCTCCTTGTTCTCTTTTCATCACTCCAGTGTGTGGCCTTCACAGAAAGACTGCTGTACGCTCTCAAGACAGTTTATATTTTTTTTAATTAGGGAAGGAGATTTTGGACTTAAATTTCTGAACTCATCAGTTTCCTGGATGACTGCTGAAACAACTGGTTCTTTATATAAAAGATGCAGCCTTCCTAAATCAGTAGAGGTAAAAGGTATAAATTTCTTTAACATTAAGAAAACAGTGGCAGTGCTCTCTTGCTATTTACTCGCGAGTGTATCTTGCAGTATACCAACACATGTAAATTTCATTATCAAGACTTTAAAGGTGATAATGTATAATTAAAACCAGCCTTGTATGAAGTGCCACAGATTCTCCTGAAACAAGGGTGAATGCTCCTAATGAGCATTGTTTCTAGTTTAATATAAGCAAAATATATTGGAAACTGTAATAGAGACACCATGTATCTTCACAGTTTATCAGCAGATCTGGACTTTGATACAAGTCTTCTATGTGGCAACTAAACTGTCAGCTAACCTAAAGATCAAATAATTGTCTGGCTTTGCAAAGAAAACCAACATAGTTGGTAGGGGGAGGGGAAAGCACCTTCAAGAACCTTTTGGCGTCTGCAAACTTTAAGGTATTCCTGAAAAAAAAAGAATAAAATAAGTTAATTTAGATACCCTATTAAGAAACCTGTGAATGGGAATATCTTATAGGGATTACTAAAATGAATTGAAAAAGTAGAAGTTACCTCTGTTTGTTTCGGCATGATCTGGTCAACAAAAATGTTATCCTTTTAACATGAAACTGATACTTTGATGTGAATGAGAAAATTTGTGTCATTAAACCAGCAGAAGCATAGATATCTATAAACATTTTGCAAACATGCTTAAGATTTCCAAGATTAAGGAATTTACAGTGAATATTATTTTTAAGAGAACACTACTTACCCTTTATGTTATGTTATGATAAGCTAGAATGTGTGCCATGGCAGGCATGCTACTGGCCATCCAAAAGTCCTGTGAAGGGAACCAAGTGTCTTTTGTACACTTCTGAGAGGAAAAGTTTAGGAAATGTAATGTGTCGCTGGATTTAAGGGATTTAACGTCAGAGGATCATATGACTGTATATGTGCTATCTGACAGAACAGGAAAGATTTAGACACGAGGTTAGAGAGATCAGTCAAATTATTTCTTTAAAGCAAAATTCTGTGCTTATGTTTTACTTCTCTGATCTTCACAAATATCATAAAATACTCTAGGTCATAATCTGTCTAAATCGGTTAATTAAGAACCACTGAGCTTAATGGACCTATGCCAGTATTTATCAATAAAACATCTGGGATTCGCTTCCAATTAAACAGGTAGCTATTCATCTTATTACAAAATGATAGGGGTTTTTTTTATGCAAACTGTGAATGATCTATTTTCATGTATCATGTAAATGGTACGCACTTTAGTCATCCTGAATACATGCATCCCCTATCTTGGTGTATATTTAATAACTTCAAAAGCATTTTAGTCTTGTGCTATTGTTTTCCATGCTAATTACTAATGTAGGGCCATATAAGTAAACATACTTTTAGAAATGTATAATATTATCTGTCAAAGGTAATTTAAATTATTCTTACCAGTGTGCATGTATGCTAAGATAATAGAATCAGCACACGGTTTTAGATGGAGGGTTGTTTCTCAATTACATTTAATTGTAGTACCTATAATTATATTGTATCTGGCTATATTCTGACTTCCAGTACTGGGATATGTTTATAAAATTTGCTAAATGATTATGACACCATTGAGTTACTGATGTGAGTTGTTTCAGAGTTGAAGGACAGGTGACAGTTTTTTCCAAAGTCTTCAGTTAACATCGAGGCTTAGATCTAGGCTTGGAAGTTCTCATACTCACTAAGGCAAAATACTTCCATGAATTCCCATAAGATGACTTGTCAGTGCAGGTAATGGTTTTAAAGCTTCAGTTTCTAGAAAGCTGAATTATTGAACCCAACTCTAAATGATTGCAGTGATCGCTCCCAGGAAAAAAAATCCTATTGACATTTATTTTACTTAACCAAAACAGGTTTTTATCAGCAACTATTCCACATGAAAGCCAATGTTTTAAAATTCATGTGGAAGTCATCTGACTTCAGTACGAGTATTAAGATTAGTAATCCTTATTTCCAGAAGGAGGTTGTAGGTGTAGGTTGTGAAATGGTGTGATTCCCATGGCTTTCAGGTTTGTCAAACAAGTAAAAGTATTGGGGGATGGGAGGGGGGAGAAAATAATTAAATCCTAAACTGTTAAATTAATTGCAGAATTATTAGTGATTATGACAGAAGCCAGGATTTCACTATATATAACCAAGCACTGATTATAAGGTGTGGGAGAAAAAAAGTGATCTATTGTGGCTTTAGCTTTTTGCTGCAGAATTCCATTGCAGGCCTTCTTCAAATAGAAACAAATCCAGAAAACACAGTGTTGTTGGTGTCACCAAAAACATTGCTGTGCTATTTAAATAACAATGCCAAAGTAGCAGCAGGAGTGGCATTTTTCAAAGTTGTTCACAACAGTATTTTCATAATTGTTGCATGATTTTCTATTTAGAAATAAATGCTTCATTGTGGCTCTAATTAAAAATTAAATTTCTGTTATTAAATTATGCACTGCCCTGTGTACATTTATATTTGTATTTATATTTATTTCATATCATATTTTGAAGTTTTTTTCCCGTGTCTCATGAAACCCCTTGTTCCCTTATCCTTTACTTGGCCAGTTTACTTGGCGAAGTGAGTAAGTGGGTGACCAGCATACATTTATATATACAACATGTATGTGCTGAGTACAGGGACCTAGCAAAGACCTCTTAAGTCAAGTGCTCAGCTGCACAAAAATGCTGGTGAAATGACAGTATAAGTATAGAAATGTACTGTGCTTTGCTCTGTCTTACTCTGCAGGCATGTCTGGGAGATCAACAGGGAAGTCTTTTTCCATCAGGTTGATATTAGAACTCAATGTACTTCTCTCTTCTAGTGTAATGGGGTTTCAGTGTTGTGCAGAATCCAGCCGTGCTCTAACATAATGGCAGATGGTATAAAAAGACACAGTTGATACCTTGGATGTATTTAACCGTGATAAAATCTTTCAGTCTTTTGATTAGGTAGTACAAGAGTGTTTTCCATATTTTTTGTGTATTATTTAATTGCATTTAATATCTAGAAATCAGAATATTGAATAGATACCTTTATATACATATAAACACACACAAAGAGAGGGAGGTGTTTCGTATTTTGGGTTTCAGTTGATTTATTTTGAGCAAAATTACTTCCTTGGTTTTGAGCAAAAAAACTTCCTTTAGTCAAAATATATTTACAGATCAATACCAACTGAGCAATGATGTATGCTTTCTGTATTTCAATATTCTTATGTTTCTGGATTAGATCTTTTAGGTAAGGGCTGGTTTTGTGCTAAAGAAAATGAATTGATTTACAGTATGGAACAAGTGCCATCTGACAGCATATCAAGTTGTGAAATGAAGCAGAAGGAAATATATACAATGAAGAATGACTTTGCTTTGAATGTGAAGTTGCAATGACTGCAAGCTGTGCCTAGCCAAACACCCCCAGTCACTAATAGTAACCTGACAAGAAGCCGTGCAACTGCATGTTGAGAAACTGAAACCTCAAGATCGGGAAATCTTATTTAGTATTGTGAATAAATGACTGCTGTTCTTATTACCATTATCTTCTTGAATGCCTTGAGAAATAGTGCAGACATGATTATGTCTCGCTACCTGTGAGGAAACCCTTTTGAAGGCATTACTAGAGATGCAAGTATAACATTGTAATCTGGGGAAATATGCTAGTGTATGATCAGAATAATTGTAGTTTTATTTGCTTTTCAGTTTATTAGTTTAATAGTTGTATTGCTCCCTAGCTGACTAGTTTTTTTGTGTTACTGGAAGTGATTTCAGTAAGTAATTATATTAGCAGGATGGAACATCTTATTCAGATAGCCTTGCAGCTGAAAGATAACAGGGAATTATTTAATGTATTACATTAACATATTCATTTTTTGTACCTTTGTTTATTATATCTACACTATGGTAACTTTCAGCCTGTTTTGGAAGCATACACACATGGTAGTTGCACTGACTCCCGTCCCAAGGATACAATGAGGGCTATTTTCTCTTCTTATAGTCCTGTTAGTTTCCCAGAGTGCCCTATTTTATCAGATGCAAATTCTTACAATAATCCTACAATCCTGATTCCCTGGCCTCCTTATTGCAACTCTATAATAAACAGGTTTTGTTTGTACTCTAATTAAATGTAAATCATCTGAATAAATACACATCATAGTGGATCAACTCTCTGTTAAATACAATCAGTACAAATTTTGTGTTCTGATATAAAAGATCTTTAATCTGTAGAATTGCTTCTCAGTAACCTGTAGAATTCTGTTTTCATTTTCTCTTTAAAACAAAAGCAGTTTTTTACAAAGGTTTCATGATTGCACTTCTTTAATGATCAGTAGTTGATTAACAGTGAATTGTGTTTAATTCTGGGAATTTTCAACATGTGCACATATATTTTACTGCTGTCTCACACTTAAACTGTACATCATAACGAGACACCTGGCACCTAGCTCCAACTCACACGATTTTTTATGGTAAATTGGTAACCAGCCTATTAGGACAAAACTGGGGTCTCCTGCAAGTTAGCATAAGGCAAGGCATAGTTAGCATAAAGCCTGTGTCCTCCTACTAGCAAGGATAATGCTAGTTTTATTAAACTATTAGATAGAAAAATGATAAAGATTGTGCTTACGTTTGGGTTCAAGACAAGCTAAAACTGAAAATCTGCTTTATGTGCTTCTGATGTTGGGGGTGCAAGAGGCTCCAGCAGAATGAAATGTTGGTGTTCTAAAGGTAAAGTCTCAGACCAGTATCATGGCAAAAAGGGTTAGTCTCAGCCTTAAATGTGAAGACAGATGATGAGTGCAAGAGCCTGTAGAGGTAATTTTATGTCTCTACATGACACCAGTTAAAATTTTAGTGGAGCAATACGTCTAGTTCTTGTGTGCTTGAGAAAAGGTACAGAAAAAACTGAACAGTCCAAAAAAGTACCCTTTGGAATTATTTTCTAGCTAGAGTGCCTTAGGTGAGACTTACGTTTTGGACACTGTATTTTTTTCTTTTTTTTTAGCACCAGACTAAGATATAGGAAAAATACCATGTAAGTGTGTCTAAAAGAAAATGGCACAGTTGTCAGTACTTGAAATAAAACAAGGAGTCATACATAAGGCTTCTATGTATTCATTTTCCATAATAGTAATGATGATGAACCTTTGGAATGGTTTCCTAAATGAACTGCTATCTTCTCTTTTGGTTAAAATTTAAACTACTTGTAGTTTAAATTGTTAAATTTTAAAAAAATTATTAAACTTGTAGTTTAGTAGGAGTATTACTTTCTTTAGGAACAACTTGTTGAATACAAGTAAACAAATTAAATATAGTAGTTTTTCATATACAGTAGGTTAGGCTTCCACATTCTTTTTTGACTAGTGCTGTTAAATTAAAATGTATTACTTAATACAAGGTGTGTAAATTGTTAAAGGAGACATGCCTAATAGGAGAAAAATATTCTGAAAAAGTTTTTAAAGGCTCCAAATAATGTATTTCTGACAGAGGGAATGTTTAGCCAAAAGAAGAAGTGAAATGTATAACCAAATTAAGAAATGGGAGGAATACTTTACAAGTTCTATCTGAAATACATTGTCTAGTAATATCTTAATGGTAAGTAATGATCTATTTTGGCCTTAAGACTGTTGGGATAGATTGAAAAGCTGTATCCATTGGTAAAACAGAGGCAAGGTAGATGGTAATTGCAGATAATCGTCTAAAACCAAAATAAAACAGAGTCTGGATTTTGAATAAAATGTTAAAAACCCATAGAGAAAAGCAGTAATTGAAACAAAACCCATTTCCAACTTACACATTTGAATAGTGGAATAAAATTATGCTAATCTAACATATCTGCCTTATTGTGCTTTTCTGTTCATTATGCTGCATGCATAAGTATGAGATGGTTATTATCCCTTTGATAATAGTCTTCACTTATCTGCTTCAAATTGGTCTGCTCTTTCTGAGCACTGCAAATGCTGTCTTTTGAAGGATCTTGTTTACCAAATGAGCTTACTCTGCTTGTTACATTGTATTTTAATTTAGTTTTGTTTACATCATGTAAAATGTATTTCAAATGATATTTACTAAATTGTATTATAGGTTATTTGATGCCTACATATTACTGGGTGCCTCCCACATCATCTCTGGAGGATGCCATATCCAGTTCCTAAGAATTACGCTGCCCAATAAAAGTCACTCATGACTGGCATCCTTTCTCTCGTCCATAAGCAACACTGGGCACTTCAGAGAAAAAATTCAGGCTATCCTTATAGTGCACTTAATTATGGCCCTGGGAGGCACTTCTTTGGTGATTGTAGTTGGTGATAGTGCTTTTGTGATTTATGCATTACTTATCACTGTGACTAGTGTTAATTTTTATTGGTAAGTTTTTTTTTTTTTCCTGCTAAATATTACTATTTCAGAGTACTGTCTGAATGTTCAGCTTTTTGCTAACACACATTAAATGCTGGTCACACAGTGAGACATGACTTTATATTGGCAGTGAGGTCCAGAAGCATCACAAAGTATTTACTGTCACATATTTTATTCTCTGAATTTCAAAATCAGCTCATCAGTTTAATGCTGAGCTCTTGTTAAGTTTGGCCTTAAAGAGCTATTAAAATCATGTCTCAGTGTAACACTGATCTAAAAATAGGGTGTGCAATTCTGTAAACCTTAAGTGATCATCCTATTTCTTTCTTTCCTGTGCTTCATTTTTATGTATTACAATACCTCCTGAAATAATTTCTTTCTAGCACAGTTTCAGCATGAGGGCTAGAGAAAGCCTTTCTTTGCCTTCCATGTTAAATTAGCCCCAAGACATTTGGTTAGAGTCTTCACTTGGGAGATGGGAATTTGAGCAACCTTGGGCAAAAAGTAGATAGGCTTTTGGGTCATCTTTACAAAAGTTACTGCAAAAACTACCCTGTTGAATGAAAAGTTTGGGTTTGTTTTTTTCCACTTTTTAAAGAAAGCTGCATTTGTCTGATCCTCCAAAAAGGAGTAGTAAGTGAACCTTTATCAACTTCAGGCATAAGCTGGGCACTGAAATGCTGAATGAAACTTTCCAGAACTGAGTTTCTCTGTACATTTTCAAAATCAAATTTTCAGGCCTAGAGGGACAGTCAAAGTTTAAAGACTTCAAAATTTCAGTATGTCATATGGTAGGTAACAGGGTAGACAACAGTTTACTGGGGACAAGGAGGCAGAGGTTCACTTTCTGTTTTTAAGGTGTGCCTAGAAGTTTATTTCAATCGCGGAAAAGCATATTTTTGTGTGGGTTCTTATGTGAATCAATGAAATGTAAGTGCTTGAATTCAATACCTAATAGGATATTCCGGTAGTTTTTAAGGAAAATGATCTTGTGCATTTACACCCTTTTATACACTTCACTATGGTGAAGTAGAGTTGCAGGCAAACCCTAGAAGGTCTGGCATGGCCCAAGCTTCAATCTTTGGAACTTTATTTTGTGTTTGTAAAATAGGGCATTGTAAGCACCTATTAAACAAGTATACAAAGGAACAGGCTTGCTAATGAGGTTTAGGTGACAGCCAAATCAGTTGTCAACAAATACTGAAGACAGATACTGTCCTATTGGATTGGCACTCATACCGAGCCTGTGTGTGAGACCGCATGTTTGCAATTGTAGGTTTCTGAATAGTAGAAAATTGCTCAGCTAAAAGCACAGTGTCTCAGAATGCGAGGGAGAACAAAATTTAGGATTCCTGACTGAGCTTTCTGCCAAAATTTAGGTATGTTAAGTAAGTCCTTGGGGTTTTGTGGCTCACTTTTAGATTTAGGACATCTAAAATCTTCTTAAAATATTCTTTAGGATATCTAAAGATCTACTTTTTGTGTCTCATCCTAAGTACTTTTTAAAGCACTCTGAAAATAACACTTTGAAAATAATTATTTTCAGAGTCACTAATGCTTTCTCACAGATGCCATGTCACCATTTTTATTCTTTAAATAGCTAAACAAATTCTACCCTGAAAGTGTAGCTGGAAAATTGGCAACAATTCTTGGAGCTATAGTTTATTAAATGAATTCTACAGCTGCAAAGTTTTAGCAATTTTTATTTTGGAACTATATCAAAAGCTTTGCATTGTACAAATGTGCATAAAAGACTTCTTTAAATTTAATCAGTGATGCACAACTCAGATTTAATCGTGGCTGGCTGTCTGCAGTGCCCAAATCCTTTCCTCAGCGGCGGACAAGCGTTGGATCAAATACCATTTAGAGCTTTATTCCGCAAAGTACAGATTAATTTCAGAATCGCCTGAGAATCTTCTCAATCTGATAAGAGTGCTGCAAGTATGGAGCACTTAACCGTGTTTACTTGGCACATTCTGAAAAACAGTAGACCTAGATTCCTTCAGAGGTTAGTTGTGTTTAGTTTTAGAAGAACACAACCGTCATATCCACCTGTACTATAACTTTCTACCTATTACACCTTTTCAGATCTATCAGTACATTATGGTAAATGCACAGCCACCAACTTTCAGTTTCTAAGACCTTCTCTTAGCATTTTACTAATTTTATTTACCTTGTTACACTTCAGATGTATTTGATAGATGAAAAAATCGCTTAAAAATTTGATGTGGTTTGTTGGAAAAATCTTTGAATTGGAAGAAAGTGATCAGAACATACTCATCAAAAAATAGCTGATTTCCAGACAAACACTATCTCAGACTTACTTCAACTTTGGCATGTAAATAACTGAGATGCTCATAAAATAAGGTAAATAGAAATAATCCATCTATATTTAGCAGTCTTATTTGAAGAATTGGTTACTATAAATGACTTACTTTTACTTTTGAACAGCACAGATAAAAAAAAATACAGTGTATATTGTAGTCTTTGGGTCACCTGTAATGTCAGAAATGATCCTTTCAAGAGTTTTTCTGGTATGTTCAGAAGAAATGCAAGAGACTCGTATCCTTTTATGGTACTTACAAGAAGTCAAGCATGTGTTTTTGCAGATTAGAGTTTTTGATTTAGCAATAAGAACAATTTACATCATCCACATATTTTAGGCCACCTGTGAAAACCAAGTGTTTGGAATTGGAACATCATGCCATGAATATAGAGTAGCATGAGTATTTTCAACCATAAAACAGGAGTGCGTTTGCTGATTTGCCAGGATGCATTGACTCAAGTGTTTGTCAACTTCCTAGTTGGAGCAATAGAAATGGAATAGAAGATGCAAGAATTAAGGTTTTCTTTTATAATAGGTAGAAATATTAAAGACAAAGCTGATCTATCCTCCAAAGTTGTTTTTTTTTTGACTGAAGATGTGTATTTTCAAAATGTTCTTGTATAATGGTATAAAATTTGGCTTTACGCTTTTGTATGCTCTTGTAGTGGCGAAGAAGTTTCCTGATTTCTTGGTGACTTCCTCATCTCTGTCCCTCTTTTTGTCATATAATGACTGAATGTACATTTTTACTTAGCAAACCAGAACTTTAATAGGAGGAGCGGTGGTTTGCCTTACCTTCTGTTGATATATTTAATGAATATCTACTTTGTGTGAGAAATATTTATAAACAAAAAAAATTAGTTACTAGAGTTGGTTATATGCATCCTTATTTTTGTTAAAAGTTATCTAGACAGGCTAATAGCAAGTGCATTTCTGTTTTATTATTGCTTAAAATTTCAGTTGGTATATGTAGGATATATGCATTAGGTTAAAATTTTATTATGCTTTAACTACACTACTTGGGACTTTGTTTTGATTAGTTCATTTAGGACATAAGCGGAGCCACTCTCCATCATTTACTAGCGGTCCTGGCAAACTGGGGAGGTCCCAGCCAACTGGCGTGTAGCAAATGTGATGCCCATCCACAAGAAGGGTTGGAAGGATGATCCAGGGAACTACA
>JAOXJM010000004.1:8759444-8773243 GCA_026413425.1 Tringa solitaria
ATAACATTTGAAATTCCATTGATGCTAGTGGGTGTCAATTTTAAAAGATATTGTGAAAGGAACTGGAGGAAACAAATAGAATTTGTTTAAAGTTTCTAAGAAGTATCAGTGGCTGAAATATATTTCACTTTCCTTGTTTTCTAAAGAGTAGTAAGATAAAAATTTACAAATGTTTGGTGCGGAAAAATAGTATATACATCATATTTACAAGACATAAATAGTTCTGCAAAATCCAAGACCATCAGGCACTACCTCAGGCCAGATTCTCAAATGAGTGAAAATAAATGATGAAAACAAATGACTGCAGGGGAAAAAAAACCATGTCATGCCACTAAATTCGGTCCAGTATAACTTTTGTAACAGAGCTTTAATTGCTCTGTTACAGAATATTTCAGGTCATAAGGTGGCTATATGGTAGAATTAACCAAGGAAAAGTGGTTTATTTTTTCTTTTTGTTTCCCTCACCTCTATCATTTAATTTTTCAAGTAACTGCAAAGATCAAGAAACAGGTTTTTGAATAGATGACTAATCAAAAATGGTTGTCCAAAACATGGGGCAGTCAGAAAGTAAAGTTCTTCCTGTTTTGAGGATTCTTTCCCTGCTTATTTTTCTTTAGTTGACAAACCGCTGTGTCGCAGAGTCCTCATCATCCCTAATCACTGCCCTTGCAAGCTGACTTGCAGCTTGCACCTTCTTCCTCTACTGATGCACCTGGGCCCAGGTCTGCAGTGGAGTTGTACCACGCAGCTTTGGAAATGACGACTCCACAGAGTCCTTGATACCTGTGAGGATTGTTGGCTTTTGCCTTTCGGGCCTCTGTTTTTTGTTGTTCTGAAAACTGCTGTGCCATCAGTCTTTCCTGATCTTTAGTAAAATTAGTATCAACCTCCTGCCTCCATCTCTATGTGGTTGGAGCATTAATTAACGTTCATTATTCGTGTACTGTGGCTGTGCCTCTGCCAGCCCAACACTGACCTCTAGTGAGTAAAGTCCTACGTTGCAAGTTCAACATGAATCGACACTCTTGGAAGATCAGAGGTTGGCAGAAGAGGAAAAAAAGAAAAGCTGCCAATAGTGTACGAGGCACCAAATTCTACTATCAGACTTTTAAAAACCTTTGGATTTAAACGTATAGGCTGTTCAGCTTAAATTCATCAAGTGCATATAGTTCAGCTTTTTTGTTTTTATTGCCTTGAACTGTTTCTGTATTTGCTGTTACCCACTCAACAACTATAATAGAAGCACAAAACAGTTTTCAGTTATTTAGCATCTTTTTTTGTGGGCATCTTGTTAACAGACAAGCAGTGAAAGCATGGTAAATTACGTGGACAGCAGGAGACTGAAGCAGTTTTTAAGGCACTTTTTCAGGGTCACGTTACAGCCCAGATTGCTCAGTTCTCTCATCAAAGTCAATCTGTGCTTGTTCCTTTCTGAAAACATAGGGAAATTTGGGTTGTTGAAATTATAATGCAGACTTCTGTCCAAGGGATCATGTTCAGAGATCTTGAAAGCAATTTCACATAAAGGGATGAATATTAGTAATAAACGTCAATAATAAATTTTAATTTGTATCGAATATTAATCCTAAAATTAATTTTGCTTAATGAGAGGATTTATTGGAACCAAAAATGTATCCACTGAGGCCCAAAATTTACATTAACTTCAAAGCAATACTGCAGGCCATTTGTAATAACTCTAGATTGCATTTTCATCGAATAACCCAGTAAATACATACGTACTGGAATTGCAGCACTCTGTTTTAACCTATCTATATTGTAAAGTATGAAGAAATTCATGTAGATAAACAGAGTGCACAGATGCATTCCTTCACTAGATGCATACTTCATTTTAAGGTCTCTCTTACTGAATTTCTAAGTAGCCCTAGACCGTGTAGCAAGAAGAGCAAAACAGAGATGCCTACTATGCATCAGAAGCTGTTTATCAATTTTCCTATCAAAGAATAAAGCCTGAGAACTTATTAACAGCCATTCTGAGAGGGTTGTGTTGCAACCTAGTTTCCATCTCTGTGATGGAAAATGTTTTTGCAGGCTAAAATAGTTTCCTTGTGATTATTTTCAAATGTATTTTGATTGGTAAACTTTGTTTAGAATGTCCTTTGCATACATAATGCTTTAGGTTGTCTTTGCTATGGCTTTGGGTATATATTCTATTTTTCTGATCTGTGCAAAATGGATAAAAGCTGAAGTGATAGCAAATGCTTCCATTAAATTAATTTATTTTTCCTTTTAGAATGTGAATGCCATCTGGTCACTGTATTTCTAAACAGACTGTTTAAGTCAGCACAAGAGGAAGACAAACTGTCCTATAGCTGACAGTATCAAAGCAAAAGTGAAGCACTTGTCCTGTTCTGATTAAAGCTGTATTCAGAGCAGGATATTACTACTGGTCTGTTTAAATCACATCAATGGTCTGATCTGACCATCTCAATCTCTTTAAATAACATGTCCATAACATCAATTGGAGTTTGAAGTCATTAACTGAAGGAGAAATACCTTCAGTCCCTACATCAAACTTAACCGCCACCCATATTCCAGATTTAGTCTGGATTCATCTGAACTAGAGTAATTTTTCATGAGTGCCTCCCCTGTCAAATCATAGAAATGTACTGGTCACAAATTGGAATGGGGAAAGATGTCTTCAGGGAAGATCATGGTTTTAAGACTTTTTTTTAAGCTTCCAAGACAACTAATTAAGCCTCCAATGTATTTTCTGTTGGGTCCTAACTATCCACTGAGAGAGAATCTTTGAGAATGAGCTTCGTGGCTCCTTCTAGCACCTTCATTAATTAACATTAACATTTCCATGTCCTCTCCAAGCAGTTGGGCACTATATAAACCTATTCAGAAAGAGTGTAATGAAATGAATATTAGTGGTCAAAGGCTTAAGGAACTATGTATTCAAGATTCACCAGGCCTTTCAGGTCTTCCACTGAAATGTGCTTAACAACCCTTTAGGTGTCAGATGTCTTGAAATGGTAAGCAAGAGAGTGTTTCAGTGACGGGCGTTGAGGCGTGGTCTCTTCCAGCATTATGTAACCATTATGAATGTTTTCATGATTTCAGAGTAGGCTGTTACCTGCTGGTTGAGAGAATGACAAGAACTGAGAGGCAAGAACTATGCCATAAGCCTTTCTAGTGTATCATAATGGCTGGACACAGTGCTCCATACACAGTATTTTTTCTGACTCCAGTTTGCAGGCGTCTAATTTCCTCTCCACTGTCCTGAGCATATGTGCATAACAAGGGACCATGGATTGCAACAGATAGCAATATATGCCCTTCAGGAGTCAGCATTCCAGTAACTTTATTCTGATTGGTATTTACCCTTTAAGTACCAAAATCTATTTTCAAATGTAATGAAGGCATTTAGGCACATTGGCAATCAGTAGAATTTAAGTTAAGTACACATTAAATTTTTAAAGTAGGCTTAGTCTTCTAATTTGTGATATTATCTCTTAAAACATTTTCTACATGCTATTTTGAAAATAGTATCTCTATAGTATCTCCAAAAATGGTATCTCTAAACTGTCTTGTATTTTGTGTACTTCTGTTATTTGAACTTTCTAATAACATACTAGTGATTTTTCATTTTTGTTTTAATTTTATTTCAAGTATCTGATATGGTCAATTTAAACTAAGTTAAAATGTAAATATAGTACGTCAAATGCTTAGCTGTCTTAATTGGCATATGTCCATGAGCATCGGTGGCATTTTGGCAGCTTACACTGTGGGGGGATATCTAGGCAAGGTTAGTGAACTAATCTTCTTGATTGTCCCCTTAATCCTCTTATCTTTCCTTTTACAAATTTTATTTGCTAATGGTACTTATATTTTATATGCTTATATAATAGCATTTCTCAAAAAACCCACTATAAATATTCTAGCTACTTTTACCTTCTTTGTGTCTGACACGAACCCTAATTCAATCTCAGAAGAACTGCATTCTAGAAACACTAGTTTATGGAAGAATATAAATACAAATCCTAGCAAGTCCTTTTATTCTACTTACCAGGCAATAAGGTAACAGAAGAATGCCTGTGGTCACCTAGTTGGAAAAAACCCCTTTCTTTAGAAGCAACCCCGCAGGTATAGTAATATACTGTGATTGCATTGTGAAAGTGACCGCAAAAATGTTTTTTGATTTAAGGCTCATTTTGGTAGGAAAATCAATCACTTTGATTGCACTTTTACTGTTCTTCACTCCTAAAGGTTTGTCATCAATATGTTGGAAACATGCAGAAACGCTAAAGTCTCTACTTTCTGGATGATTACAGGTTTACAGATTTGTCTGTGTACAAAGCGATGTAAGAGTATTGGATGTCTTAACCAGCCAGGCTCCTGCTCTTTTTTTTTAAAAAAAAAGCAGCTGTGAAAGAAAGGGAATGAAAAGCAAAGGAAATTAATAACAAATATGACATTTTGAATTTGTTTTTTAATAGACTATTTTCAGGAAAGCTAAAATAATGATGATTGAATAGCAGTATTGTACACAGTTTAAATCCTCCAAAAGGTGAAAGTCAACATGGGATTCTGAGATAAAAAAGACAGATTAAATATTTTGAACATAAAATGCAGTTGATAATGAAATCTATAAATGGAAACCTTTTCTATGTTATATAATGCTAACACATGACATTTTGCTATCCATATAACCTTTAGCTTTTCTGTCAATATTTTTGTGCTGCACTGATTTCAGAAAAGGCATTAAACACTGTCAGAATGGAAGACATGTTTTAATAATAAAGCAATTATTATCCCCTTATGATGTAGGAATATAATAGGTTTTTAATGTACTGAATCAAAGACTATCTGCTTCAATAACTGTGTTGCTAAAACTATGATCTATAATTTATTAAGTGGAAGAAAATTTAATATTAGGAATGGAAACTAAGCACTACAACAAACATTTGTTGCTAAGAGGAACAGATATTTAGCAAATTATGACTGAAGGGTCCAAGTATTAGCATCAACCTAAGGTTTGATGCTTATTTTAAGATGAAAGCAAGTTGAATTTTTAGATTTATAAAAAATTTGTCAAACAGCAGCAGCGGAAATCACATAGTAGTGATTGCATAAGCATTACTTGAGACATTCTGTACAACGGGTAGGACTGTTCCACTTGAATAACCTGTGATATCATTTACAAATACAAGGCATGATCTCTGAGTAATTAAACAAAGCCTTTTCAAGATCCAATTCTTCTCTCTAGTAGCTTTCCTTTTCTTTAATCTTTATCTTTGCTTCCAGTGTGTAATTGGTATGCTGATTGTAGAAGGATGTCAAATAGTTTTTAAGTTGTAGGCCTAACTTTGCCTAAGCAAATGTTTGTGTCTACAACTTTTAATATTCAGAAGTATATGACTGTTTATGCCTGCAACTGTGTATTGTGCAGCTTATCTGATCAGTTTTCAAAGTTTTATTAAAAATGTGATTAACAGTAAGAACAAAATTTTTTCTTGCAATTTTAAATGCCTTTGAAGAAATCTTGTTTCTGTGCTGCTGACACCTCAAACCATGCAAGTATAGTAATACAATATATTATTTAATGAGCTGATTGCAATGATTAGAGGAGTCAGAAGTTTTGGTAGCCACCTGTTTTTACAGAGAAAACTTCAACTTTGCTCTGAAACTAACATCACGGCAGTTTGTGTTCATTAAGTTATCATGACAGAACAGAATTCTTCTTGAAAATTAAGGTCCAAATTCTGCAGACCATGAATCCTATGGGTTGCAGAGAAGCCAGAACAATTTCTGCCTCTCGTTTTCAGCTTGATTTAACAAAAGGTAACAATAGTAAGGCATTACATTTGATAAGTACACGTTTTGTATTGTTTTTCAGTATTGAAGAAAATACTTAACAAATGATCAAGCAGATTTTAGAGTTACATGCCAAAAGCAAAGATAAATTAACAACAAAATGCCCTTTCTTGCTGGGTGCTCTGATATCAATGGAATCATGTAAAAAGCAGTGGAAGGAAATCGCTTCAAGGGTTCACGCTAACTTTCAATTAGGGACATTTTTATTACACTGAAGGATAAAGCTACAGTGGCTGTTGTTAACTTCACCTCATATTCCTGCTGTTTATTTGAACAAAAAGGATAACAAACAGAGTTTATGAAGACACAAGACTTGGTCATGGTTTTGTCATGTAAGTTATGTAGAAGCAAGAATCTGCGAGGGAAGATGATCTTACAAAATGAACCTATATGATACCACATCTGAGGATACGTCTGCACTGTAATGTACCAGAGAAAAAAACCGAGCTAGTGTTAAATGAGTTTTTAATGAGAGATCCTCTGGCTGTGACAGGATGGTAAATTATTCTTACACAAAGCTGGGCTATTACAAATAGATTTGTGTTACCAAAACCAACCACTGATTATCTGTACAGTGCACTGTGCTGAGTGGATGATCAGGAGAACTCGGTGCTACCTCTGAGCTTAGTCAGTACTGCAGTGGCAGAACATCTTGTTCTGCCACCTGCTCCAGGGCAACCTTAAAGTCTAGATTTTCTGAGCCAGAGCTTTAGATTTATCTAACACTTCCTGTATTTCGTCACTAAAGTAAACATTTACTGAAAGCTTAGTCCCTCCTGAGTTTGTTTTAGCTAGGTTTGAAAAGTATCATTATTTTGATTCAGCTATTTAGAACATTCATGCAACTAGCTATCTTGTGAAGAAGTTTGGAAGATTAGTAAAGTAGTCATGAGAGGTTCTTTGGTGCTCATTAAGTGCCAATTATTCATCCTTGTCATTAACAATCTCTTTGGAGAAACTGACCTCCATTGCTTCTGAGACTTGGTTCTGAGAGTGTTCTCATCCCACTAGCAATGACTGTAATTCATGTACCAATTCGAATGTGTGAAATTCATTTTCAAACTAAACTGGCAGCTGGGGTTCAAATCTGCAAAAACAGATGCTGCAAGGGCAAAAAAGTGAAAGCAATTTTCTAGGATAATGTACCACTAGATTGGCTAAAAATTGTTTATCATCAGTAAGTTTATTTCAGAAAGTCTATTCTTTCTACTTTATAATCAGGGCTGTTTGGGGAATTTTAGCACACTGGATTTGACTGAACACTGAATATACCTCAGACTAGAATGATAATAAAACTTCTAGATTCAATTACAAATATTAAACACAGAAGACACACAAGTAATGCTTTCATAAACTTGTTAGTTAAATGCAAATGGAATCTAAACCTGTGTAACAAGTTGGTTGTACTAATTTATTTTACTGCTGCAAGGTTTAGGCTGGGCTGGCCTCTAAATGAACAACAGATGCTCTCTATTAGCTCATCTTCCTCACCAGAAAGAAAGGAAGAGAGAATAAGGGAGAGAGACTTGTGGGTTGAAAAAAACCCTAAAATAGTTTTAATGGAATTTTAACAATAGAAAGAAAAAAAAAAAAGAAAATGATGCAATATATACAAATATATACAAACTCATTATTAGTAATGGGATAACCATCATGTCGCCAGTAGCTGCTAGGAGAACCCTAGGCTGAACTCAGTAGCAGATGGGAACTGGGTTCAGGAATGCACAGATCAGGATGAAAGGCAGAACAGAGAGAGTATTCCTTAGACACTGGCCGGTGATCCCTCAGCTTTATACGAAGCGTGATGCAGATGAGATAGAATACGTTGATGGTCAGTTTTGGGTCACTGTCCTGTCTGCTCTTCCCCACAGGTGTGAGCCCTTTACACTTTTCCACTTCTGGCCTTCCAACTTCGTAAATAAGGAAGTTAACTGACCTTGATTGTTACAGGAATAAGTAAAATAAGAGCCTATTTGCATACCATTCCTTAGCATTAACTGTAAAAATCAGATCTTATCTGCTAGAAACAAACACTGTCTGAAAAATATAGTATTAATTTCAGAGACTGCAGTCAGCTAGAAAATACTTAACTGAAAACTAAAATTACTGAAAATTGGTTCTGTTCTGTTGAAATAACGACAACTGTTTCTAGAGGGAACTTTTTAAAATCAGGTAAGAGCATTTGCATTAAATTTCATTTTTTGCAAGTTGCTGTGATAGCATTTGCAACAACAGTTAATGCTGGACTTTTAACCTTATAGCAGTTGTGAAAAGTACTTTTCTTACATGTGCGTGTTCTCTCTTCAGTGTGCTAGACAGAACTTGCTCTTAACTACTTTGTAAAGGCAGCTTTACTATGGATAATCTGCAACAGCCAATTTATCTTTCTCTCTAGAAACAATTTTTATAACTGCTCTTGATTAATTTACTTATATCCTGATAAAATGTTTTGCTTATCCCTGAGGTAAACCTTTAAAAGCTCTGAACACCCTCTCTCCTAAAAAGAATACTTGCTAGCTTCTTCTTCTAATTGGCTTGTTTGGCTTTGGAACATGATCTCTAGAAATTATAGTGCCCTAAACTTTCCCCTTCCTTGATAAGACACTAAAATAAGAAATTTTAGAAAATGCAGTCTGAAATACCATGCTCGTCAGAGCAGGAAGGATTTACAGCCTCCTTAGGAAGAGGCAGACAGCATAACTTACAGCACCACAAAGTCCAAGGATTCACAGTAAAACTCTTCCTAAACATGAATAGAGGAGATTCATATTCAGATGATTAAATGATTAGAGATGAGGAAAGTGTTCCATAGGAAGGGGATTTAAAGATTGAAGGTGCTTACTTTGGAGAAAAAAATGCAGAGAATAAAAAAATACAGAGAGATATACATATATATATGTATAAAAAGCAATGCTGTAGAGAGGCAATTACTTTTGTTATGTACCAGTGATCTGTATTTCCAGAACAGAAGAAGGATTTAACGAACTTTTGAAAGGGGCATTTTTAAAATGACAAATGTAAATACTTGTTCTTTTTTAAAAAAGGTATAAAAATAGTTGATTTTAGGATTGTCATATACTTACTGAGACCTAAATGTACATTGGTGTCAAAAAGACTTCAAGGTTGAACTGTGTCATTCACAAGTTATTCCATTTATTTGTTTGATTTAGTCTGGAATATTCAGCCTTAGATTTAAAGATAGAGTTCACCATTTGCTGGCACAGGATTTTTTCCACTGAAGTGTTACCGTTGGAGGCAAAGTCACAGCATGTTGTTTTGTTCTGGAAAAATAATTATTGTGTTCCAAAGATATCCCTGTGGCATCCCTGCCAAGAAATTATTTCCCTGTGAGTATACAGCTTGATTGGTTAGCACACAAGAGGAAAAATGCAAAGGACGTATTGCAGCCCCTTTTCATCTTAAAATTTTCACTGTTTCATGTTCTTATGATACAGGCAGCCCAACTGGCATTTGTCTGTTTCTTGCTATTTACTATGCACCTCAAATCTGAGCACATGCATAACAAATCACTGCAGATGCCTAATGGAAGGTCAACTGAAGGTAGCAGAGTGGGCTTTAACTCCACAATTTATAAGTTTTGGAGATAGCACCTGAGTGGCAAAGACTTATTTCTGTAACACACACAAATTAAAACCAATATCTGCCACAAAAAAAAAAAAATAATCCCCCAAAATAAAGTATTTCCAACTGACAGCTATTGTTATGGTAAACTTGAGCTTTAAACTGTTTGCTGTTTTAGATATAGTGCCATTTAAGAAAAAAACAAAACACAACAAAACAACAGCAAACAAACAAAAACCCCAAACAAACAAAAAACTTACACAAAACAACCCACAAGTAGAATATTATAATAAAGATGTGCATTTTTCCCAACTCTAGGATGCTTTTATTTTTGATCAAACTAGTAAAGTATTCACCTTCAGGCTCAGACTGATCACTTAAAATGTCATGCCTATTATTAAAGAGTTGAAGGAAGAGAAAATAAAAATAGTTCTGTAACCTTAACTATAGTGATTGCTGTTGCTCCCTCTGTAGCGAAAGGCAGACTTCTGTCAGAAACCCAGGAATCTGGCTTACAAAAGAAGGCATATTAGTAAAAACTTAAATGACTCAGGCTTTAAAGTAAGTGGATGTATTCAATTAGGAGATGAAGTTAATTAAAGTTGATGTTATTACTAGCTGCTATAATTCCATTTGTTAGCAAGAAAACATTAAGGAACTATATATAGCTAGATTGAGCAAATGGTTTCTATAATTACTCTACGTTCATAGTTAGAGGGTATTATCAGAATCACACACTAAACATGAAAGTGTTGTATTCTCTTGCTGGGGACAAGTGAAGCACGACAAGACAGCCCTCTTCTGCTTCAGAAGCAAAACTTAGGTATCATCATGAGGTGCCAGATACTGTGGATGTTCAGAATAGCACCGCAGAGCAGATAACTTGTGAATGTGTGCTGCCCTCATCAGCGCTTACAAGCAAATGAGTAAAGCTTCCTTAATGTGTTCCTTTCCCCTTGTGGGCAAATCGCTGCTTGACAAATATTTTTTTCCTCTGCCATTAGTAAATTAGTGTTTAAAAAGAAAAAAGTTAGACTTGAAATATCTCTGATATGCCTGCTAGGATCCAGTAGTGAATGGTCATTATAATAAAAAAATGTATTCCTTCCCTAATTTTAGGCTTTCTGCAGCCTAACATAGACAAAAATTGGTTGCTAGGTTTGTTCCATGAAAGACTGACACTTTGAACAAAGTGGTTTCTTTTCAGAACAAAGGATTTTTTTCCCTAAGATTTCATTTTTGAAGGAACCCAATTTAGAAAGTGTTTGGAAATTCTTAAAAGTAACTGAATTTAGGAGTCCAGATTACAAGGTTCCTGTCTCAGCCATAGTGACTAGCTCTCAGGTCTAGCACACTGATAAATCAGCAAGGTTTTATAGTCATGTCTGGACAGAGAGATTAACAGCTTCAGAAGATTCTCAGGTGCAATGCTGGAAAGTCAAGAACAAATCCTGTGAATCCTTGGTTTAGCTGAGACCATGAGAGTTAATGAGTTCCCACCCATACAACAGGGCTAGTGAATGTTAGGAATTCTCTCTGTGCTTTCCTTTTCTAAAACTTTAAGAGAAGCTTCTAGGGCTTCCAGGCAGCATAAAAATTTTGGAGTCTTGTGGTCCATCACCTAAAGTTTGGGACAGCCAGGGGAGTTAATTTGTCCTATGGATCTTTGAAGAAGTGGTGTCCCCAACTCAAATTCTGTCTTTTTGGCAGGACCACACAAGAGCTCAGGCTTGTACGCAAATGTATTCCTGCCTCTAATGTAGGAGCATAAGGGTCCAAACCAGTGAATGGTGTTTCAGTCAACATGCATGGTGAGGATGTGCAATCACTGCTGTCCATTATTGGTCACACTTTCTTTACCACATTTGTCTTGCAAAAATGCCAATTTTGGTACACGTGCTCTTCTTTTCTTTTTTAATCAATTTACATGAAAATAAGTTTGGAAATAAAAATTTCAAATGTTACCAGAATGTTTCCAAGACAAAGAGGTTAGAGACATCGTATTTAAACAAATATATAAAAATTGATTAATTTTTCTCTTAGAAGTTTAAATGCCAGGTTTCATAGCTTGATAGAGAAACTATTTAGGCTCTCAAATCCTTGCTGCAGTGCTGTTTTTTAATCAGGTAATCAGATGAGCTTCAAGGCTACATGAACTGAAAACTCTATACAGTGCTTAAAAATGAATATTATTTGTGAAATCAATTGTGCTACAATAACTGTTACAGGTCTCATTTGAATATCTTTGAAGCTGATAGGATTTGCATATAAATCTATATCCTCAAAGTAGTGTGGGAACTGATTTTTTTAGAACTCAAAACATATTGTGCAATAAAACTTCATTGAAGGATCTTCTGTATGTTGGGGATAATATAAAATTTTTGAATCTAAATCTAGATCACAGAATCACAGAATTATGGGGGCCGGAGATCATCTAGTCTAAACCCCCTGCCCAAGCAGGTTCACCTAGAGCAGGCTGGACAGGAACACATCCAAGCAGATTTTGAATATATCCAGAGAAGGAGACTCCACAACCTCTCTGGGCACCTGTTCCAGGGCTCTGTCACCCTCAAAGTAAATAATTTTTTCTGCATGTTCAGATGGAACTTCCTGTGTTCCAGCTTGTGCCCGTTGCCCCTTGTCCTGTAACCAGGCACCACTTAGAAGAGCCTGACCCCGTGCTCTTGATACCCACCCTTTAGATAACTCTTGATAAGACCCCCAAAGATCAATCAGTCTATCAAATTAAGCAAATACAGTAAAAGCATCAATATACCGCTGTTCCATATTTGGTACAGTTTTTACCTTTGAGGATGCAAGATTTTATGCTTTCTTTCACAAGTTAGTTTGTTCTTTTGAAAGGGAATCATCTTAGTTATTAATGTATCGGGGGAGTCAAATATTTCACTTTCAATATATGATTCTTAAAATATCTGCCTTACCCCCTAAGTTTTGCTTCAGAACTTACTGATCATGTCAGCAAATGTTCTACCTCTGAGCGAAAGGGTAACTATTAAATTTGAAAGGTAATCCTGTCCATACCACCCCGTTAATCCCCACCATAAATAGAGCTGGAGGCACTCTTTGGGTCTACAATTACCTCAAGGGTGTGAAACAGTCTAAGATCAATATAGAAATGTTCTAATCTTCTAAAGTAATAGTCCCAAATGCTATATTTTAGTATTGCAAATGATCTTATCGTGGGACATTGCTTTCTTCAGGGGGGAATTGCACATGACAGCACTAAATGGGTGCGGGAGCACCAGCTAGGGCAGTTTTCCTCCAAGCACGCTGGAACCGTCTCATCAGCAGAATTGCTAAATTTCTCCTTTTCCAAGTGGTGCACATGACTTTCTACTGGAGCTGCATACCTCTCTGTAAACAAACTTTGCTGCATAGTCTGCAGCATCAAAAAGACCATATATATGTTTTTTGCTCAATATGGCTTCTAAATAAATATTTGTTAATACTGCATTAACGTAATCTGCATTAACTGCAGATGCCCATTTTTAACTTACTCTGTTACGAGTCACTTTGCTTAGTATTTTAGATCTTGATCCTACCTTTCTGCTTATAGGTGAATGTCCTCAAGACATTAACTGTTTCTGATGACCCTTTTCACTCTAACACCATTCATGCAGTTTACTGAAATACAATTTTCTTTGTATCTCTATTTGAAGAGTTCCATGCTAAAATACAGAACAACCAAGAGTATTAATTAATTATTAATTCCAATTATTATTGGAACTTGATGATCTTGAAGATCCCTTCCAACTCTAACCATTCAATTCTAACCAATCATAGGATTAAAAAGTATTCATTCTGATGAATGCTTCTCTGAATTGAAAAACAAGATGATAGAAGATTTAATATTCTATGCTTTCCCTTTTCTAGTCATGCTCTTTTTGATGCAAATTTAAAAAATTTCTAAGGGCTCCTCAGTAGTTAGCCCTTTAGCTGTTTTTCTGCCATTATTAATTCTTGCATACTGGCAGCTCTTACTTGAGAAGTTACCACTAACATTCACTGTCATCATTAGGAGACAACTTTAAAGTGATTGGAATATTTATCTAAAGGTGTGCTAGCACTCTCGACTGGACTATAAATCATCCTAACTGACTTATGCTTTGTCACCCTCTGAAGCTTGACCCTTATTTTATTAATCCACAGGAGAAAATATATTAGAGAGGAGTGGATAAAAAGAATAATAAATTAGCTGAATAGTCTCTAAATAGACATAGCTGTCTGCAGAGAACAGGGTAAATTTGAAGAGTAAAAAATCAGAGAAGTGTTTTATATGGAAGCTAAGGAAATAATTCTTTGAAATTATAATGTGTGGTATCATAAGTTATATTCCGTAATCTACATAATTATGTAAA
>JAOXJM010000004.1:8786131-8809099 GCA_026413425.1 Tringa solitaria
GTGCTGCATCGGAATGATGTAACATTCTGACTAGATTATGGATACCAGACATTACAATGCATTATTAGACTGATCTTTGAATCAATTATGGATTTTTCAAGCTCTGTTTATGTTGCTTTTTCATAATCTAAGATTTAGCTCTTACATTTTCATAAAGGAAGCTGCAGTCCCCTTGAAAGTAAATAAAATTATGAAATAAGTCTTCTAGAAGGGGAAGAGATCAGGAATGTAATCACCAGTACGTGAAACCCAAAACTCTTTGTTTCTCAGCAGATGTGTTACTGAATAGAATGGCCAGACATTAGCATTTTTAATGTCTTCTAACAGCATATGACAAATGTGTCATGAATAATTAGATATTACTAACTACTGAACAGTGCTTAATTCACTTACCTGCCGGTACATTTGACCTTTCTATCTGACAGCTCAAGTTGAGTAAATGCTATCTCTGGCTCTGAACCACCAGCTGCATAGGGCAGAAAGGTCAGTCCTTCACATCACAGAGTGAAAGCTCTTCATACTGAATAGTAATGCAGCTCCTGAGTTTCTACGATCTGAATGAAACTGCCTGGATGGTCACTGGTGTGAACCAGTGTGAACTGTACTTTGCCCTCTGATTAGATGGTGTACTAGCCTTGTGGTTTTAATGCAGGTGACGCAAGAATTAATTTCAATGAAATAAGATAAGAGTTCCTCAAGATATACATCTATATCCATAACTATATGACAAGAAACTTCTTCTTACATATTAAACGTCACACTAGCCATGTCCTCAGCTACTGAAAACTCCATTTCAAAAATCTCTGCTATCTTCTGCTACCTATAGACTTAGTTGACTGCATTGTTTGAAACAGTGTACTGAACTTCAAATCTTTAGATATACTAAAACCTACAAACTCCTTTGAAAATGCTGATGAGACTATAGTGGATATGTGTGTGTTTTTAAGTATTTTGCTGCATTTGTTTTAAATTTGTAAGGTCAGGTTTACAATATTGTGCTAGCTTAGAGTATTCTTCACACGTATCTCCAAGGCTACGCTAGCCAATAAAATCACATTTACAGCTGGAATAGAATTGATTACCTTAGCAACCTTTGCCAATGTTGTCAACAATTTACATTTTAGACAGAAAATAAGGTTACATTAGGGGCCAAGACCCTGCTCCAAATGCCATTGAAATTAATGGAAACTTTCACACTGACTGCAGAATACCTAAAGGTCAGGCTCTAAAGTCCAAATTCTCATGCTGGAAAGCTGCCCAGCACACAGAGTTGGCCACTGAACAAATAGGCATGGAAAGAAACTCGGATCAGGTAAGTACGTTAACTATAAGGCTTAGAAGGAGGCAGAATTTTGCTGCAAACAGTAGAAAAAAGAGCAGAGAAAGTTTTTTATTTAAAAAAACCCAAACAGATCAGTGCCATTTTAAAAAACAACTCCTAATTGTTACAGTGATATTTTGATTCACTACGCTTAAGACAAAAAGCAATTAATATAGAATTTATTTATTTGACTTATTTTTCATAAAATAGAATAGTTTGATTTTCTTTTAACATAAACTTCTAAGCATACAATATAATAAATATGTTAGAGTGTATTTGGAAAAAATACATAGAAACATTACCAAAACGAGCAAAAAGCAGTTGGATAAGAAAAGAAACAATTAAATTTTTCAATGATCCAATGTGTTTGCTGTGATTAAAGGGAAAACTGGGAAAACAAAACATTTTAGGGGGGAACAAATGGGAGTATAGATGATTTAGACTGTGGAAAATCTCAATATGTAGTTCAAACTGTGCTGAACTCTATGAATGAAAATGGAAGTCGCTAAATAGGAGAAAAAGTAAAAGAGAAAGTGAGATGGCAGGGTCTTCCCCATGAAGATCATGATAGAGGTTTTGTGGTGCCTTGTCACATTTTTCACATCTGTGAGAACTAAATTTGTAATCATTCTAAAGTTAAACCTAATTTAAAGCCCAGTGAAGTTGATGTGGTGCTAGAAAAGTCATTTTTTTTATGAAGCTGCCTGTTAAAGTTTACCTTTCTCAGCATCTACTATCTAGTCTCTGTCGTTGCTTCTTAGTAAAAATGCTTTGTGTGTATGCTTGAAAGATGCATTTTAATGATAAGATGGGATGGGAGCCTTTGCAGCTAAACTGAGGAAACAGGAATTAAAGCAGCATTGAAATGAGCTTCTGTGCTGTGCTTTCCACTGTTGAGGTGTGCTGCAGCTGTTTCTCTTCAGGGGAGCAAGCACATAATATGAGAAAACACAGTGTCTTTGCTGAAATAAGTTGCTGTTTTGTCATGGGAAGATACGACTATAGGGGAGGAATGTGCCATTGTTCATTTACATCAAGAGAAATACTAAGCAAACAAATAAGAAGATTCCTTGTTTTTTGACTGATGTGAATGCATTTAGCACACATATATAAGTATATTATGCAGCACAAGTCCGGTTATGTTGGTCTTGATCCATAAAAAAAAGAAGCCCTGAGTTTTCCTTCCCATCCATTTGGTTATTGACTGTCTTGGGAGTATTAAAAAAAATTGGAAAAAAAGACTTCTTTTCTATATTTGTAACTTCTTTAAGTCTGTGGGAGTCATCTAAGCGCAGGATTGTGTAGTACATATTATTTTTTGTGTTTGATCTTAAGTGAGAAATTGGCAGATACTGTATTTACAAATGCATGAAGTTCAGAGGCCAACTGTAAAAACAACTTCATTTTTTTCATATAAAAAATCATCACAAATTGTTTATCATTCACTGTCTGTCACAAAATATAATCATTCACAAGATGGTTTTAATACTGCCAATTGTGAATTTGTGTACGCATCTGACAACATATTGAAGATAAAGCAATTTACCCATTTCACTAATTTTAAACTGCATGCCATGACTAAGCATAATTAAAAGGAGCAAATGTAAGGAGTTTCTTTCAGCATCACTCACATGCCTATTGGATTGGTAAACTCTTGAAGACTGGGATTATATCTACTTTATTGGTTCAGTCCTGTGCTTTTCAATGATAAATGATGTTTTTACAGTTAAATAGGTCATTATTTTATTTATGGGAATATTTACAAGAATCTGATCCAAACTGTGGTTGCTTAGCATTTTCATCATCATTGTTACCTGGGACATAACTTTTAATATATGTTTTAACCACACTTGAGTTTTAAAATATGTGAAGTCCATCCAGTGACTAATACATCGGGTATTTTTTGTGCATTCAATGCTTCTGTTGGATAAAGTACCAGACAGGCCAATGTGTGGGTGATCATTTGCTCTAGATGCTTCCTAATGACATTGTTTGTATAGGCTATTAGCAGGAATGATTCAGCTGAAGCTTAAGATCTATTACCTGTGCTACTCACAGAACTCATAACTGGGAAGATCTCTTGTTTCTTTCCAAACAGCATCTGCTCTTTTCTGCTCAGGTATGTGTCTGCTAATCAACTTGCTGTGTTGGCTTTCATATCCCTGCAGCTTTTGCAGGCTTTCATTGTCATTAGGATTTCCAGAATCTTCTCTATCCCCTGCATGGAGGTAAAAACTTTAATATTTTCTCTTCACTACGTAAAGGTAGTCCTCCTTTTTTGGTAGAGTGAAATGATAAAAAGGCTTTCAGACAGCTTGTGTATTCAGTCTCATAAATTATTTAAACATATTTGTGTGTTATTTTACCAGGCAAATACTGGGTTCTTACCATATTTATCATTACATTTTTTTTGATATTTTCTGACATGTATTATAGTATCATTAAAACTTTTCAGCAGTGTTGAAGGAACTCATGCCTGTAGCCAAATGGAAAAGTAATATGGTCATTTCTTTGCATTCACAATGAATTTTCTGTGCTGTTCACCCCAAGGCTCTTAGTATTGAGTGAAATGCACTCCTTAATCAGACATGAGACCTCATTGTAATTGTAAATCTGCAGTCAAAAAAAGCCTTAAGAGTACTTGCAATATAACTGTAATATGTTCCAAGTTGAACAGTTACAGCTCAGTGTTTAGATTAATATGGAGTGCAGAGACTTAATGCATACCTGCAGTATGCAGAACTTCTAACTTGCAATTGGAATGGGAATATCGCTGTGGATTTGACTTACAAGTTTTGAAGGTAAATATTTTTTTTGCTTATGTATACAGTACCTGCTATGCACATAGTCATACACATGAATTTAAATAAAGTGGCTATCTCCTTAATCTGTTGGATAAAATATATCTTTTAGGCCCCCAAAGTTAATGTTGTTATGCATTGAGAAGATGAGCTAGTCAAGCGACCATGTCAGTTAAGTGTCTCATCACAGGGAAACAATCTCTTCTGTAAAATGGTCTGTGGAAACTTAAGGAGTGTGTTTGGAGTTTGAGTGCGATGAGTTATGAGGAAAGATGGCTGGCTGATAGTTAAGTAAACATTTGTTGTCTTCTGTGTTTGAGTACTGCACAAGGTGGTTTCTTAGCTCTCTGGAATTGCTGCATGCAAATAATATATTTTTTAAAATTAGACAAAGAATTGTTAGTAATTGCTGTATTGTGTTAGCAGGAATTTTGAAGTTACCAATACCTTCTTGTCTGACAACAACCTAGGTCAAAAATATCACCCTCAGAGCATGGGAACTGCAGTTGAAGGCAGGCTTCAGAACAGCAATTTTTGAATTTATATTTTGCTGTAGTGCTTCACAGGTCCACTTTGACATAAATTCAGATCATGAAACTTCTCATCAAGTTATTTGCTCCAGTTCTTCTTTGACCCCATCTTATTTATTGTTGTTGTTAACCTCTGTGCAAAAGGAACGCGATCTATTTGCAAAGCAGCAACATAAAAGAATGATAGCATTGTACAGCTGATCAATTTTTCACACATGAAAAGTACATAGTATCAAGATGAAGACTGGGCCTGGATGAAGGAAGGAGGTTTCATCAGCAGTCAGGTTTCTCTGCTAGGTTAAACCATTAGTAGAATATAGCTTAAAATCAGAGACACCCCAATGTTCACCAAATTCATGCTTCTCATCTGTTTCCATTTATTATAAGGGGTTATCACTAGATAGGCATTTTGCTGTTGGTAACAACATACAGTTTTAACAATGCCTTAAATACAGTCATGCATTACCTATAGGTGTGAAAAGTAAGAAAATAAGCCATTGAAGCTTGTACTAAAACTTTGTGGCTTTACACACCATTGTCTCCAAAGTTACCCTAACCTACTATCAATAATGTTAGTATTCTCCATACAAATTTATTTTGAGGAAAGCCAAAATCCACAAGAACTGTTGTGGTTTGTGTTCTTCATCTATCTTGGATTTTATTTTTAGAGCCAACAGCCTCCAGTTGAATAAAAGGACCAATATCCATTGAGAAAGTAGAGAAAGGGAATAGGAAAATATAAGCGAATGGAAATTGCCAACAATGGGGGGAAACACTTGGTGAGAGCTAGGGGAAAATAAATGGAAAATGAGAAGAAATGATTCCTCAAATCTTGGCTTAGTGATGCTTTCTGGATCAATGGATATTACAGAAATACATCTCCTGTGATTAAAAAGTCTCTACTAAGATAAGGAGCATTTGGGGGCACAGTTAGTGCTGCTGAATATTGCTAACTAAATCTTTTTTCCCAAGAATAGGACAGTAAGCACTGATAGTTTCCAAGAATTTGAAAAAATAACCTTTTGTTTAATTAAATGGAGAAAGCTCCTCATTGAAACTTTCTTGTTTGATCTGAGTTTTTTGCAGAAGAACTGACTATTCCAATCACTGTCATTATTCGTAACTATGAATGGTGATGATCTATACAGCCTTCAGATTGCTGGGGTCAGATAATAACAGAAGAATGCAAGTTTGAAAATCCTGGAGGTTTCTAACTTGATATTTCTGGTTTTTTGTGTGTGGCTTATAGTTTTTTCTTAGCCTTAGTTCTTCTTTGTGGATATATATTTCAGATTTCCAAATGATGACAAAAAGATGGCATACCTGAAATGGTATTATAAGAATGGTATAGTTTTAAAATGCTTGATAGAGGAACTCTAGGTGACACCACATGATCTAATGCCATTGAAATTGCCTATATTTCTTGTAAAGCAGTTCTACCATGCTTTTCCAGATGCACCTGCAAAAGTTAATGATGCATTCATGAGATTGTATTACACTGCTGTAGATTTGTCATGAATGCTGCAGAAAATGAACCAACTCTGAGTAATAGGGGGGCACATTTGCTGACAATCCTGTGCGCTCCCGGTGAAATACTGATCTGCTGCTTACTGACCTGTTTCCTACACCCTCTCTCTCATCTATAGCCCTGTAGCATTTACTGTAGGTTACTGTGTGAGTTTACTAGTTATTCCTCTAACAAATGTAGTGGTCAAGCTCTAACTTCACACTCTTGTGTCTCAATGTTTCCCTTTTTTACTCTTTAAAAGATCAATGGCTCCAGTTATACTCTTCATACTGTTCTGTACTCTGCTTGCTGTGGAATATCTGTCTTTACAATAATCCAACAAAAACATTCATTGAACAAGCAAAGAGGTCGTTTTGTAAGTTATTATGTCATTTATATTGATTTTTGCCAGCTGAAATTTTGGACTAATATTTTAAACGTTCAAAATATGTGTATCAAGATAATGGCGCAGATTGTAGCTGGTCTCTGAAGGTGTATGTATAGCACAGTGAATATTACTCAAAGAAACTTCTAAATCTCTCTTGCTGAGGACCAACAACAGTGAAAACCAAAAGTCCTTAAATTCAGAAGGTGCTAATCTCTTACTGATCTTGAGGCACAGTAGGATACACACTTTCATCGACTGTTCTGAACACGGGTAAAATAGTTGGCAAAAGGAAAGCTTCCTTATTTTACAATAAGCCGCACAGCAAACACTGCCCTAAAACCTGGGTTAGAGGCCAAGTGGAGTAAAAATAAATTTTAATACTGCAGAAATAACCTTTTACTCTACAGAATCCACAATCATATGTGCTACATCTGCAGATCTATATCCAGTATGGACTTACCCTATGAGATCTCTAGCACAAGGCTAGTGTGGCTGCCAAAGACTGAGCCCTTACTAAAATCAGTCACTTTGGTGGCAACATAATTAAGTTGGTATAAAGCATTTAACAAGAGAAGTCCAATCCAGTTTACAATCCACATAGAAACACAGGTAAAGAATGGAACACATCTAAGCATGTTAGATAGAACTAGATTTGAAAGATAAAATTGGCTGTATTATATGTTTTCAATGTGTATGTGCTGTGTTTTTATCCTGTAGCACGTTGTGGTATATGTTAGTTCATGCAAACATAAAAATAGACTGCATGCATTGTAGCATTAATGTCTGAGGAATTATTTGTAGGTTTTACAGCTTTTCAAAACTTAAGACAGTATAATTCAAATCTTAATTGCTTTGCAATGAAGCAGTTGTTTTCAGATCTTCTTCATTCTTAGAAAATCTGTAGCACAGCTCTCAGAGGCTTAAGAAAAAGTACTTTGTGGCCTTTCCCTTATTCCCAGAATCTTCATGCATAGATGTATGTCTGCATCAGTTGTCTCATCTCCAGACTAATTATCTCATTTACATATTTCATAATTTCTGCTTAGAATGCTCCATGGGACAGCCAAGATTTAAATCATGAGTTGTCAGACACAAATAGTTAAGGGAGGGATGCATTTTTATTTTATTAAATATTATTATGAATTGCACGGTACATTTAGTATAAACAGAGTAATATGTCATGTGATGATTTGTATAAAATATTATGTTAAAGAATTGTTGCAAGATGAAGCTCCCAGAACTTAAAATATGCTAAAATTAGGGGGGTTGTGCAATATTCCCTGATCGCCTCTCCCACGCTCCAGTATTACTCCCTGTGCATTTTGAGAGTCTTGAGTTAATGAACTTGTATCTCTTTTCTTATTTCCTTTAAGGTAATTTAAAGATTCTCACTCTCATACCTGTTACATTTTGCAGGTGTCATGTCATAGAAGTAAAAAATTGCTCACAGCAGAATGGCATATAACTGGTAAAATAGTGACCTAGTGGGCAAGTGAAAATACAGCAAGTTCTCATAGCTGTAGGTCAGTCACCTCTAATTAAAGATATAACTTTGGCTCCTTTCATGGTCTCATGCTTAAGAGGATAATATAGTTGAAGATTGCCTCAATATATAAATTTCAATGTGAATTTGGGACCCTTGATACCACCTAAATGACTAGTACAAGTCTCCCCTTAAAAAGCAGGGACTGCTTGAGGTTTCTAGGTAAGTTTTCATGTTGCTATTGTATGCCCTTAATTTAGGTGTCTTAGTACCTTGAGTGCAGGTGGGCTCTTTTCTCTCAGTGGTTCCTTCAGGGAATCATACCTCCTAACTCTATTGGAAGGTAGAAACCTTGGTAGTCTGTTCAATGCAGGCTGTGTGACTGTTACACATTCTGCTTTATAGGCTTCTATTGAGTGAGTTATTTCACATGCAGAGTGCAGAAATGTCATGGTTCACTGGCTAATGGCTGCTAGCCCACTTCCTTGTATAGCAAGATTAATATGCTATAGGATGAGCCAAATAAGCACCCTCGACAGGCAGGATGTGTGTCCTTTCAGTGGCTGAAACAAATACTTATCCCAGTTAGTACTGACCTTTCAGTTTTACTGAAAGGCAGCTTAGTATTGTTCCTTCATTTGAGGATAGATTTTGCTACTCTTCCTCTGCTAAGTACTGCTAAAGAATAGCAGAATATGGGCTGTAATAAAATGTAGACCTTCACAGAGATGGTAGGTGATCCTTTGTGGTCCTTCTCTCCCCTGAACTGTACCATCAGTCACTTTATGCTTGATCTTTCTTCATACTTACCACTGATCCATAAAAAGTAGTTTCATAATAAGTGAACAGAGAAATTTCTGAAGACCACCTGTCCACAGACATCCTGGCTGGATTGCTGTCCTTAAAATGAAAACCCCATCTGAGCAGCTTCTAATAAGGAAATCTTCTCAGATTCTCATAAAAGGCTGAGATCTATATGTACAGCTATGAAATCAATAGGCGGTTCCTGAAGTCACGGCATGTAAGAGGCCAACTATTATAATGCATATTTGTCTGCAGTTCTGGAATTAGTCTGCAGCTCTGGAAAAATAATTCTGCTCAAAACAGTATCAAGTCTGTCTGAATAACAGAAGTAATGAAAAAAAACCCCAAACAACCAAACATACTCCCCAGCCCCCAAAACAAAACAGAAAAATATTTTATGACATAGAGCTCATGAAAATTTTGAGAACTATTTTCCTTTATTCTTGTCAGCACTGTCTAATGCTTTATACTGCCTGTGGTAATGAAGCGGGCACTCAACTGGTGTTTAGTGCACTCTTAGATTCAAGGTGTATGGAATTTAAGTATATGATAGAGCTCATTTATTGCACCTTCACACAAAGTGGCTTTTTCATACACGCACAAAAAAATGTTGAAACACAAACACTAAATATTTCACAGTCATGAAATTAGAATTGAGTTCGTAAAATCACAAAATGATGTTTAATAGCTCAGCAGCTGAAATTAGTATGTTTATTCCTTTCCATGTACAGAAGAGCTTATACCTTACTCATCCTCAACCAACTGAAACTATAAATAGATTAAACACAAAATCAGCTAATCTAGGGTGTATTTCCTTTTAACATGTATAGGGCCTTAATACCTACAGCATGCATTACTTCTTGCATTCACTCTATTTTGGTAATTCTACCCAGCAGCCCTGTTTTCTCTGTCTGTGTTTTAACCTCACCGTTGCGTTACTCAGACTTCTTATGTGCTCAGTAATTTCTGTCAAGAAAGAAACAAGAGTTGCCAGGGCCTAATGGCTTTAACTTTAAATGTCCCATTTAATTACAGTTTCCTAGACTTTTACGCTGTTCCATATGCATTTTTGGCAGCTCTAAGAAAAAATGAATTCAGCTAGTAGTAGCACTGAAAGGGTACCTATTTTTAGACTGAATTTTGTGGATTCCAGTATTTAAACCTGTGAAAGGCACTGTGTCCTGATAAATTCCCATCTCTATATTTTAGTTGTTATTTTTCAGTTATAGAAATAATTTACTTTCCATAGGTATTTTACCCTTAAGGGAGTATGTGCCTAATAGATAAAGGATTGTAGACGTTATGTTCAAATCTTAAAGGCACATATAAACACCTATTAAATTATCTGATGTTTCTTTGTACACTTTATGAAACATGCCAGGTTTCCCCTCAGTAGTCCTAGGCTTACTGGAAATGACGTTCCTGAAACTGAAAGCTTCTAAACAGCGAAGCAATACCTTTTCTTCTTTTTTCTTTATAAGGGAGTCAAATCTCCAGATAATTAATTCATTGATTATATTCAGGTACAGTTTCCACTTATATGACTGGAAACTAAGTCTAGATAAGGATGTTAAAATTTGGCCTGGTGCTATCTGCCCCTCTCCTGAAGGAAGCAAACAGTAAATCCATATTGTTTCTGAAAGGCCAAATTCAAAATTACTTACCACTAGTTTAGCTCTATCTTCTTAGAAGTCAATAGTAAATCTGGTATTAATTTTAATGTGAATGCTTAGGTCAGTTCTGAAATTCTGAGAATCTAGATTGACTAGCCTCTGTAATGCACTTTAGCGTCTTCCTAAAGAAGCACAAAATGCATTGTGAAGTTTTCCAAATGCAGTGAGTCCTGAGGTTGGATCCAGCTAACTCTTGTTAAAGTTCAATAACCCAGAACTTTGTAATTGGTACAAACTTGGAGTTCTCTGAAGTGAGTGTAGAGAATATGATTTTAGATTGGGTCCTGAGCTGCTATGCTCTGCTAGTTTGGAAGCAAATTATAATCATTCCTATTTTAAAAGTGCATATTCTTATCATTCTGAGCAATTGAGTAAAATTACATTGCTTGTAAGAAGAGCTTTCTAAAAGAGGTGCTGGGGTACAATAATAATAATGAGCTTAGTAAAAATGCTTAGGCAGAACGTGATCTCACAAAAGCAAAATGTGGCATAAGGCTAATTTATAAAACTGCCTCGTTAACTGAAATTATTTGTAGCTTGTCAAATATTAAGTTGCTCAAATTAGTTCTTGTAATTGAATTTCAGAGAAATAAACTCTGTTGTAGTAATGAATTTAGTAGATTGTATGTTTTGTGTATTTTCTCCAAATTAAGACTAAGTAAATACATGGTTTATTCTTTTGACAAATTTGTCTTTTTTAATGTCTGAAAAAATTGAAAAGTTAAATGTCTCTTTTATTTGCATTACACTTAACATCAATTTGAAACTTAAGTGAGCTTGAGAAAACCACAATTCATCAGAAACAAATTTTGTAGGATGGTGTGTATTGTCATGTTCATTTTGAAAAAGAAATGACTCTGCCTGATAATGGTTTTCTGCTATTTGCTCAGAGTTTAGGTTGTATTTACTCTATTTTTCTAGTCTTAAATGAATCTACACATTTATTTCGTACCTGACATACAGAACTTTTATAATAGAAAGAAAACCCAGTTTCATCACTTTCCTACGAGACAATCTTCAATAAATTTCATTATAACTGTATAGCAAAAATGATAGCTAGTCATGGGCCTGAGCACAATAAAGATTTGCCTGTATAGCATGTAGATGACTTAAAAAGCACTCAGGATTCTACTACTTGCTAATGTCCTAAATTGCTATTAATTCCTAAATCTACCTTTGCCCATGATTTCTCTGTTTCTCAAATATGCATAAAATGTTGCTTCTAGTTGTGTTTATGAGTATCATCAGTTCTCTATGATGCCTAAGAAAACTGTTTATGAGATCCATACCTTTTTAGGATGTCCCTAGGCTTCCTGTAATGAGTTTACCTGTCTTATTATGTCTACTGCAGAGCCAAAGTGTGGCAAAGACATTTCAGACATCTGCTGAAAAAAAGAACACCACAGAGTCTGGATTAAGGGGGTTTATGCAGCACATGAAGTTGTACTGCAGTACAGCATCTTTTAAATAAAAATAGTCTGGAAGTAAAAGGATAGGGATTAAGGAATTGGAATTTTTTTCCCAGTGTAAGATGTCACTACCCTATAAAAGATACTGTGTTAACAGTAACATGGTCCCTTACTACTGATAGGTTTTGTTAGCATTGATAAGAATAAAAATGCTATTAAATATAATGCTTATTATTACATGATGTATTACATAATGTAGGGCTTTAGTTATAAAATCTAATCTTCTTTAAATACAACTATATCTACACTACCATCGATACCACTAGACAAAAAGAAAAAAGCTACCTCTAAATAAATAATTCATGTGAAATAAGACAAAAGGTAATTGAAATTGATGTTTAGTTGTCTGGGTGATGAAGTGGAATAAGATCCTCTTCAGTGTTATCACTGAAAGGAACCGTGGGCCTTTGTGGTTAACCAACCACCCTGCGCACACACTAGGCACACTTAGCTCCTTCACAGAGTCTCTAAGGGCATAGCAGATATCCAGGATGCTGTTCTGTCTCTAATTGCATCAGAGGTGATATCTGCAGTCTGGGACCTTTGAAGAAAACCCTGTATTTTATAACTCTGTAAATTTAAATCCCACTGGGAAAATCAATAATACTGTTTTTGCAACAGTCAGTTCAAATCTTTTCTTTAGAGTTGAACACTGTGGTGGAGGGTTCAGTGTTGGAGAATTTTTTAATAGTGGTTGATGTTCTGCCCAATTGCTCACCTGATTACAGCCTCAAGTTGTTGTATGCAAAGTTGTTAGGCTTTGTAAGCATTTGATAAAAGCTGTAGCCCCATATTTTGTAGCAGTATTTTTCTAATTGTGCTCTTGCCTAAGTGTCTGTGAAAGATGTAAATATCAGTGGTTTTTTCTGGAAGTAGATAAAACATGCATAAATAATAACTATGAGCAATACAGGGATGATAATTTAACTGCTGTTTCTTTAATAACCTGCAGTGTGCATGCAAAAAATATTTTTGTTCCTGGGTACAACTGCTTAGTCAAATTATGGGACTTTTCTGCACTGTAAGACAAAATTGGCAGGTGTGTGGTGCTTATTCCCCAGTGGCATGTGCAAGAGCCTCTTGTGAGGGCAGCAAGAGGGAGACCATGGCAGAGGTTTGGGTTTGGAGTCTTCAGACAATATTTAAAAAGCAAATAGGAAACCTTTGATGACACAAAAGCTTCCACTGCTGCTTTGAGAGTGCTTTAAAAAACTTTGGTATCACCTCAATGGAATTGACATAATGTGGAAATAGAACTTTTGGGGGTTTAATATTTTGTGTGGAGTTTCCTCTGCACTTCACTGTGAAGTACAGATTATAGAATCATAGAAGTAGTGGAAAATATACATCTAGATTTCTAGTCTTCAAAGAAAAGTATCACAAAAACTATCAAAATTACTTTAGATCAGCTCAAAGCTTGTGTATGTGTAAGTAAATAGCATTACTGAACTTTATATCAATGGCTTTTTTTTTCCTGTAGGTCTCCTGTTCTCTCCTTTATATGTAATTAAACATGTAATCAATTATATTTTTACCAAGTGTGTTTCACATGCATTCTTTCAGGGGATTTTGGCAACAATTAACATTTCTTGCTCACTTCGTTGCAGGAAAATTGGGCTAAACCACTAATCTAAAAACGGTAAGCACCATATTGGAATGAAGGAAGATCCTTATTTCATTTATTTATTTGTTAATATATCAGATGTTTAATGAACTAGCAAGATTAGGTAGTAACAACAACAACATTTTTGGTAACAGTGGTGCTTTCCCAGGAGCTGTAGTACCTGTTTTGGTCACTGAGTGAATGTAGTAGTGCTTTAACATAGAGTGCTGTTACCACTTGTCCTGGTTTGAGGTAAACCACGACACCACGTACCCTTGGTAGCCCCTCTCATTCTGCCTCTGAATGACTTATGGGTGCAAGAGTCCGATACTTTCCAGTTAACAAGGTAACTGTGGTTTGCAACAAAAATCAAGGACTGAAACTTCGGTGGGACAACCGTTTGACAAACAAAAGCAAAGAATTGCTTTTAATAGCAATAAATAAGATACATAAACAATAAAATGTAGTTTAGTATCATTTTTGTTTTGAGCCGGACACTAGTGGCCATCTCAGATGGACAACCTGGCCAGTATATGTCACTGGACTAGAAGATACTACCTGTTTTCTATACCATATTCAACAAGGGGAAAATGCCTTTTAGAAAGAAATGCTGTTATTCTGAATTCTGCAAACTGTCAGCCTTTGCTATCTATCTCTAAGTAATTATCACAGTACCACAGACAACGCAAGGGAACTGTGATGCAGCAGTAGAAACTGGGAGATAAGATGATGTGCACTTGATTCAATAGAATAACCTGTACAGAGTTTCTAAGAGAAGGGTCAAACAGATGTTTCTTTATAGATTGTAGTATTACATCAAGAGCTGTAGCAATAAATTTTACATTTTTATCCTTCACTTCTGATAGTACTGCTTACAGAAAAATCCTAAAAAACAAACCCCCACTGTTTCTCACTGGACGTACATTTATTACAAATCCTTATTGCACAGAAAGATTTTCAAATAATAATTATTCACCACGAGAGTTTTTTCCTCATCTGTTTTTCAGTTTTCTGCACTAGACTAAACTGTGATATTACATGCCACAAGTGACTGAATTTACTGACAATTTACCTCTGAAAGAAGGATAATGGGAGTTACAAATGAACTGAACAACGACATTGTTAAAGGGATGAACAAAGTACTTTATAGCATCGTTTTTTGAGGTGAAAATTCTGGAACATAAAGCATTATACTCTAAATTAAAAAACTAGTGTCAGGGTAGGAAGTAATATTAAATGATATAATTTGGTTTGCCTTTTTTTTTTTTTTGAGAAAATAATCCGAAACATATGATTTGAAGACACCTATTAAGCAATTTCACTTATATTACAGAATGTCCTGTCTTCAACTCAAAAGAACCCAAATGCATTTACTTACTGCAAATTTAACATAATAGAAAATAGTGCTTAAAGGAAGGTAGCATGTGCTAATGTATGGTCATTAAGATTTATGACAATTGAAGTAACTGACTTCAGATTAGTCCAGAGTTCTATTTCATAAAATGTTTTGTACGCTTATTTTTACTGTGACAAGTCAGCTGCTATGTCAGAGCTCTGCAGTCTGTCTGAAGGAAGAAATACACAGATGGAATTATAGTTTTGAGTTTCTCCTAAATGATGTTGAGGTTTGAGAGTGTCTCTCTGTTATCAAACAGTGTACAAGGAAATGTAAAATACCCCCTGAAGTTGCTGACTACTAATGACCCTCATTTCTGAGTTCCCATGTTAAATTCTCTGTAAAAAAAACCCAAAACACACAAAACAAAACAAACACCCCCAAAACAATAACAGTAGCTCAGAAAACCTTTTCAATGTAAATGTTTTACATACTTATATCTCTAAATGCCATAAAGATAGATGGACCATACTAATATATTCCTTACTTGCTAATATATTCTGTCATTTTGTATTGACCACCTGCTGTCTCAGGTTAGGCTTCCATTGGGGACTTTCATAATCTTTATTGGTGAGAGTGTTTGTATCCCCATGAGGCTAGTTTTGAGGTCAGCATTTATAAGGAAAGGCTGCTGAAGGAGGAATAAAAATAAACATTTTTTCATCAAACCAACACTCTAGTAATAAATAGTGGCTTGACATTGTTTTGAAGCTTATTAGAAGGGAAAAATAGGTGAATGAAAGAATTTGAGGGTTCTCGGCTGTATACTGTGAAATTTATTATTTCATCTATCTTTCAAATCTTGATGAAGAGGACATTAGATAATAACTGGGAATAGTTCTTTCTGTCCATCTTAGGACTTCGTGCCACTTCTGCAAAGAGTGCAGTCATTCTAATAAAACTATATGTAATGGATTTATTCCATTCTGTATGGAACTTCACTTTGAACAGATTCTCTTCTTCAAAATATTTAAATAATATTCATGGTGTTAGAGTTCCTGATTAGGAAGAAGTTTTCCTTTCAATGTCTTCGTATCAGTGTTAGAGAAAACTAAATGTTTCACTAAATACTTATTAAAATGCATCGCATCTCTAGTTACTTTCTTAGGAATAGACATTATCTGGTAATTCCTAAAAAAAAGTTGACAGCATAATTTTTTTTTTTCTACCACTGTTTGAGATTCAAGGTCCGATGTCGCAAATGCTGATGATGACTAAGAAAACAGCAAAAAGATTATAATGAAGTGTAGGTCTGGGATATCAAATGAGACTGAAGGAAAAAAAAGCTATATTCTAGGCAATTGAAGATAAACTACAAAAGAGTAATTTACAAAAAAAAATATTTACATTTGATAGTCGAATCAATTAATATTAAAGACATTGATCTGGAATAAATTTATTTAAAATAGTTTTATAATTAAAGGGTAAATTTAAAGCAAAAATATAGATTGAAGTAGTTGAGAACTCACACATCTGGATCTCAAACATGCCTCCAGATGTTTGGAATGTGAGTATGATTTATCTAATCTGTATGTATAGAAAAAAAGTCTGTTTCAATAAATTGTCAAAGAGACGACAGAGAATAGTCATTGAAAGAAAAGGAAATTATGAACAATGTTAAGAGCCACAAACATAGAAATTAAATACATTTGATTCAGCTTTGTTCTTAATCAATCCACTGTAGTTCTTACTGCCTTTTTGTTCACTCAAAACAAAATTTTCAAATAAAACTGCTTTGTGAAATTACTGGTCTAAGTAAAATCCGTCCTATATTGATTTCAGAAGAGTAAAAAGTGAAGGACTTCCTAGCCAGACCCCCAATCTAGATCTATGTCCTTAAGCTTGATGAAGCTTCTGTACCACTGTTGTGGCTGTTTCACAACTGAGACCATTCTGTGTTCCCCAAACCAAACAAATATGAACTGCTGCAAGGTAGCCCTGCTTAATGTAAAATGTGAGATTTATTACTGGAAGCACAGGCCATGACGTGCAAATCAGAGGAGTAGTTCCATTTTACACTTCAGGTAGCTGGCCAGTAAGGGGAGGTGAGTCTCAGTTCTACAGCAAATAATTCCATGGCATAAAATATGGAGAAGTCTTAGTCTTGTCACTTCCACATCCTATAATCAAGATCTAAACTTACCCAAATCTAGGATTTTTTTCAGTGCTTAAATCAATAAGCAATCTTCAACTTGTTCCTAGTTCTAGATGAATGCTTGTTTTGTGGCTAGCAATGAAACAAAGTGAACTCTAGATCTAAGGACACAGTATTTTCAGAAATGTAATCATTACAGTAATCTGATAAAATCTATTTATCCATAAGAATTACTGTTAGAAGAAATGCTGCTGTTTCGTGGTGAATTAAGTTTGTCAACCTTAGTCTTTTCTCTTCTGTAATTGCAACTACATTGTTTGGGCTAGAGCTGAGGAGAGATTGCTAATAGCTTCTTGGCTGAACTTTCTGCAGTTACAAGTGTTTTTGTTGAAGACTGTCTATTAAATGGTAGAAAACATTGTAATGCATGAAAAACAAGAGCATGGTTCTATGGCTCTGGAGTAAGTTTTTAGTCAGTTGGGCTTCAAATCCCAATAGGTCTTTCAGATTACTTAGCTTTCTAGAGGTGAAACAAAAAAGAAATACACGTAGAATTTTCTTTTTGCTCAAGTGCAAAGCAAGCAAGAGTTGGCCTGGCTATTCCAAAAATAATAGCTGTTTCCAAGAAATAAGAAATTATTGTATAAAAAATATATTTTGTTGTGTAATGTTAATGTATAAACAATTAGCTTAGACTGAAACCACAGAGGTAAGAGATCTCAGATTGCCCAAATAGGTATTTGGTTTTGCTAAAACAAAACTTCCAATAAGAGCTGCAAGTAATGAAAATATTTGTTCTCAGAGTAAAAATAGTACTGCTGCGTATGTATCACTTATCCATGCTAAGCTACAAAAAGGCTTTTACTCTGTATTATGCCGTGTCTATCTGTGTTCACCATTTGTTTCTACAGGAATATATATGGTTCAAAATTCTTTTGAATCGATAGCATTCCATAAAATATTTAAATGTTATTATAATGTGGAAAAAGTAGGAAATAAATATTTTGTAAAATATTGTATTTCAAGATAAGCTTAGAATTCTTTGCAGCTGGATTTTTTTCTGGAATGGATGATTGTCTCTATGATCTTTTCATAGGAATCATAGCAGTTGTCATCTGGATTACACCGCTTCAATGAGCTTTTGATCAGGTCTGTGAATATTCTCGGTTTATCTTCAGTTCAGATGTCACGCATTACTGAGAACCTTGTCCAACCAGATATTGCCACTGCATGTTTGGTTAAAAATGTGATGTTTTAAGATGAAAGATATTTTTTTCCCTGTGAAGTGATAGCTGTTCCTGTTCAGATGCATCATCTCAGTTATGCTGTACTTACAGACAGCATAGGCAGTTTGAAATTCACACCTACCAAATGCCTAATATTTTTCCTTTTCCATTAGTAAGAAAAAGACTAGAGCAAAAAATAAGGTCGGTCTGCTTTTGACACAAAGAAATATAATAAAAAGGTGTTTGTTTCATCATTTGGCTCCTTTTGCTTGTAGACTTCTGGCTTGCAGAGTTTGCAGAATAGTTTTATCTATTACAATGGTTACTGCCAGTGATGACCTCTGCTTTCCTAAATACTTCCCAGGCCCTGTTATAATTTTGTTTGGTTTTCTAAACATTGTAAAATGGTTCAAGCAAACTAGTAGTCCCTCAAAAATTTTATGTTTGATGTTTCCAATTTTCTTTTTGCTACTTACATCTTTTTAAAAGAATCAGATGCTAAGACACAATCTTGTTTTATTCTGCCAAACTTCCATTTACCATTGAATAAATAAATACAGAATTGACTACTGTAAATGCATTGAAATTTAACTGAGCTTTATCACGTAGAGATCTAAATTAAGGGGTCTAGAGACAGGGAGAAACATCATATATGCTTTACTATATTTTGGCACTCTTTCCAAGGTATCTGCTTTTACCTGTTCTTTATGCAGGATATTGGTTAGATCGATCTTACAGTTTAACTTCTATACTAGTTGTTACATTTTTATATTTATAATTATTTAAAACAGATACCAAAACCCTAGTATCTTTAATAGTCTTCTCTTTGACAATAAGTATTGGTGTAAACCAAATTTCTATGTATTGCATACACGTAAGCTCCTAAAAGAAATAAATTATTGTTGTACATCATTAACTTGAAGCCAATTTTGAAATATGAGAAGAAATCTCTATTACTGATGTACAGTTCTCTGAAAGAAGGGAAATGAGGATGATCTCCTTTGACTCTGTGTGGAAAAGGATTAAATAAAGTAGCAACCTTCAGCATAGAAAAGAACTGACTGAAGGGTCACTGAATGTAATTAGGATGTGGAAGAGTTTTCCACAAGGCATTAGGAATTCTGAAATTTTCACAGAATTATGGTGGCTGGGAGAGCACTACATGCTGGCCTCTGGTCATATGCTGTTGGTCGTTGCTAGAGACAGAATGGTCCGAATGGACAGAATAAACCCAGCAGCAGAAATATTTGACACTCTTTTGGAGGTGTTACAAAAGTAAATAACAGATGAACATTATGAACAGCCTGGTTAATATATTCTAGGAAACATTGGGCAGAAAAGTCACAGAGACAAATGCATCACCCTAAAAAATTTTGTGGCCATTCAAAATATTTCTATCTTACGATACTGAAATGCAAGAATTCTGAAGTACATTGTTGACTTTTGCAGGTTTTACAGTGCTACAAGCCACTCCCTTTGCTGTATGACTATAATCTCTCAAACATATTTCTTAGGAAAATCAATGTATCCAAAACCAACCCATTTGATTATTTAATGTTGCAAATCCCCAAAGATGTCACTGGGGTCTGTGTCATTCTAATTTTCTCTAAACATAATGTTCACATGATTAACATTTTCAAGGTTGAGGTTTAATCTTGTTTACACTCATTGCATACATGAACATGACCACCTACAACTCATTCTGGAAAACAATGAGGAAATCTTACTGAGAAAAATATTTTTGAGAATACGATACCGTGTATCAAGTATCAATGACGTTAATGACAGGGTCAAAAGAATTCACTTATGTCAGTGTTGCTTGTTCTTGCTGTGGTCTTTAAAAGGTAGAATTACTGTGCTTTAGAAGAGATACTTTTCCCTACTGGGAAATGCCTATAGTTAGTCACAGGTAAGCAATTAAAGATTGCAGTAAAACACTGAAAAAAACAGACTTATCATACAAAAACCACATATTTATCAACACACTGCTAAGTAGTTGCACATAGTTAAAGCTATCAAGTTTACTGAATGATATGTGATCATTGAGATAATTCAGTGAAATCAATGTGATAAAGTTTCTGCCTTTCAAGAAGTAACATGATTTTTCATTGCTGAAGTTTTTTTCAAAATCATGTTCAGTTTTTTGAATGCTTTAGTTAATGACAATAAGTAATGATGATTTTGGTTATGTTCATTAACATAAATGCACAGTTACTCTTAAGCTAATGAAGGACAGCATTTGAACTGAAGCAGTAAGTTCTATAGATTTAAAATTACAAAATGTTGGTTGATATAAATTCTGACAGCAGTAAATAAAGTGACAAACTTGCATGTAAACCTAAGAAAATTCAAAGTCTGCTGCTCTATCAAGTACGGTGCAATTCCTGAAACAAATATACAGTTCCATAAAATAATGAACCCTGACCAATATGCAGTGAGAAGTCAGACTTTTTCTTTTAAAATTATTTTCAGTCTTTTTAATAATACTTATTTCTGGCTTGGGAATGGAAGTTCTAATGAGCAATGGAAAAGTAACATCTGTCATCTGAGTAGGTTCTGAACCTGGAAGCTGCTCTGTTACTTTGTGAAAATAATGCACCTCCACAAGAGAGAACTAGAATTGTTTTAGATTCACCCATTTTACCACCTCGATGGTAAATTGGTGTCTTCAGACAGAAAAGCATGCAGTGTTTCATAGCCCACATCTAACAAATACCTCTATTATTTCTTTAATAATTCCAGTAATCACTTGTGAATATGAATATGCATTGCAATTATTTTTGTGACCGTATTTATAAGCAAGGATGCATTATTCTCAAGATTATTATGAAGGTATTCAGCACTTTGGAACTGTGAGAATAGATTAAATCGCCTATATGTTAAACAAGAATTATAAGGTATTTTAGACAAATGTGAATAATAAAACATGAAGTAGAACTATTAATTCCTACATGCTCTGAAAACTCAATTGTGAAGTCTACACGTTATGACTTCTGTATTTTATTCCTCACTTTGCTATCAAATTCATACATGGTACCAATAGCTGTAGAGTCAAATTCAGGAAAATGCCTAAAAGCATTTCTACATTTAATGACACACTAAAGCATAGTGATATGCTGAAGTGAAATCCAAAATTTTTTCATGCCTGCTACACATGTTTTTCCTCTGCATATTTGGTAAGAAAGATACCTTGAAAGCATATAGTCTGAAATTCAGGAAAAAGCTGGGGTTTTGCCTCTCCAAGCTTATTCAAGTTCCTTAAGAAAATGGATGTCTTATTACAACTCAGCAGCAAAGTTTATCTCTAATAATATTCCTAGTAATTACACAATGTGAAAAATAACGAAAAAACCTTGAAATCTGGACAAAACTAATTTAAAAACATTTGTATAACTTCCCTCTAGTGACATCCTCACTTAATCTGGGAGCCTTATAATGTGTTGTAACCAAGAAGTGCTTAAATAATCCAATGTAGAAAAAGTTGCAATAAGGCGCATGGAACTTTGCAGAGTTTCAATGCAACAGGCTGAAAATGTGTGATTGTTCCTGCTTCCTGGTTGAGGGTCGGTGGCTTATCAAAACAGTATAATATGCTCACAGGTGAACATCTGGCACTGCCCTTGGAACTGCTACCAGCTAAATGTCTGCTGACCACCAATGATTTATATGGCCTACTGATTATCTGGCAAAATAAGAAGTAATTTCCTGTCTAGGAGAAACGTCTCTCTCCAAAGTACACTACTCTTGACTGTAGTAAGATAGGTAAATCAACATTTCTCCACTTACAGAGAGGAGAGACATGTGGTTCAGGCAAGACTCAAGAGGAAAAGAAAACGTAGTGAGCACATTCCTTGTGAAGGCATTTATTTCTGTCATCCAGCATGGGGAGCAGATTGCTTTTTCAAGCTTAAACTCCTTTATTGGCTATCGGTAACTCAGGAATGGAAACAGCTGAAATATAATTCACCCTACAAATTAAATAATGATTCCTTTTCTTGTAGCTTAATGCTTCTGTGTACTGAGATTTCAACTTTGGTGCCCAGTGAATGAAAACTCTATTAGTATGAGTTATGTCCCTTTGGAAACAAGGTTTGTCAAGACAGCCTATGTAAGTAATAGACAATATACAGCATGGAAGAAAGTACTATTTTTATTGTGTTTAGAGGTATTCTGAAGTGTACTATTTGGTGTAACAGTTTCCATTCTGCTTGCCATTGAGATCACCCCAGATCTCCATAATACCCCTAAAATCTTCAGTTACGTAAAATATTTCAGCCCTAAAAAATGACAATGTCTGCTTAAGGTAAAGAGGAGAGAAACTAGGCTTTCATTAATTCATAGAGCCTCCACAATGACAGTAAATATTTTGGACAGGAAATGTGGTAGTCAATTCCTGGTACATAGAAAAACAAATGAAATCTGCAGCTAAGATTGTTTGACCTGGGGGAGGTTCCTTTTGAATTCAGATGTAGTAACTGTGTGATCTTTAACTTACAAGCCATCTCCAGCCAGGTGGTGCGAGAATTTGCTGTGCAGCCTTAGCAGTTCTTATTTACTCACTTAAAGCTTCTCGTAGCAACACATAAGTATATAGTTTAACTTTTCATAGTTGCTCAGAAAAGCTTGGTAATATAATCTGAGGCCTAAAGATAAATGAGAAAGAAATCTTACC
>JAOXJM010000004.1:8814254-8826493 GCA_026413425.1 Tringa solitaria
GTACATACTTCATTGTGGTTTTTTGGTTTGCTGGAAAGAACAGGGATGAGATATTGATTTCAAAGCATAATACCCTCTTACTCTATCTAGTGGCACTCGTTGGTCTTGATTCACTGTTGTCCTGCATCTTAAATGAAAATTTGTGGTGCAAATAAATAGTACTTTACATCTGCACATAAATAGTACTGTACATCTGTTTAATGCAAATGATTAAACAACCAACTGGTTAAACACAGATTACAGGTACTCTGTCAGTCTGGAGTTGAGGACATGAGGAGACGATCATCTTTTGACTTAGATACTAGAGTTGATAGTGGTTGTAACACGTGCTCCTGATGAACTCAGAGGGGAAAAGCCGAGTGTCCATCTCATCCAGCTTCAAATCCCGATGATGTTCTTTCATTTGATCCTGTCTGTGCGAGCTGGTGAAGTGACTGCTCTGAGAAAGCAGCAGTTGCCTGTGTGTGTCTTCTGTGCACACCTGCATCAGAAATTACCCAGCAGCTGGGGCAGGCCTTAGGCTAACCATGCTTCAGTGTAAAGGTGCCATCAGACAGCATTTGTTGCAGTACCACAGTGGTGACCAAGAGCCAGGAAAAGAAGTGGGCTCCCGGGCTGCCTCACAGCTCATTGTCTGCCGCAGGGGACCCAGAGAGAAGCTGCAGCTCTCTGCAGCATCTGGGGGACCCAGCTGAGGAAGTCTGCCTTCCCTCAGGAGGTCTGAACCTCATGGCACTGCATAGAAACAAAGTAGTAAGTGTTAAGGCTAGTTAAACCTCCTATTAGAACATTGTAATCTGCAGCTCATGATAGCAGTACAAAAAGGAATGATGTCTCAAAATCTAGTCAGTGTAGTTTCACTGAATCCTCAATACATACCAAAGCTATAATTTAGCTTAGGTTTTTCAGAGATAAAGATAAGGACATATGGAGATTCAAAGAACGACCTTTTAGTGTTTCAAAAAAGAAGTTGATGTCAGCAAGGTAAAAACATTAAATGGCTACCTTTGTAATTTTAACCTTTTTCTTCCCTTAAAATATTCCTAAGTCCTTCTAAAAAAATAATCATTAAAATAGGACTTCTGGAGTCTTTCATGTTTTTCTCATTTGACCGTTTACTGTCTACCAGAGAACTGGACACAGGTCGTTGCTCTAAAGCACATCTTTACTTTTTAAGTATTAAATATATGCAAAGGTGTAGTGGCAGGGAAGACTCAATTCCTTACACGATTCATTGTATTTTAGTAATAGTTCATTGTCAATGTCATTTTCAGCCAGTATTTTCAAACACGTTAGTACAATTCTTATTTCAAAAGTGGTCTAATTTTGTTTACATCAAAAGTTTGTGCAGGTTGAGATGTCAGAAATTATTTAAATATACTTCTTAAATCTTCTTTCAAAATCAAATCTCTGTACAGTATAGTGCTCTTCTTATGTTGGTGAAACGGTATACAGATGATGTGAACCCTCTATGCACAGCTGTAAAGCGGTCAGAATGATGATTTAATTAGGAAGGGGACCCAGCATATTTCCAAGCTAATAGCAGTGTAAATATTCAAACTTTTAGGAGCAGCACAGAAATCTATGTTTCAGTGTAATCTTAATTTCCCGAGACATAAGGGTTTAAAATAATTTAGAGCCTAGTCTTTAGACAATTGAGTATCTTGTGCATTGGAAATAAAGGACCTTTCAATATAATTGGTAAGGAATCAGTGTCAGGAATAGTGTACAAGAAAAATACATAATTTTTTTTTCACAGGTAAAGAAGTATTGAGTGTTTACAGCCACTTTTTTATTGCTTGTGCTTTGTTCATACACCTCTCAGAAGGAAATTAGCAAAGTGTGGCATGCAAACTTTATCAAGGAATGTTTTAAAAACATGTTTCTAATACGTGTATGACATTTCACTGGGCTTTGAGGGGAGTTGGTTTAAGGAGGGCACTTGCAGTTTGTCTGGAAAGGGGTGTTTCACATAATGACATTTAGTCACAGTGAAAAATAAAATATGCTTTAAAAAAAAAAACAAACCAGTCAGCTAGTCAACACAGTACAAGTGAAACAACAAACAAATTATATCTGTGAAAAATCTTGGGGTTTTTTTGTTTTTTGGTTAGCGCCTTTTAAAGGATCAACTCATAAGTTCTTATGGGCTGGTTTACTGTTGCTTTGAATAATTTTAATCATATGCATGGGTGAAAAGCATGCATAAACCACAACTTTTCTGTTTTGCTTATGTGGACTCTCCAGTACTTATCCTTGTTGGAGATTATTTTAAACATTTTCTTGAACTGTTTATGTTTTCTGTATCAGACATCCTGCTGCTTTCTACCAGATACCACTTCTCAATTTCAAATAAATAACTGCATGACAGAATGCAGTATAAAGCTCGTCCAATTTGATCAGGCATTGCAGTTCTCTCATCTGTTGCTACATTTCTAAAGCACAGTATGCTATTAGCATTAGTGAGCCATAGTGTTGGATCATTTATGATAAATAGCCATATATCAGTAAATAATGACTTCAGTTGGAAAGACCTGAATTGAGGGTTTTTTCATTTCATTTTTAAAAAATCTTAAGTGTTTCATAAATGGGAACTTTCATGAGCAAGCTTGCTTACTTGATTACCATATGTAAGTGGTTTAGGTGGTTATTTCAAAAGCCCTGTAAATGCCAAGTGCATCATCCTTAATCTGTTGTTTTAATCCTCATAATTCCGGAATCTTATTAAAGTCTTGATCTTGAAAAAACCCTAGTCAGACAGGCTACTTATGTCTCTCAAACCTGAGTGAGCTATATAACGTGTTTTCCCACCAAATATGGGTCCACTTGCTGATTCATACAGAGATGAGCAAGCCTATGGCTGTGAAGTCTTCATGCTCCTGATGTAACAGTCTGAACCACTCCTTACACTCACTGTTATTATGCATGGGGCATGAGAGTGGTAAAGTATTTTGTATCCTCTTTCTGCATAACTCTGTAGATATGACCAAGAAGTTTCGTAACAATATTAATCTTTTCCTTTTCATGTTAAATTCAGACAAAGTCAGTGTTGAAGTGCTTGTGTATTAAAATTGTTCTTTTGTCATCATTCATCCAATTCAGGAAGAATCTTTGACTGTGAGGAATCTATCAGAGGTGTGATGCAGGCGTGCTAAGAAAGTAACCATCAGTGTGACCAAGCACTATTCACCTCCCAGTTCTTTCCACTTGCTGTATGTGAAAGTTCTGTATTATTTCTGAAATTCATCCACGCATCTTAACATGAATTCTGGGGCAATCAGTGTCCTTGTATTAAAGGGAGAAAATCTACTGGTTGCATCTTGCCCTCTGCTTAAGAGGTCTGAGACAATCATTACCTAATTATCCAGTAGTCCCACTAATGCCAGCTAGAATTATTATTATCTATCTCACATATTCATCAATTGATTACAGTACACAGCAAATGATCATAATTTGCTAATAGTAACAACGTAGTCAAGCTGGATATCCATTATGAATGTGCTACATCTTAACAAACAGTGAACATCCTTGTATCATTTTCTCTCCATAAATATTCTCAATAAAAATCATCTATCATACTGTTTCAAATTGTAATTATTAGGACATAATTGGGCTGAATAACGCATGAACTTATTAGCTGTAAATGATAAAAGATACAGGATGCATAGTTATGATTTTCCAGAAATATGTTTAACTTAAGGTTTATGTAGAAATGTTGTTGTTGGTTTCGTGTTTTGGTTCTGGCATCAAAAATTCATTTATTATTGAGCTTTGTTTGTCATTCCTTCAGGTTCAAACTTTTTAGGATTCTGAATATAATCACAGAAGATATGTGTACATCTCTTATTGCTTGGCTGAGCACAGAAGACTTAGAAGCAACCCTTGAGGAAAAAATCCACTCCCTTGATTCATTCTTTAAAATCATTAATGCTTTCTGGCTGCAGCATGGAAGCAGGTCATGCTAGCAGAGCAATGTAATTAACCTTCTTTATAAATTAAATGTGCAAATGTGTTATGTAGTGCACAGAATTTGGATGGAATTATTTCTACTTCAGTGTAGGTTTAGTTGGGAAAAAATAATTTTCTAACAGCTGATCTGTGGCTTGGGAATTTGAAACAGCTTTAACTCTCCTTAAACCAGCTATCAAGTACCTGGGGCTAAGAATGGCTAAATGTGAAATGTAGTCATATATTATTATATACAGGATCAATATTTCAAAAGCTCTCTGAGAAAAGAAGGATTTGCCATTTTTTTCTGTAAACCACAAAAGAAGCATAGCTGGAAATACTTTTTTTTTTTCTCTCTTATCACATAGAGTTTAGCAGACAGGCTTCTCTGTGATGTCTGTGATGCAAAGATGACAAAGAATAAATAAATTTTTCATGTAGCCATCATTAATCGGGAAGGCTCTTTAGCAATGGTGGAAGGGGAAAAAATCTTGCATAATCCATAAAGGTAAAATATGCCATCAAAAATAAAATAAAATTAATAGCTTATATAAAAGGTGAGAGGTTGCTAACCATTTGTGCATAAATTTGTTAAAACCATTCCCTTTTCTTTCTTTTTCTGATGGACAAGGATGAACACACTTCATGTCTTTCGGAGAGAGGAGATATTTCCTTATCTGGTTGTTCCTTTGTCTTACGTATTTAAAGCAGAGAAACAGGATGAAAAGGCAACAGATTGAAATTCAAGGAGCTTTACTAAAGAAATAATGCGCACTGCCAGCTATAGATGCCATCAGAATGCTTGTGTCCTGGGAAACCGCTGCATGTTCTGAGGCATGCTAAAACTCTCAAAGCAATGAACTCAGGAAAGTTCCCTACAGCTTCTGTAAGTTGTTTTACCTAAAGGGATACATAGGACCCAAAAGATGGGGAGAAGTTTCTAGGAAACAGAAGCTCATTTATAACATGCTAAAAATTACTCAAAAATAACTGGATATGCTTGTTTCTACTTACACTGTCCGGGGGTGAGGGCTGGCCAGGCTCCCATACAGGTTTGATTGTAGTTCAGCCTGCATGTAAGCAACACAAAAGCTTTCTTTTTTTCAAAGACAAAAAGAAATAATTTGAGGAGTTTGTGACAGAAGCAAAAGTACAGCTGGAAGTGTGGCAACATAGCTGCATAAAAGACCTAATCAGCAACTGCTAACCAAGTAGGGAATCAATGTAGCTGTTGGTGTGAAAATTCATGTGACAGCATTTTGACTGACTTCTATAGAAATCAATGATGTGACATGAAAAATTATTAATTATTCCTTCAATTATAATGGGAAAAAAATTTCTTGAAAAATCCCTCCACAAGGCTTGATTAATTTAATATGCTAAATGATAACTGTTGTGGACTTTTATAAAAGAAACAAATTAAGTCCACACTTAACGGGAAATTTTATAAATACTTCCAGCATTGAATGTAGAAGTAAAAATTTCCCCTAAAAACGTCATGCAGAAATTTTTGACTTTGTGGGCCATGTTAAAAACAAGGGAGGGCTTGCTGAAGAGAAAGTACTTAGTGTTGGATACCGTATGATTTTAAAAACAGTTTGTATTTTTCTTCCCTTGTTACTAAACATTTACAAAATTCCTTTTTTTATCTTATTTCACTTTTCTTTCTTTTCCCTCCTGCAGATTTGTTCTGTGGTGTATGTGTAGCTTTTTAGGAGCTAGAGACTTTTCTCATCTGTGTTTATATACATTTTACAAAGTAATTATCTATATTGTGGGACGTGGAATTAGTTTATAACTAATATCACAAAACATGTACAGCTTGTCAAAACAGAGAATGAATTGAAAGGTTGGTTATGAATCAAATGTTGATTGATACTGACAGCAAGTTTAGAAATAAATACTCAGGCTTGTTTTTTTTATACATTACATGGTGAACAGCATTGCAAAATAAAGAATGATATTTTGGTCACTGTATGTGTGTAAAGCAGGATGTTACCACTGTTGAAAGTTACAGGCCAAAAACAGGTCAAGAAAAATTGAGGGACTGCATATTTACTGCTTGTATTCTTGCAGGGAAGCAAGTCATACCTGCTAAAGTATATTTGACTCCTTAGAAGGGCTATTTAGCATAGGTGGAACACCTGCGACTAGTTGCATCTGCTATCTTTGACATATATACTTGTATTCATCTATGTGCACTTCTACCACTTTGATACTCTTGAGCTAGTTACAGTTCCTTGAACAACTCTTCATCATGCCATCATGACTGGAAATACACCCAAACTAACCGTGATTAAGATGTGTCAATATTTGAATGATAAATGTTGTAGAAAATGCAAATTATATGAATACCCTGGGGTATTCATCTAATATCTCAGTGCAATTTTAGGGAGCTCTGTGCCTTTGTTTATGCTGTCTTTTGGATCAGCTAGTCTATATCAACTCAAAAGGTCTGTATCAACTGTGTTCCCATGATAGCTTTCATAAATAGGATCACTAACCCCAATATTCTTCCTAAATAACAAGTTCTAATAACAGTCAGTCAAGCCAAATTCCCTCTGTATTCCAATGTCAGGTATAACATTCTTCACTTCCTCCTGTGCTGTTTTCCCCTTAAGCCTCATGAAAATGAAAGCATTCAGGACTCTAAAACCTTATCAAGCTGTATTCCAAGCATAGTTTTTCCTACTTTTCCCGTTCTTCCAAGAGGTGTTGCTAAAGCTGACTTAAAGCTCACTGTGGACTGGTTTGCTGAGATTTCAAAATCATTAAGTTACTTAGCCCTCTTATTCATCACAATTAGTGTTAGACAGTCATATATGTTCATGTCTAGACATATCGATGGAAGATATAGTCACTATTCTCACATGGAAGATTATAGTTAATAATTAGGATTAAAGCATCAGCATGCATATTAGAAATCACTGCTGCCAAAGAACTCCTTTATCATCTGAATCTGCAGTAGATGCATAGACACATTGGTAGCTGTGTTTGCTTCTATAAACTGCTTCCTTTTCTTAAAATGAGGTGTATAGGATACAGCGGTTAGTAACAAATGTCACTTGCATGGCAGAACAGCAGTTCTGACTGTAAAGGTGGAAAAGCAGCTGAAAACAATAGCTCAAACAGGCTAAATGGAAAATTAGCAGGTCCAATTCTGAGTTTTGAGTGTATCTGGATGTTGTAATACCAATTATGCATTTATGCATTAGTATGTGTATTAACATAAAGGCATTTCTCTCCTTCCCAGAATTTCAGATGCATTACTTCCTATATATGTTCTTCTCTGTATGGCTTTGCATCATAGATTTGAATAAAATCACACAGTTCAAGGGCCAAGATCCAGTTTAAGGGCCAGCTCACTTGGAAAGCAGGTAGTCTGAGACCATTTAGAAATCTGTCACAGGAAAAATAGCCTTCTTTGAAAAGCAACAACTGAGACTTACCTTCCTGAGCTCCTCTGGAGGCAGAAAATTTGTGGAGTTGACAAGTAAAAAGGATGGGGCAGTTCAGATGTTGCAGGGCTTCTGTCACTCCACAGACTCTTTAGAACAGCCCAGAAACTGGAGGCAAGGATAAGAGAAGGCTGAAAAAGATTGCCAGTGTTACAAGTAGAATAAGAGCTACTTGGTAAAGAACGGACATCAACATACCATGAGAATGAGCATGATTCCTTGTTGCAAAATGTAAGGTAAGAAATGATCCTGTGTACGTGCGATGTGGAGCAGTCAATGGGGTGATTAAAATGGTAATCAGATCCTGTAAGCAGAAGTGAAGAGCTCTTTAGAAAAGGAAATCAATTTACATCGTTTGTAAAATTTTCAGTGTTCTTAATGTTTGCTAAAAATATGTTTCAATTATAGCGTGTTTTATTGCCAATATCTTATTGTAGGAGTACTCTACTCTTCCCTGAGTTAAATGTATATTAAATTTCCAGTGTTTAGTGCCAGTGTATGATATAACAGCTACTTTGAAAGGTAACATTGCCGCATATGCAGTCTGAAACAATTAGCTGTACACAGATTATTTAATTTTTTTTAGAAAAAAGCTTGCTGGTGTTGGCAAGAATTTCTTAGGTTTTCCAGCCACGTCTTTAGTAGATCTGGCCAAGTGTTTTTTCATGTACTATGGCTCCTACTCTAATTTGTTCCTGTGTGAAGGACTTTCAGTAATTCTCCTTCCTTTTTTTAAAGGATGATACATTCTTATTTTGTTTTATCTGAGTTCTGTCTTTGATAGTGATATGATTATAAATTAGTCTCTGGCCTGATTTAGAAGCATCTCTTTCTGAGTTCTTCAGTTTATATTTAATGCGCGCTGTATGAAACACTGAACTATAATAGGGATAGTATAATGGTATATTACTGGCTTTTCTTAAACCTTACATAATTACATCTTATATCTGTACTTCTCTGTAAAAGGAAGCTGAGTTCCAGTAGAATATGTTATATCAAAGTTCATAAGCATTTTTGCTCTTTCAACATTACTTTTTGTTATCCATTTTAATCAACAAACTTCGTGTTCTTGGTTTGATTACCACAAAAAACAAAACCACTTTTAAAATTCTGTCATGTCTGTAATGGAATATATTCATAAAATATTTGTTGCCTAAAATGTAATGAATATAAATAAAATTTAATGGCAGTCTGAAGAGTCAAAGAATGAACGACATAAAGGAGTTGTATCTCGAGAAGAAATAGGGCCATTCAGTGATTCAGATATTAACAACTCCAATAGTAAACAAGAAGTACTATGTTCCTTGGTTTTGCAAAATTGTGAAATTCGTTAGATTAAAAACTGGTGTTACCTATGACACTCAAACATTTACTAAAACACTGCCTTATTTGGCTATATTTTTTACATCTTTGTTAAAAAAAGAGAGCAATCACTGGTGTCATTGTGATACAATAGGTGATTGGAAAACAAAAATGCCAAGCAGTACTGTTTTTAACTATAAGCTTATTCACGGTTACCAATTTAGCAATCTATAAAAGGTTTAAATCATAGTGATACCCTAAATGCTTTTGTTGTACTCTGTCATGTTCTCCTAGAAAAAGTTATGTTACATTCCCCTCATATATCAGTCCCCAAATTTAAATGAAAACCATCTATAACATTAAAAAAAGAGCTTTTTTTTTATATTTGGGCACCTTGAGATGTTAAAATAAACTTTATTTTACATATATAACTTTTTAAAAATATTGCAATGGGCATTTAGGGGAAAAGATCTTGGTATCATTAGCTGTTCCTGAAAAAAAAACGTATTATTCTAAGTGCATCATTCATATCGCTGAGTACCTTGAAATTGGAGGGAGAGGGGCATATTTATTAGGATAACATTGAAACTCCTGATTTTCTTTGGTGCTTTGAAGAACTGGCAAGCAATATGGTAATACAGAGTACAAAGTTTTTACTTCATGCTTGTTTGCAGTTATAACTCTTTTGTGAGATATAATGAGGTAGAATGAAAAGGGAAATAACTGCTGATACATTAATAACCTGTCCTGTAGGACAGCTGGAATTTCAGAGCTTTAGGCCTGTATATTATGCAAAGTGTGAAATTTATGAAGAATTTGCCTTTCTGCCCTCTTCTTTTATTCCTGTATTTTTTCTTCTTATATTATCTTCCTGTACCTTTCCAGTCAGGCACAGTCCATAGGAAAGACTGGAAATTATCCTCCCTCCCTAAAATAGAATATTATATAGTATGCTGTTGTGCTAGTCATGAAGTCCTTTGCTTAGATTGTCATATTACAGAGGTTTGTGTAGCTTTTGAAGTTCTCTTAGATGTGGAAATGATATCACATAGCCTGCATACTTAAGGTAAAAGAATTGGATTTCCACTCCAGTCTCAGCATTTATTATCATTGCATACTTGCAGAGAAAATATCTCCACAATCTATCAGGCACGCTCTCACTGCAGATATGTCAATCAAAGCCAAGAAAATAAAAACTGTAAAAGAAAAGGTTCATTTAACTGTATTGGCATTCCTTTGATACTCTTCAAGGCCTTTAATATGTGGCCAAATTAGCAGTAACGGAAGTGGCTCTTGAGTGCATTCTGCATTTTCTCCCTGAACGTGATACAGATGTGATTTGACATATGAACTAAAAATAATGAAAGGATTCTATAATCTTTTATTTCTATAAGAAGTAAAATCTGTCTAACAAAAAATTAAAAGGCAGAGGAGTCATTGCAAACAGGCTATTTGGGGTTGTCCTTTGAAAAAAAGATTGGGAAAGCAGATTGGCACAGAGCACAAATACATTAGTCACAATGTATTTTTTGGAGTAGAGTTTTTATTGTTTATAAAAAGATGCCTTCTTTGATAGCATGAGTAAAGAGACAGTCTTGCTTATGGCAGACAGTTTGCTTCTCTAAATCCCAACAGTACAAATAGCCACAAGGGCCAGTGCTGTAGAGAACTAAATAAAAAAAAAAAAAAACCCAAAAAAAACCCCAACAACCAAAAAAATCCCACCACCAAAATGAAAGTGGAATGGAGAAGAAAATGTGTGATTGTTTATCTGGGATTGCCAGGTAAGACTGGCCCGGACACATCATTTTACAGCACAGCCCCCAACAAACTATTTCTACAGTTTCCCCCTCAGTTCAACATAGGTCTTAGAGCACACAGAGTGGCAGAGAAGATCCAATGTTATCATTTCCAACAACTGTTCTAGTAAACCCAGTTCAATAAATCTTAAGGATTCTGATTTTGATGTAAAGCACACATTTAGGGAGTTCAAAGTGCACTGTCAAAGCAAGTTTTACAGGATAAAGAAAGGTTCTAAAAGAAAGTGAAACAAAATAGAATCAAAACTTCAGCTGACTTTGGTGTTGTATATATCATCTCATTTTGCATCTGCATAGTGAGGTTATTATTATACTGTGATACACTACTGAACGAGATCACATTAAAGATGCAAAAATGAAGGGTAAAAAGAAAGATCGCTTGTAGATTCCATCTGCAAGGGAAGAACAGTGTAAGTAGGACCAGTTAACTAGAAGTGATTGGAAAGCTCCAGTAAAAGTTTACATCTGTGAAATCTGAATGTAACAAAATGAAGAAAGGGAAAACTAAAGATAGAGAGAATTGTAGTTATATGTATGAAAAATTGCAAAAGAATCACGGAATCATGGAAGTTGAGAGAAAAGCCTATTTTGGGTACTCGAATATACAGAATTGAGAGAGTTCCTCACTTGATTTCTTTCTCCACTCTTATATCTGCTGTTTAAGCTTCTGCGTATCCTTGAGCTTTCAGAGATTCAGTTTATTCAATAAAATAAATTATACAATGAATTTCTAACTAGAAAAATTACAAGGATGTAAGCGTATATTTACAGCAGTAAAGAGAGATGTTAAAGACACAAAGTGGTAGAAGTTTCAGGAGCTTTACAACAAAAATTGACACATGCTAGTTGCCTTTTGAAACTCAAGTACAGATAGCAACTATAAGAAAATTTGAGAAGTTCATTCTTATGCACAGATGACATTGTTTCCTGTAGTAAATACAAACTTACTAAACAAGATAATTTTAAATTTAGTATTAGATAATTTAGTATGCAATGATGTTGCAGATATAAACTTTAATAGAATAAAAAGAGATTAAATGTTTTGCTGAGAATCTGAAAATGCTTTAGGGACAATTTCTGTCCTTATCCTGCACACACAAAAAATAGTTGGCAGAATGTAATAGAGTTATTTTCCATTTTGTAAGCAACACATTAGATCTTGTATCATTTAAGAAAAAGTACATTGTAAAGTAATGCTGTAAATATTGCATGGTGTTCTGATCCAGTGACAATGTAGATGCTATGAAAAGGAACAAGAAAAATTGCCTTTTTCAGCACTATTAATCTGCCAGCTTTTGAAACTTTCAATATTTGAAGCAATACAAAGACATTTTCTCATCCTTTAAACAACTTTCTAGCTTTGAATATTTGTTGTTTTTTTTTCCAGATTTAACCTTTTACTATTTTACTATTATTTTAAGTTGTCCACTGATTCTGCAGCTACTTGTGCAATAAGAGAAAAGAGAAATTTTTCTTTAAAAAAATTAATAAAACCCTTCATATGGGTTTGAGATTGTCTCTTTAGGTAGTATTTCATTCCTTCTGCTCTTGTGAACATCCACTGAGATGGATTATGAAAAATGCCTTGCTACAGTAGTAAGACTTTTTATAATGAAGAGAAAGATTCTGTTCAATACATCTAACTACTTTGTGCTCTAAGATCACGTTTAAAATATCTATGAGATTTAACTTCAGGTTACACGTCACCTCT
>JAOXJM010000004.1:8869407-8882858 GCA_026413425.1 Tringa solitaria
ATATTTTCTGTGTTGATATAAAAGAGCAATTTGGATAAGTTTTGGAACAGGCTATTTTGACAGGCTACAGAGGTCTCTCTGCTGACTTAATGAGAGTTTTTTTAGACCATAGGCTTTTAATTACATTGGTGACAGTGTCATCATGGTTACAGAACCAGAAAAATAAGGTGCTTAATTGTGTGGGTTTTACACTGCTTAAAAATTAGCTTGCTTATTTTGCGTTGTGTCAGACCTTTACTGTATAAACAATATCAACAATAAGCTTTGTTACATTCCATCTAGTTCCATATTTTAAAATGCTGAGATTTGGTCCAAAGCCAAGAAATCACTAAAATTGTTCCCATCATGATTAGTACATGATCACATTATGATAGTACATTTGGAGAGAACCTGCGTACAAGAAATATTATTTTTCCTCTGCATTTTGTAAAAGAAGAGGTGAGTTGGAGTACAGTATCTTATAGTTTATAAACCTTAATTACACAGTTGCAAAAAACAACTTTAGTAATTGTTCAACTAAATGCTTACAGTTTTTCCCTGTTTTGTCTTCTAGTGATTAATGTGTGATATACACAAGTGATTGACTAATAGAAGTTCTTCCTGGGCTCAGCTGACTTTTTGTTTTGTTTTACAATCCAATCGAAATACACATATTGGGGGACCAAAAAGACCTTTCAGTCCAACTCTGTCCTCACAGGCCAAGTTATTAGAGTCAATATCCCTTATACAAATTACGGTCTTACATATTATATGTTCTATAGTTATTGTACTATACGCTTAAATCCTAGCCACTTATATCTAGCAAGAAAACTTGTTACAGAAAAAACATTTCTGTAATAACACAGATAACAAAGCAGCAGGACTGACGAACTTGACTTTCTTTAAGCAGCCCACTGGAGTGGGATAGTTTTACACTCAACAAAAAACAAAGCTAGTGAAAAGGAGAAAGTGAAATGAATGCAGCTTTGGCCTAGTCTCTTCATTCTTCTTATTATCATTGATAAAAAGCATATTTAGTTTATTTGAAAAGGGCTTTTACTTTTAGTGACTTTTTTATATAATTCAATCACAAGGATTCAGTTATAAATAATTCTATTTGATATGTTTAATTATGAGAAGATACTAAGAGTTTTAGAACTGAATGATTCAATGCAGGTGAGTATGTTTGTGGTTTTGATTACTCCCTTGCCTTCCCCATTTCACTTTCTTTCCCACGTAGTTTTTCCCCTCATACTGTGCTTGTTCTGTCTTTGAGCTAAATACTGATTTGCAGGGGAGGAGGGCTGCACAGTGGCCGGGATAACAACAGCTGTCAGGAACTGATGTGAGAGTACCTCTGTGACTGGAACAGCCAAATCTCTCTGAGAGGCATTGTCCAAAGAGTGATGCTGCTGAAAATGATGATGACCATCATCCAGATTAAAGAACAACCAGGCAATTACAAAAAGACTTTTGAAACAATGAGGAAGTACCTTGAAAAGAATTAGGAAAGACATGTGCAAAGTATGCAACAATCACGAGGGACCTTGCAGTGAGAAGAGGATGACAGAGCAGCAGTTTAAATCCATTTTGACACTGGCAGAAGTCACCCCATCAAGTGACTTCTGGGGCACGCGCAGGCAGTATGTGTAAATATGGGAACTTGCACCCCCAGCAGTTACTGATGTGTGTGTGTAACTAGAGCTTTTTCCATTGCTTACAAAAGAATGTTTAGAGAATTGTAGATGTCTGTTAACATTTTTTCAGTGTGTTAACTGTTTTTTTCTGGTTTATTGTTGAAATTGTGATCCTCAGTGATTGGTTCACTGTTACTGACATATCATTAATAACTCAATAAACTACTTCAACCCCAGTCTGATTTAGGCCGTGTGAATCAAGTGAGTTTTTTTACACTGGAACATATTGTATCTAGAAAATTTCTTTGCTGAAATCAAAGATTACAGTAATTAAATTGTAAATGGTTGAGCTTTGCAGTGTAGTGACATTTTGCCTGTTTGTTGGAAATTGTGATGTACACCTTGTGGGAGAGGAAGAAAAGAAGTAATTCTAAAAAAACTCTCACTCCTCGGACATCATAATTATCGGACTTTTCTGAAAGTCATAATTTTCATCATTGTAGCTATTACAAAGTCTATTCCCAGAGGAAGAAATATAAGGGTTATAAAAATGCTAATTTAAGCTAGAAAGTATAAATAAATAATAGATAAAGTATAACTAATTATTTCTTTTTTTTTTCCTCCGACACTGAAAAATAGGGACTAGGTTCTTAGTAGAGCAGTTGCTTAAGCCAGGCTCACTTTATAGGGTCTAGTATCATATACCTCAGTTCTGTTCTGAGTCAGAGCCTTAAAAATCTTCCAGTTCTTAAATACTGGTGTTCATTGTGCTCTGCTTGAGGTATAAACAATTGAAGAAAAAAAATCACATAATGGTGTGTAGGCCTATTACAGGTCAAGATGAATTACAAAGGAGTATGATGGCACCAAAGCCTTGAAGGATTATGACTTTATATGCCACTAGTGCTGAACCAAAATTTTCTTAGCCAAGAACAAGCAGTTATTCAGAATAAAACACAATTTGCTCTAAATACAGACTACTCAGAATATAGGGGTGTAAGTCCTCCACTGATGTAAAATAGTGCGGCTCAAAGGGTAAGTTTCCAGAATCAGTGTGACCTTTTCATTTTCCTGAGTTATCAGCCTGTTTCCATAACATGGATAACTTTTTCAGGCACTTTACAAATGAGTCTATAGAGTCGGAAACTGTGCTGAAATTTTACTCTAAGCCTCTTTACTTTCAACAGTTGTGATTTTTTTTGTCTCATGCAATTTTTTTTTTTATTATTTTTTTTTCCTGTGTGTTGTTCTGTCCTGCATATTAGGAGGCAATGATTTAGACCCACCGGGAAGGGCCTGGTTAGGCTGTTACCCTCAACGATCTGATCTCAGGGTGTGTTTGGCGGGGCTGCCACAGGTGGCTGCTGATGGGGTGGCCATGAATTGCTACACGCCATTTACAACAGCTTCCAGCCAGCACTGTGGCAGAGAGAACCAGGAGGGGAAAAAAAACAAACCGGCGTATGCCAAATTTACTCACCAGAGATGTAGATGGTGCCGCATATTGAAGGAGGTTGCAGCTGTTAAGTTGGGTGCTCTCCACACAGAAGGAACGGTTCCCTTCTGAAGTGCCCCCAGAGCGGGAACTCTCCTGAGGGAAGTGCTGCCCAGGCTGCTGCTACGCTGTAGTGGGGACATTCTTGAGGGAAGTGCTGCACAAACTGCTGCTACACCCACCGTAGTGGGGACATTCTTGGGGGGAATGCCTCCCAAACTTCTGCCACACCAGATCAAGGACACTCCTGAAGGGAAGTACTGCCACAGGTGCTACTAGGACAGAGCAGGTGCATTCATTCCTGAGGTAAGACCTGCTATGCTGAAGTGGGAACACCTGTGAGGGGGCTGTGCCCACTGCTGATTGCACGCCAGAGCAGGGCCAGTTAGCAACAGAGCAGCAGAAAATTTTAGGCTCCAGCTTCAACTGCTACACCTTCTGCCACCTTGTCAGAGGAATCTGCAGACTGGCAGCAAAAGTGAGGTAAGTTGAGAATGGGCAGGTGGGATGAAAAGTGTTTGTCTAATCATGTTCTGGTTTTCCCCAATGCCTGAATCAGTGATTAGGGGGTTGTTTTGGTGGACAGTGAATTAACTGAAGTAAACTCCCCAACTTTGGATTTTTTGTCCCATGATACTTGGATGAGACTTGATACAGACTTGATCTAAGCATTATCTCTTACGCAAACACCCTGTTTGGATGGTCCTGGTCTACACAAAAGAGTGATGCTGCTGCATCTACTGGGCACTGAGAATTTTCCTTGAGAACATGCATGGAACTGTCAGAATGCTGTGAATCTACAATCCAGCCCCTTCTAGAAAAACAAAACAAAAATTGTATACATAGCAAAAATAGTTTCTCTCTAGGTGTGGCATTGTCAGTAGAAGTAGGGAACGTCTGGATTTGTGATGGGACCAGAACACCTCAATAGAAGATGGAGGGCTCCTGTAAACATGGGGTCTGCAGAAATGTTAGGTGCAATGTATCCTATCTCACAGATGCTGCTAGGGATCCATTTTGCAAGTTCCTCACCAGTCCATAACACAATTAATATAACTAAAATGCCATCACCTGTGGTGCCTGCTAGCTCCAGGTGGAAGGTAGGTGTACCCTTTGCCTCCATACATCTTTAGGTCTGAGCATTAGAGGAATAGAAGAATAAAGGGTAATTCAAGCAGTGGTTCTCAGTATCCTTGGAAATGCACTAGGCATCCACCAAGTCAGATGAGAATATATGAAAATAAAAAGTTAGAAATCATGCTTTACAAATATCAAATCAGCTTGATAGGTTCATGGTAGAGGCATCAGAAGTTTTTTTTTCTTCCTCAGTGAACTTTGTATTGGTTATTAAATTGTTCATACTGTAGCTGTCACTGTAGTGGTATCTACAAACAGAGCAGTCTGTCATTAACGGTAATATCTGTGAGAGTTTACATTTAGAATAATTGATACAGCAGTTCTGTTCCATTACTGTAGATCTGTATGTGGACTGAATATCTTTGATCTTTTGCAGAGATTTAAACACAGTTCTGCTGACTTCAGAGAAGTTGTAGTGTTGGAGTCCGAAAGGGATTAAGGCTCATTAAGAATAGTCTTTAAAATATTTTTATAACCTTTTCATCCCATAACATATAGAAGGACTACAGATCAGTCTTCCTGTCCAGACAAAATAAGTGATGAAAATAGTTTCAAATGTGCCCTCTGCTCCCTTCTGCTCCCCTTCATCATGTGAACGAATTCTGAGTACAGCTCAAAGAACATTTGTGTTCCATTCTAATGCTTCATGACCAGAATATTTAAGTGGTGTGCTTTGTGTGTTTATCCCTTTTTTTCACGTCATGTGATGATTTACTGCATTGTCTCAAAATAGAGGTTTTAGCAAAAGGAGCTCTTTGTTTCTGCAGATATTATTAGCTATGTCAGGTCGTGGTGCCATTTTAAATATGCTGGATTACAATGGAATTCATGTAGAAGTACCTGTGACATTCATGTGAACACCACATGAATTCTTGATCATCTGAAGGTAATAGTGAATACTAAATGAATTATTGAGATAAATGTAACAATATTCCATCTTTGTGATCAGTGCAGCTGTATGACTAGAAAGGTGTGTCCTTGATAAAAACAATGCAGCATCTGTGCTGAAGGAAGAGAGAGACTAGCACATTCGCTAAGCAGTTGCAGGAAAATGGAGGCATGCAGCCTTGCTGCTGACATATTTTGTGTGTCTTTCTGTCTGTTTGTATGTAATAAAATGAGATATGGAATATAACACTGAAATTTAAATATGCCATTCCTAAAAACGTTGATCAAGATCAGAGAGCTTGTGTTGTCAGTTATTTGTACACTGAAGATTCAGGGTACAGAGAACAAAATGAGAATAATATGAGAACAAAAACCATTTGTCTTTCCCGGTTTTAGAATTACGTGGCTAATGAATTTGTTCAGGACAATGCTTGGGGGAGGGGTAAAAGGAATGGAAGCCTAATGGTGAGTGAGTCAAGGCACTAGGCAGGAAAGAGGTAAAATAAGCAGTATTAGTCAACATTACATGATACCAGGTGGGTGGAATTCAGGCACTGCTGAAAAGCTTGGAGACTTCTATAAATTTATTTTATTCTTGGTGTTTGTTTCATAAACCAAATCTCACTGGTGTAACTGAGAAGCCTCCTGCTGCAGGGTAGATTGGACTGGTTTCATGGATGAAATCTCACTCTGCTGATGTGTTGTCCTGTTCCAAACAAGTGAGACAAAAAGATAAAAATATTTTCACTGAAGAAAACCCAGTGAAACTGTAAAAGTACTATCTTGCTGCTAGTATATTTTTATGATTATTTTATAAACTCTCATAATTTTCCCCCTACATCCAATAGAGAAACTTTACATTTACTTTTAAGTGATTTCAGTTGCTAGTAGTGTTTGGTGATTATATGTATTTAGAACTGCTAAGATTCTTTTGCTTTGAAGTGAGCTTTTGTGGAGAGTTTTGTGTATTCCAGCTCATCAAAGGCATTTCTCATTAACATATGTTGTACCTGAGCCTTTGAAGATACAATGCTTATTAGATCAGAGTTATGTACACATTTCATTATTTGTTCAGTCACCTTTATCTTATATTAAACTGTTAAGTCATGAAAGTGATGTGCTGTATGTTCAGATTTGGGAGAGGGATTGTTTCTGAGGAGAAATTTGGGACTTTCACATTTATTTATTTTTTATTTTTTGAATAAGAAAAGTGTTTTTTCAGAGCATGCCTTAAAATCTGCTTCAAAGCTGTAGTTGAAATACCAGTAACTCAAACATGTATCTGGAATATCCTTTGGTTATCCAATATGCCGACTTTTGCCCCCTACATAGAAGTCAAAAATTCACCTTCCTTTGTCACTATGAAAAGAAAATTAATGATACTTTTTGAGTGCTTAAGTGATCAATATTGCAATAACTTTAATACTGTATGTAGCGTTACACGCATTCATCTGCTGCATAGATACAAATGAGTGATTAACAGACTTCTGTGTTTGTGACATTTTCTGATAAAACATATTACAGTTAAAGAATACCCACAGCTACACTAAATTGCTATAGCTCCATCAACTGAGAAAGAACAAACATTTTGAAGATTTTGTAGATCTCAAACTCTGTAGCATGTATGTGGCAAGCTCTTCCTGTTATAGCCTGCAAAACAAAGATGACATTTCTGTTTATTCTTTTCAAATGGATTAAAGAGAGAGTATTCTTGAAGTTATCAGTGGAAATGGATCTTTGTTAGGTGAAAATTGCTTTAACTGTAGACGTTTTATGGACTTCACTTGATATCAGCATTTAATCTTAACACAGAAATTTCAATCTCACTACAAGATTTAGAAAGTTGAGTTGCTGATGTACTGAAAGATCATAGAATCATAGAATCTAGGTTGGAAGAGACCCTTGAGATCATCGAATTCAAGATGCGACAAAGATTCATAAAAGCATTTGCTTAGCCAGTTATTGTATATACTTTATACAGTGAATCAGAAAGGAAATTTTCTTTATGGTATTGCAGTTCTTATCCATGTTTTTTGAGGAAACTTGAAACCAAACACTAAACTTTATAGTCTGCTTTAGATTGATAGCATATTGATTGATGGAAGAAGATCTGTGCCTTTAATAAATTAACTTTATACATTAGTCTGTCCTTACTCCGAGTTACACTCTTACAGTAAGGTTTGCTAGTAGTTCTATAAGGTGCTTTTGGCTTGTTTTTAAAGGATACCTCTGTTACGCATTTAATTCTACTAGCTTAAATTTATATTGCTGTTTCCTGTGGAGTTCCATAACATAGAACATGAATGTCACATGAATGAATGTATAACATATATATGTTATATAATGATTAGAATCTTCCAGAATTTTAATTATTTTTTTTTGTGATTTTAAAAGGACAAGATTTTTCAGAAGTGCTAATGATTTATCTTCTGAAAATTGTTTCCTTCAGGAATTTTTATTTAACCACTTTTGAAAATCTTAACCCAAATGTATAGAGTTAACTTTTACCTTAATAGCACATATTTGAAAATAATAATGTAGCAGCAACCTAGCAGATCAGATCAAGTAGGAATGCTTTTAATACTGGAGATGTGTTGGTGACTCTCTTGTTATCTGGTTTTCCTCTTAATTTGTATTATCAGTCCTGGCAATTGCTACTACTTAGATTGTAATATTTCCAAGAAACTGTCTCTTTTAAAAATAAATTAGCATAAAATTAAATTGAACTTTTTAATGATTTGCAAGTTTATGTAAATGACCAATTTTAAAAAGAACTTTATGTAATCGGACACATTCACTATTCAAGCCTAACATTAAGTGTTCTCTGCAAATCTCATTATATGCAGCTCATGAGAGTGTAATTAACATATTAATTTATATGCAGATAACCATCTAAATGCCAAAGCATTTTTATTCAGCAATTTCCTTTCCACTTTTGAATTGGTACTGGGGAAAAAATATGAAAGAAGACTTCATAGGGTCAAAATGGCAGGCATTCAAACTCTCATGAATAACATTTTTTTGACTGTTCTTTGCAGATGCACTTTCAGTTGTCTCTGTTTTAGAACATTCTGTGTAAATAAATGCGGGTTTATTTTATTTTTTTTAGTATGTCTGTTTTAGCATGACTGCTCAGTGTAAAACATATGATTACAAAATTTGGTTTTTAATTTAGTTGGATTTTGCAAAGAGCATAAATTTCAGTTAAAATATATTGGTCTAGTCTCTCCTCCTAATCCTATACTGTAAAGTCATCTATACAGCCTTACATTATTTCAAGAGCACACTTAAGACATGATCATAAGAACAAAATGAACCTGAAGTATATCCCCTGATATCTTTAATCCCTTTCCAATCAAAGCTAACACATCAAAACTCTGAGAGTGGACTCCAGACAGAAAGAAGGAAGAAGATAAAGGACAGAGTTCTTATGTAAAGAAAAGTATAATATGCTTCTAATGCTTCTATATCGAATTCAGTAATTATTGTTAGTACAGACAATACAAAAATGAAGTGGGAATCTATGCTAAAATTCTCCATATTTTCAAATTACTTTGTTTTATAAGGTTCTGGCTAGTTTCTTTGTTGTTCTGCAAAATTATGAAAACTGCTGTAAAATGCGAACAGAAAATTATTTGGGAAATGTTTGTCAAAATAAGAATAGATGATATTAGATTGATGCGGTCTATTTTAAAACTTTTATTTTCAAATAACTTTCTATAGTTTGAACACACGATGCTTTAATTGGTTGTATTATCTAGCACATGAAGCACAAATAACTCCATCTGAAATTTCTGCATCATATGAAATAAATACTTACAATATTTTCTAGTAGTTAATTATAATTAGCTTAAATCATGTACTTAGATTATAAGATAAAGAAATGGATAGGGACAGTGGACTCAAACTAAATATTCACGAATTTTAAACCTTAAGTCTGTAGATACTCGCACACTGATTTGTTCACATTTCTGATTTGTCACATTAGAAACAATACTTTAAAAGATTCAGTACTCATAAAAATATTTTGGCCTAAGAAAAGGTTTCAGAACATGAAAAACAAACAAAAAACCCCATGTGCTTGGAATCTTTTTCAGTAACACTTCAAACAAAAGGAAGTACACTTCTCTCAGACATTGGTAGACTTATTTTTGTTTTTATATAAGACATTGCTGTTTGAAGCCTGTAATTTTCTTTTTGCTTTTACCTTGAGTGACTGGGATAATTTTTTTTCAAGTGACCAGCAAACATCCTCTTTATTTCCTGTTTCTTAACATGCATGAAAAAGAAAATTTTAAGACAATGTTTCTAGATACTTAAACAACCAGATAACAATTTTTTCTTTTTTTTCCTGCTTATCCTTTGACATTTGGTTTCTTACCACTATTGAGAATATAAGATTTTTTTTTTTATACAATTCCTAATAAAATTTATTTTTTTTTCCCAGCATCTTTCTTCTTGCTTCGGTAGTCTACAGGTTAATACTTAATTACAACCTGATGCATTAATTTTCCAGCAACATCACATACATGTAACACAGGTGGAGGAAGAGGTACAGGAAACCATATTTTCTAAGTTGTAAAATGAAACATTTCAAGGATTTGAATATAGTATTGAGGGCAAAATATTTTTTTAATTTATATATTTTATTGTAGATTTCATAACAAGCATAACTGTGCAAATGTTCCTGAAAAATCCTGTATTTAAAGATAACATTTCTAGTGTTGAAAGTGTACGTTTTAACTGCCAGAAGCTACTGTCAAACTGTGACTAAAAGGGATGGAGGGAGGATGGAAATGTCATTCCATCATTTTTGTTGTTGTTCCTTTACCCAATACTTTTCCAATTTTGCATGTTCATACAAACCCAGTAGCTAAAGATGAATGGGGCTATCAAAAGTTGCTTGCCAAACAACCTGATTATTTAAATGTTCTGATCTATTCTTCTGCCATTCAGAGTTCTCCAACTAAATAAACCTTTAAAGTTATCTAAATCACTGACAATTTGGGGGTTAATGGATTCCCTGCGATTATTATTTTCAAATAAAATTATTAACTAGTATTATAAAGATCTTGGTGAGCTACAGGAATATTATATGTTTGTTAAAATCAGGATCTATTTGCTATGCATTTTGAATGGATCAATACACATAATCTGATCTCTGAATAAGTTGGGAACCAAATAAGTGGGAGTTTTGTCAGGTTTTTTTTTCAAGGCAGCCATTCTAGGTGACTAGCTGTATTTTCTGTGTAGTCATGTCTACCTAACATGATTTACATTGGACTACATGACAGAAAAAGAGGGCCTCTGCTACAATTTTTGGAATAAAGACCACCTGATCATAACACTATAAAAACTTCCCATTTGTTATTCAGTGTATGGTGAGCTGGATTAACATGTAATTTAATTCTTTTAAAATCCTTTTCAGTTTGTGAGTGATTATTTTGAGAGAGCTGCCCAATTTTGTGTTATTTTTCCATTTCTTTGATGTCCCTTGTACTTGTTCTTTACGGATTAAGTTTTAGAAATCAAGGTTGCTATTTACCACTTGCTATCAGTTGGAGTAATAAATGACGGTGATAATAGACTTTTGCTTGAGAGATATTCAAATATATTTTCATGCTGGATAACAGACCATCTATTGAGACTTCTTGATGTTGTGGTCTACAGTAGCTTCAGCACTGACATATGTTTCCGCTGCCTTCTTTCTCTTCATTCCTCCCCTTTGATCTACAGAAATTGTATTTGGATTTTTGTGGGCAGGCTTTGAAAACTTGCTCGCTCTTTTTGTGTCACTGTTGTTGCCCATACTTGTTGCCCCCAGAAAAATTTAGAAAGGAACTTAAAATGAGCATGTCATCTAGTGGCAATGGGCAGCAGATTCTTGAATTTCAAATGCCAGAAAAGAGAGAGGAAATGCTATTTATCCTTGCTGTTCATTAACACAAGGCCAGACTGATAAGATGACTCTTTTGTTCCTTTCTTCTTGTTACTGTGGATGGTGAAGAAGCTTAGCTAGTAAATGTTTTTGGTATTACATGGTTCGAACTCTGCTGCTCTTGATAAGGTGCTTATCATAGTTTTACTTTCATCCTTCCTTCTTCCATCCTCAAATGCACAGAATATTCAGCCAAAATTGAGAAAGGCCAGATATAAATTAGTGTTACTTTATTCTGCCCCCTAAATACATGTGTTCCATACTTTATTCCTTAGCAAGCCCCTGCCTATTCAGTACACAAAATAGATGTACTGTGGGAAAGAATGAAAGGTATAGTACTTCAAATTGATTGGTAAAAATTTCTCTAATGCTTTGCACTGAAAAAGGGGAAATAATAAACTGGAAAAGGTTGATTTGGCCGACTAGGGACATCTAGCTTTGAATAGATGAAGAAGTTGCATTCAATTTTGAATAACGTTCCTGGAGCTATTCACGAAAATCAGTGACATTAATTAACCATATGCAGCAGAATTCTTCAATGTATATGCTTACATAATTTTTTGTGGTTCTTTGGTGAGTAGCTCTGGACTCCAGAATTGTAGTTCTAATGATTATTTCTGCCAGAATGCCACAGCATATGGTAACAAATGTATGCAGAATTGACTTATCTTAGAGTTTGTGTGTGGTGCAAATCAATTTGCATGCATACTAAACATCTGCATTTCAGTTTTTCCCAACTATAAGAACAGTCTTTTAAAAAATTCTATTAGTATTGGTACTTTTGTACTACCCTTTTGGTCATTTTTTTAATCATTTGAAAAACAAAATGAAAAAACCCTTGGTAATTTCTATAACATACTCTTTGAAGGAAAGATATATAATTTTCAGCGATTTAATCACCTTGTAATGCATGGCAGATGTTGACTTACAAAATCCTCTTTATAAGAAATTGTTTATAAAATTGCAGGCACAAAAATACCTCCTGCTGCTGTGTCATTTTCAAAAAGTTTCTTAAATGCCATGTAAGCTAGAACCTGAAAATTTCACACATTCAGACATTGTGAAGATGCAGTTTTTTACTATACCTGTTCTAGTTATGTCTAAATCTAATTCCAAAAGGACAGCTAATTTTTGCTCTAATTCTTCACTTTTTCCACTTATCTGTTACAGCATTCATCAGCAAGCGTGTTGTTTAGTTTGTGTATTCTAAGTAATGAAAGTAATGCTTTGATTTAAATGGAGATTGGCAAATTCAATTACTTGAAATTCTTAAAAATTTTTTTCTTAAGTTTCATGTATTAGTTTCTGGAGAAGGTATTTCTATATGTTTGGGGTAGTATGTGAAGAAATTGAAAAAATTTAATAAATATAATAGCATCTCCAACTCTAACTTGAGTAAAGCAAGAAGAAAATTCTTAGAGCAAATACTGTTTCAAATGTAGCTATTGAGAAGCAGAAGTTGCAGGAAGTTCAGCTCATAAATGTCTTTTTGAAAATTACTCAAGTAAACCTTATATTTAGATGACACATTTACTTTTGAAAATATGTTTTTTTTCTACCACTTTCCAAAAGGACAAATTACTGTCTTTCAGGACATAGTGAGAGCAGTTATAAATCTATCCATTTCTTTCACATTTTAAAGTGCGCCAAAGGGAGAAAAGACCAGTTTGGTGAATTTATCAGCTCAGTTTAATTCCTAGGCTTCTGCTTCCTTACTGTTTCAGACAGTATATGTTACAGAAAGCATGAGGGAAACTTACTCTGTTCTTCCAAAGAATAGCTCTACATTTCAAGAAATAGTCCTAATAAAATCCTTTCTAGGGTGTATCCTGAAGTTTATAGTGATTATAGGTAAATATTACATGTCTGTGGATATATTATCTTTTCTAAAAACTTGTGGAATTTTTGTTGAGAATATCAACAGCTACTTGTTTATCTTTGTGAGATGTTTACTTGAACTCTTTAAAAAATGTTTAGGATTGTTTCTTTTTCAGTATCTGCAATGCCAGATCATTACCAAGTCAATGGGATCAAAGTTTCATTGCTACACTTACTGAATTTGGAAGAAACTAAAAAAAAATTTGGATATGCCACACATGGTGCAAGTATCATTCTTTTTTTTCACTAGTATGGCATCTTCTGTTTTGTAATGTCTCAGAGTGCCTTTCAATTGGTACAATAAGGTTGAAAATAGAATTTCTTTTATTAACATAATCAGTTTTCTGAAATTACATGCCTGGATCATCTTTCACTGTGAAATGGATAGCTTGGTTTTTTGTAATATGTCATTTCATTCTTTTGAAAAACAAATTTGATTTTTCTTCTGGTAGTTCTACATCACTTCGTATGCTTTTCTGAAGTGGCATTAAAAAGTCAT
>JAOXJM010000004.1:8887640-8901913 GCA_026413425.1 Tringa solitaria
AGTTGAACTTGAGAAAGATGACCTCACTGGGGTGGAAACCATGAAGTAGTTCTTGCCACTGGGAAAAATGTACTACTGTTTGTTTTTTTTTTTTTGGAGATGCATCTCCTTATAGGCTGTTGTTTGCCTATGTTCTGATCTGCTCCTTTTTTTTCCCTGCAGAAAATCATATTACTGGAGATGATAAGAACCAGTAATACATCTTTGCCCAGGTGAATCTGAGAAACAAGTAGAAGGGAAGTCCCACTCTTGTGTACACACACATATACGTGCACATGCAAACACACAGATTTCTGATCTTGTTTAAAGGCATATGTCTGTTGTGAGACAACATGATCTGAATTAAAATTCATCTAATGAATGATTTAATGTTACTCCAAAACAGAGTATGGAAATTGTCTATTTTATAGCAAGAAACTTCTAGCCGGAAAATGGACAGTTGAAAAAGTAAAATCCAGTTTTTTTGATTCCATGAACACATAAATAAATAATTTTCACTAAAATGGTCTTAGTTGCAAGATGAATTCAGAATAATATTTATTATTACCATTTAAGTCACAAGAAAAACATGAGGAAAATGTTTTGTAAGATTTAACCAATCTAGAAAAAGATTATATGCTGGTACTGGTTCATCATGAATGGACCTTCATTTTATTTCAATGCTGTTTGTATGCATTTAATTAAAGAAGTTTAGGAGTTATGCATTTAAAATTGGTTATGTTAAAATTAGTTTAACTTGGCCAATTAAAAAAGAAAAATAAACTGTTTACAATAAACAAGCTCATGTAGAAAACATATTGAAAAATTTCCAGACTTTTTACATTAATCATTAATTGACTTTGTTCAGGGACTTTTCTAATAAAAGGAAGTTGTTTGAAAAAATTAAAAGAGTTAATATATCAATTAATTAGAAAAATGAGGATAATGCCATCTTGAATTATGTTTCACAACAGTTTCATGTTTTAGACTTTGTAAACTTTCTATTGCTGAAGGACACAGTCAACACTACTAAAACAAAACACGGGCTTTTATAGCTAAAATGGGTGGCAGCATGTAATGAGCTTGCTGAATGCTTAAAAAGTATGGAGTTCCATAGTGAAATTCATTTTACAGGCATTATAAATCAATTTGTGTAATGGAAACTACAGGCAGTTGTTATTTGGAATTTATGTATTCTTATTCTTTTGTTACTGCCTTTACAAATATAATGGGAAAGTCAAAAGAACACATTATGTCAAGTAAACACACTGAGGGCCTGTAGGGCAGTCATGAAAGTGTTTTAATAACCATCTCAAATGCATGTCATTAGTAGAAATAAGTTGAAAAATATGGTGTACTTACTCTATAAATACACTTAAACCAAACAAACCTTCTAAACAGTCAATATGGCCTCTATTTTTCTGATCCTAATGTCATGAATGTCCGTGAATTTGCAAAACTCTTAGCATATTCTATTTCTGGATTTACTCTGTGATACAGCCTGTGCTCTTTCCTTATCATTTTTACCATCAGTCTGCGACTTATGACCAAGCGTAATTTTCTTCAGAATTTAAAATATTCAAATGCTTGGTATTACTGCTTCATTCTTGTTTACATCATGTGAAAGAGAAGTATGCACAAACAGGGAGTTTATTTTGCCTACTGACTTCAATTTCTGAAGAGAAATCTTAGCTATTGATATAAAATTTAAATATAGAATACATATTTGTAGATTATAGTTTATCTTTCTCAAAAAGAAATAAGCTACTGCATTACCTTAGCTAATTGTATAAGCTACTACAAGGTGAGAGGAGACAAAAAATTCGCAATTAAGTGAGAAATTAATGAAAGAACAGGAAGGATGATATCTTTTAGGGACCAGAATGGTAAGTTCAGATTTAGTTCTTCTCTTAAATGGCCACAAGTGTCTCTAAAATAACATATGTCTAGTTAGTCAAAATTCCAGAAGATAAAGATTAAATGTAACCTTAATAACCTTAACTCATTATGTTAATGTAAGCTTAAATTATTCCTTAGGTATTCAGTTCATTGAATATAAAATATTACATTTTAAAATAATTCTGTTGAAGTTACCTTTTTTTTAGACTTGAGATCCAAAGTAGTATTGTATAGGGAATATTTTTCTTCCAGAATCTTTCAGAATGGATAATATTTAATTGTGGTAGGATTTTTCTATAGTTATTTTGAATTTATCGTATCATTTGTATCTAAATATTACCTTTAATGTTGTGATCTTGACTGTGCTGTAAGCCTGACTGATTGTTATCTTTAGAAGACTAACTAGCACTATTCTTTGATCACATACTTCAAAATATGTAGTGCAGCTGTTTAGAATAAGGAGTTTTCCAGTGCTGAAAGCCTGAAATAATTGCAGTGTTTATCAAAGTAAAAGAACAGTGTCTCATATATTTAATCACTATTGTTTAAAAAGTAGATTGAAAAAATAATTCACAATGTTACAAACTAAACATGATGGTAGCCACTGATAGCTCACTTTAACAGATACCTTATCATGGATAAAACCTTACCTTGAACTGTGTATGACTATTTCATAAGTGAGGCTCACTGACTTAACCTAAACTCACACTTCATTTTCAATTACTGTCACTCCCTAGAAACTGGTGTTAAGAAGTCAATACTAGGAAGGTTTCCCTGTCTACCAGGCTCTCTGTATGTGGTCTGAAGGTAGGTTTTTTGGGGTAATTGCATTGTGTTACATCTGAGATACAGCTGCAGATTTTCTGGGAGAGATGAGAGCGAGATAGACGCTTCCTTGACCAGGTTTAAAGCGGAGATTTTCTTCTGATTTTCCCCTTCTCCACATGAGTGTCTCCAGAAAAACTGACTATTCTGTGATTGCTTGCTTTCTGGCTTGCTGATCCAGAAGGTCTTTTTTTCAGTGCTCTACTTTTGGTGGTCTATATCTTTTTCAAAAGGAAGTTTAAATTTCAATGAATTAATATTTTCTGTAGTTAAAAAACATTTTGTAAATAAATAAAAAAATTTGCTGTTTTCTTTCCACATAGAGGTTTGAGAGCTGTTGGTGGGGCTTTCTTTGGTATTTCTGTTTGGTTTTTTTAAACATCTATGTAATTTCTTTAGCTAGCAGCCATGTTTTAGATTTACTTTTTAAGTCTTTTTTTAACTATCACTTACTGAAGCTGAACAGATTAATAAAACAGGGTATTTCTTAAGGTAGTGCCACTGTTTAGGCAAGGAAAGCTGTAAGAGAACAATGAAGTCATAACAAAGTGATTTGAGAACTGTGCTGAAGGCAAAGAAATTGAGGGTAATGAAATCCATCAGGGAGGTGAAAAGGAGATGTGGATGCCTGAGGTTTATGTATTCCCATGGCAAATGTTTTGAACTTCAGTTTTTTTGATGCGATGTAGCTTGAAGCTACAACGTATGTATGACAGTGGTAGGTTCATCAAATGCAAGGGAGAATATCTTAATGTACTTAAGTACAAAACGTTCAAAGTTGGAACCCTAAAGATAAGCCAGGTTTTTATACATTTAGGTATTCATTGTAGAAAACTTTGGTCTTAGCAAGCTATGTAGTTATATAATCTTATTATACATAATTATTCATGGTAATTCTCTCATCATCATGTGCTCAGAAGATTGTGTCCAAACAGGACAGTGAAGAACAAATTATAGTTTGGAAAACAGCGGTATTTCTATGTTTTGTAAGCCCTGCTGAATAGCTGGTCATAGATTTGGATGGGTTATTCTCATTCTCTTTCTCTCCGGCCCCCTTCCTTGTCTCATTCATCGAGCAGCAGAAATTATATTAAATTAATGCTGGACTGCATGTTCTTTTTATCTTCCAGTGCTCTGTAAATAATATTCTGTTAATGCTATTGAATACAGAAAATCAAATGTAGATATGTATTTCTGGGAAAGAATATTTGAAATTTTTCAAAATGCAGTGGAATTTGATTCTCTCCTAAGAAGGTCCTCTGCAGACCCCAGCTGACTCTACTGTTATCAAAACATGCAATGTAATGGTGCAGAGTGACCCCCTGAATTCTTTTCAAAGTTTATCAGGAGGGTTAGAATGGAGCCCTAAGTCCTTAATGAAGTGATCAGTAGGTGATGTACAAATGAATGTAGTGCAGGTAATTCATAGCCCTCTGGAACAGAGTATTTGAGACACACCCTGGACTGGAAGAGCCGAGTGGAAGTGCATGCACTGGAAGAGCCAAGGGAGATAGAGGTACACAGAAAAAATACTGGTGCATGTTCAGGAGTGGTTTATCCTTTGGGTTCTCAACCTTTCTCTTTCTCCTGCACCAACACATCCTTCTTGTGGTACTGAATAACAACACTATAATATCTTGAAGAAGAAATACTTGTCTGGCATCAGGGATTTCAACTGGTGGAAGGAGAATGTAGTTCTGAGAGATTAAATTTTTGGACATACACAAACAACCGAGTTTGTGATGTCAGTGAAACGTTTGGTAGTTTGCTTGCCAAGCAAACTAAAAGATCTTAGCAAGGGAGAATCTTAAATGGTCATAGTGTGTGTGGGTACCAGCTATACGTTCAAATAGCAGAGTAGTCTTGAAAGCAAAATTTGGCTTGCTGTCTGGAAGGCAAAGACAGTGTAGCTCTCTTTGGAATATTCTGTGTTCCTGTCTCTGATGCAAAACCTTGTGCTGACAAAACATACAATTTCAGTGATATTTGAGAAAATATTGTAACGAAAAAGAATACAGATTTATCAAGGAACTCAGAAAATTGTCATATAGGTAAAGTCTGTAAATGCCATGTGAATAAATGAGAAGAAAATACTTAAATAATAAGATGCTTTTTGAAGCAAGTTCTGGATTAAGGCATTTAGAACAAAATAGCATATGGTGCAGGAGGGTCTACAATTTCAGGATTAAGTTCTAAGTCCTCTGTATCCTAGGAAAAAAGTAGAGAAAAATAGAGGACACAGGTAATAGATAAGCAAACAAAGGAGCAGGAAATAGCAAAGAACCTTTTTATGACGTTTCAATTATGAAAGGTACACATAAATAGCAGCACATGTGCACTTCTGCATAAATGCTACATACCTACAGACTATTCTTCTTGAATGACTGAATTAATCTGGGTGCATCTAAATGAGCATAGTTATAAAATAGTCATCTTGATAGGAACGTTTGATATAATAATGCCAAAGAAGTTTCATTGTAACTTTGTGGTAGATTTTACAGTTCATGACTGGCACGATATATTAAAACATAGAGTCAGATAAGATAGCTAAGACAGCTCTTTCATCAGTACTATAGAGTCTCTCTGGATATAAATATGGTATCCAAATACAGAGAGAATTACATCAGGTCTGTACTTTCTACCATGCAATGATGATAAGTGACAAAGAACATGAAACAAAAAAGAGTAAGAATGTTGCAAAATATAGTAATAATGGGAGGCTTCAGACAACTTCATAAATCTTGGATAAATGTCATATCAGGATGGAATGCTTGCTTCTATCATATCTAAAATTTGAGTCAGTGCTTTTTGGAGCAATCAGTCAGAAAATCTTCAAAAGGAGATGTAGCAGTCAATTTAGAGCTGATTCAAGATGTACTAGGAATCATAATGGACTTAAAAGTAACATCTTTATATAAGAGAAGCAGCAAGGTAATTTCATTCCCAGAGCATTTTTAAAACAAGAAACTGTTTAAAGGAAGATGAAAAGAAACAGATAAAAGGTTAACCTGATTATAACCAGGTTGAAGATTCCAGATTGCAGTTTGTTTAAAGTCCATGTATTTGATATTATATTGGAGTTAACGTATACCACGTCTATGTCAATAATTTTTTACTTTATTGAGTATAGAAAAAGTTTCTTATGTTAATAATTACTTTAATGAGTACAGAAATAGTTTCTTTGTAAGTAAATTGACAAACCCCATTTCTAGAGGATTATCTAGATTTTTTTTCATTCTGTCTCTGCTATAGGATTTTATGGCCTAAACTAAAGAAGGTTGCATTCAATGCTAGTAAGTCATTCCATTTGCTTTATATGAAAAAAGACATATCCTGTGCATCAATTTGGATGTTGATTCATCCCTGTGTAAAAATGTGAAAGGTTTTTTTGTCTGAATTTTCAAGTTGTTTTTTTTTTTCCAAAGAATTAATTACACATAGTGCTTAGAATTTTTATCACTGCCTCTTACGTGTCACCCTGATTAGCACAATATGGTTGGCAGTATCATCAAAACCAAACAAATTTCACTGGCATTGTAGGCAGAAGAACTCATCAGTTTATGTAAGATAATTTAACAGAAAATGTATGATGATACTAAGCAAGAAAACATTTATAAGGTGGGATACATGAAACCTAAACAAGTATTCTCAGGAAATGAGTTAATTATATTTGATACCTCAGATTTTTTTAAAGAACAGCGCCTGCTATTTCTACATTAACAGGAAATTATTCTGATATGTTAATAAAATATTTTCTTATGCAAAAATCCTCTTATTTTAAAATACTATTTTTATGATCTGTTGTGACTGCTAGTGTCACACTGTATGCTTGAGAGCATGTTGAAATTTAAAATAATTAAAAAAAATATCTGGGTTAAATTTATGAATTGTAAGTCTTCATTTGTTTTGTATGTTTATAAGTGCATATGTATGAGAGCAAGAAAATACCTTAAAAATCACCATATTTGGCAGCACATGAGAGCTGCAGAGGTATTCCAAAGAAGTATTTTATGGAGATTCCTTAAATGCTTTAAAAAAGAAACTGTTGGCTTTTCTCAACTGTATATTGTTAGGGGCATTTTCCACCTTTAATTTCTTGCAGTTCTATTTTTCAGCTTCATTTAAAGACCCTAGAAAAATAATACAGAGCTGAATTAGAATTGTTTGCTATTTAACTGAAGGATACATTAAAAGTAAAAATCTGATTTAGCCTGATTAATTGGAGGATCTGTATAATAATCTATATAATAAACTCCCCCATTTTATTTTGGGAGGTAGCTGAGTCATCCGTGTTACCTATTTTCTTCAATATTCAATGGATCTTTCATTAGTGAGAGTTTAATAAAAGTAAAAATAATTTATTTTCCAGGATCAAAATTCATAGATTCTTACAATAATTCAAGTTTAGGAGAAAATAAACTCTGGTTTTCATGATAGAGGAGCAAAATGAGACTGGTTGAGTTTTATTTTGACTTAGGGCTTTGCCATGAATGGCAGTTACCTGGAAGTCTTCAGTTGGAATGCAACAGAGATGATGTTGTGTGCAGAAATTGCTGCATGCATTAGTGTACAGACACTTCAGGTGGCCATACAGTTGTGACAATTTCCCCCCAAATATAAAAGAATTTCCCACATAATGTTGTCCACTTGTCACTTCTGTATTTGTCTTCTCAAGCTTTATTTCCTGGGTGTTATTTAAATGTAACTCTTGCAAATCCTGACAAAGGCATAGGCAGCGTATCTTTTAACATTTAGTCCTCACAACATACTTCTGAAATAATAGAAGTTCAATTATTAAGTTACGGATCTCATTTTGACATCTTCTGAGGCAGTTCCTGAACTCCTGAAGGCGGCTAGCAACATTGTATTTGTAGTATGTCACAGAACTGGTCATGTAGTACATCACCTAGGAGGTAGTAGGGCACTCACTATAGGTGTTGGATAACTGAGTTTCTGCCTGCCTCAGTATCTTGCAAGGCTCTCCTGACCCTAACCTTAACACAACTAATGAGACCTGGTTGTTAAGTTATGTGTGTTCTGTATTTCTAGCACACATGGAAAAAAAGGAAAGCTACCATATCTTCCTCTTGATGAGCATTTTATCTAGCAAGCACCATATTTCCCCACGGATTGTGTCATGAACATCTGTGTAGAAAAAATTTTCCTGATAAGGAATGGTAGAGAATGCTAAGCTTGCCATAGAACATAAATTACTCATCCCTTGGTTATTCTAGTGCAAGTTTTTAATATTACATCTCTTCTTCCTTGTGGCTGGAGAATAAGCAGAGACACTGATACTGATTCTGGCACTAATTCTTTCAGAAGAAACGCAGATACTGCAGATTCAAATTAAGACAGAAAGGTAAATGGTCTAATTATACTTCTCGCACTTGCTTATGTTTGTGAACTTTTACTGTAAATATAAATATACATTAAATACATTATCGTGAAGCGTGTATTTAAAAACAGTTTCTGCTAGTATTAGGAAACTAGTTATGCACTGTAAAGCATCCATTTAGCAAATTACAATAAGTAAATAGAAATCTCTTTAGAGGCATTAATTTTTAAGACCAAAAAAAAGACAGTTTGCACTCTACAAAAAACTTATATTCAATTAAAAGAATTCTGAGTTTTCCTTCCATTCTCTATATGTTGTATAAACATCCTGTCAATGGGGTATAAATAAAACTCAGAGGAACAGATATATATACAATAACAGGGAGATAATATTTACAGTAATGGGAGAGATTGCTTAGAACTTCTCCAGAAACTGCTGTCGTCTTTAGTTTCCATTATTTACAAAAAAGACTATTGTTGAATGTCTTTTTCCTCTTCGACCCCCAAAAATGGGCCCTTTTCAATGTATTAGTAAGATTTTGAGACTTTTGCATTCAATGGCAACAAAAACAAGTAAAATTTCTGAAAAAAGTGAGCCAAAGGAGAAATGAGAATGAAGACAACCAAAAGATTTTATCTTAGAGAATGATTTATTAAGTAACATTAAGAAGAGAAATACATGCAATCTAAGTGATATCTGAGGTGGAGCAAGAAGCTTTGTGCAAGGTTGAACACTTGCATGAAGATGAAATATGTTCACAAGAAATGTAATGGCATAATTGAGTGACAATAGGTAGTGAAATTTTAGACTGGCTATCATTGTATTTCTTGGCACATCTGTTTGATAGAATAAAAAAATAATTACTTGATTTAGCAATCTCAGGGAGTTCAAGTTGGCAAAGTAATGACCTGCCTTTGATGGTAGCTGAGTATTGAATGAACTCTGTAAGTAATTCCAGAAGTTTGATTTTTCTCAATTTTTACTGCTATTTTTCTTCCCGAATATTAAGAAACCCACCTGTTGTATATTCTCCCCTATGAAAAAAGTAGTTTTCAAAATTAATAGTACATTAAAAGTAAACTTGAATAACTTGAAAATATTACTATTTCATTTTAAAATAGCAGTTTAAATTTTTAGAAAGTGTTCTATAAAATTATTGGTTCATATTCCTTTAGAGTCAATACGTAAGGCCACAGGATGCAGTGATAGCAAATCAACCCCGTTCATCAAAAGATATACTATTGGTAGATTTTTATACTCTCTTTCCTGCACAAGTGTGATAAGCCCAAAAAAAGACTAATCTCTTTGTACACTGAGGATTGTGTGAAAGCTAGATATCATCTTTTTAATTCAGGAAGTAATTTGAATAGAAATTAACTTGACATTTCTGTATATGTATTTTTTTTTCTCATTAAAAGGAAACAGGTACTAAAAGGTTTCTTTGGATTATTTATCTTTATTCAGTTTTTCAGTGAGATTGAGATTTGTTTTCTGGGCAACCTCATTCTTCAAATGCTTATTTCTGTAGTCAACTTTCTTTTATTTAATTATGCTTAGCCATATTGTAAAGTTTAAGTCACTGAGCATGCTGTAAGATACCAGAATGGAAATTAGCACGGGAATGCAAAATATTATTACTATTATTATTATACTGTAAGCTGTAGATTCTAGCTGAATGGTTGCCATGGTTTTATCCAAAAGATGTAATGGGAATCCATAAATATTCTCTGCTCTCTAGTTAAATCTCTCCTCCCTTCCTGTCCTGCCCCCCATCCCCTGAAAGTTTTTGAGTTTGTTTCTGGACATTAGTGTCATATTTATAAACATCCAGAGTTATCAAGTTTTGCAACAAAAGTCATCTTAGAAGAAGAATATTTCCTCCTTCTTTGTAATTCTATCTACAGCTCAAATTTAGTAACAATTATAGTCAATTATACAGTTATTATTGATTCCAGGAGGGTTTGGAGCAAATCTTAAATCTCTAATGAAGAAGCATTCTTGCTTAAGACAAATTTTAAACATGCATTTTTAGCTAGTACAGACAATAAAAATTGTATACAGTCTTTAAGCACTGAAAAAGAAAGATAGTCATATATGTAAGACTGTTTTCAATGAGAACTTGGTAGTGATTCTTAAGAGTTTTTTGAACAAGAACCTAGGTTTTCACACCTTGACTACAACTTCAGTGTGTGTTTTAGTGATTACGTAGAAGCACATTCTTCCTTGGCCTGCTGCGGTAGCATTTTCTTTAGAGACCCTATGCTGCTACAAGTGAGTACATAGCACATAACAGAAAGAGACACCTCTGGTTATTCAGGAAGTAAACTGCATGCCTTCAGATTTAAGTATAGATTAAGGTTCAAGAAGAGAGAATAAACTTTGGGTTTTTTGTTCCTGCAGAAATCTCTTACTCTTGTAAGAGTAGAAGATATAGATTGTCTCAGGTGTTTGTATGACAGAGGATAATATCTGAGACAGATTTTAGTTTTTAGTATTGTCATTCCTGTTTCTTAGTATTCTTCTTAGTCATAGAATTAGCCCATATTAATTTCAGTACCACATTAACAAAGGTTTACTGGGTTTTTTTCCTCCTTGTTGTAGGCCGTTAGTAGTCCTTTCCTGTCAGTTGTAGTTTAACTGTTCTAATAACCTTTGTCATTATCTAAGAAATGTTAGAATTTTAAATTATTATTGTAATTATTTTGAAAAACAATAATGAATCAGGTTCATTGCCAGATTTATAATTAGATCAAAGACACTTAATGTATTTACACTATAGAGCATCATGCACTGTTGAGGAAATGTGGCGAAGAGTTGCTGGTAATTTATTCTACGTTTTGTGTTCAGCATGAAATACTAAACCAACTGAACCAGAAGCCTTAGGTGAATAGATTTCTCTACTTGTGGTATTTACTGCTTGAATAAATTAGGTGTACATAATAACCAGCTGTCGACATCCAGATGTAATACAGTCAAGCTGCATAAATTCTGCAGACTCAGACACTTACAACTTTCCCTGATGTAGGGCTTGGTGGGCTGCTATAAATAATTTCATACTGTGTAACCTAATTTCATGCCAGATTTGTTTTTCTTTTTATTTTTCTAGTAATTTGATGAAAAGCATGTTTTAGTAGTAAAGTCTGGTTGCAGTGAAACTGCTGGAGCTCTACTTTTTGAGAACATGGAGACAGAAGAAACCAGAGAATGTGAAATTTCAACTACAGTGCTTGCAGCAAAAGACAAAAAAGAATATGAATGGAGGAAGAGTCCTCACTTCTGATAAAATGCTTAGTTGTAATGCAAATATTACAGTTACCGTAATACAATCTAGGGCTTCTTCTCCCTTCTTTAATTTTGTTGCTCATGGTAATTATGGAGTAAGGTCTTTAAGAGTCTGAGCTACTGAGATTTCAGTGAAGCTGATGAATAAATTTAATAGTATAACTGACCATCAAAACAGCTTTTATTCTCTAATGGGAAAGTTTCAAAAACCTTATTAGATGTCTGAAGGCTGTTGATGGATAAAGGGAAGGAGATAGGATGAAAGAAAAATGGCAGAACAAACTCGAATTCCTTGGAGCTTTGTAAGGAAGCAAAACGAGAAAATAAGCAAGATAACAATCAAATCTTTTGACAACTATTTTTTTTTAATAAAATTTTAGCAAAAGTTGATCATGTTATAAGAGAGAAAACAGTTTTAGAGATGTAGATCTTCCCAATTTAGACATATTGGGTTGCACCTCACCCACCATACAGGAAAAAAATGTTGCAAACGGATAGATTAAATGGACTTGCATGTTCTCTAGTGCTTTATTAGTGAAAATGAGATCACCAGCTTAAATCCAGTAAATAAAATGAAAGACAAATTTCAACAGCTAAGTGTACATAAGTTGTGTAATACCAACTAGAAAAAAGGCAAAAGATAAAATAAATACATAAAAATATATATTCAAAATGTCATTAAAAAGCCAGCCTATGCAAACATCTGAGACAAAAAAAGACACGTGTGTTCCATTGAGTGACTGGAAACTGAGAGCCACAACAGGACTAAGACTTGGACTCATGAGTCACTGGAATATAAACAAGTCATTTGAATACTTAAAGCAGATATACAAACAAGTCTTTTCATATTTTGGGATAGCTTTGCTTTAGTGTTTTAACCTGGAGGAATGTGAAAATGTTGTTTATGAATGAAAAGTGGCATGGAATTTTGGACAAACTTAGCAACAGAGTGGTTATCTAAAGTCTCACGGCTTGTGTTGATCTTTGTATTGCCATACACAGTTTTATCAGTGTCCGAGAGAAGGCTTCATGATCTACAGTTCTGCCTTTGACAGTAGTTTAGAGAGCTGAATCAACCATTTTTTACACCCAATCAAAAAGAAATTATGAAAGCTGAAAACCTTTTTTTTTTTTTAGTAAAATACTGAGTTAAATTCATGTTATTACTAAAAAAAGTGATTTTGTTGAGCAATATTTGATGAAATTTTTAGCCACCTTGATAGGTACATGACAAATCAGTGAAATTTTGCATGTTTTAGACTAAGTAAATTTTTGTTCAGATGCTGGTTTTCACTTATCAGAGAAGTAAGAAGTCTCTGATGGAATATATAAATTGAGTTTGAAAGAATTGATCCCAAAGATTATTAATGTTGTTTTTTCATTTGATAGCAATACCTTACAATATAAATTACTAAACAATGTTATGTTAGGTAACTGTTTTGTTTCAGCCTTACACTAAAATAGAAATATGGTTCCATAAAGAAAAAATACTACAAAGGCCTCAGTCCTTTATGTGATTTCATTTGTTTCTATGAGTAATTCCCACAGAAAATCTAAGTCAAACTGCTCCAGATAAAAATCTATTTCTGTTCGAACTAAAATAAATCAGAATCTATATGTCAGAGGGTACTTTCTAACCAAAATAAATTGTGGATTTGATTATTCTCCCCTTGTTTATGTGGGTGTGATATTATATAGTTTTCCAAATTAATATGTATATTCCCTATTTTCAAGTACTTGTACATGTACCTTGAGACTGTACACTGCTGAAATGGAAGTAAAGTATCAATTCAAAGTTCGAATAATGTACCAGAAAAAAAATTGTAGGATTTGGGGAAATATGAAGTTGACTTTTATGAAACAAATACCTCTTAATTTTATTTCATACAGTATTGCAAAAAAAAAAAAAACAACCCAAAAAAAAACCAACCCAAAAAACCCACCAAAGGCTACAGGCAGGTAAAAGACACCCACTGAGTACAATTTTGAACATAAACAGTTTTGCTGACAAGTACAGTTTTCATTAATCACGTTCTTTTTATGTATCAGTTTGAAGAAAATATTTTCAATCTATATCAAATATTGGCTAGTGTAAGAATGAGGAAACTTTTTTCACGGGGGAGCTACTAAGCTTGTCAAGGGAAGAGGTTTCAAACACTGCAGGGTACAGCGGGCAAGAGGGAAAAATTTAGGAGCCTACACTTCATGTAGAGAAACTGTGTGACTAGTGAAAAACAGTGCCTGCTAGCCAGACTTTAGAAGGAATGAGAACTTTCTAGGGACTGGAATGGGCTAGACGGAATTTGCTACCACCTATAAAATAATTTAATTGTGTGGAAAAAAGTTAAGATATAGTAGGCAGGAGGTGATTTGTGTGCTAACATTTCTAGTTCCATCTTTTGTAGGTGTTTTGAATTCTCTATATTGAAAAGGTTTCTAGTTTTTATTTAAATTAAAATAAGCCTTTCTGCATTAAAACCCCTCTGATAGTTAATGGATTTTACTGTAGAGAGATGATATCAGTACTTCCACTGGAAGACTGTGGGCAATTCAAGGTTTGATCAGAAAGAGTTAGGCACTTAGCTCGATAGCATTTTTTTGTCTATCTCCTTACTCACCTTTCTCCAGCATTAAGTGCCTCATAACTTTTATGAAGCTATCCACCAGAAGATTTTAGAAAGTGTATCAGAATACTAAAAGCTGACATGCAATACTGTCCTTCCTTTCTCTTCATTTCACGTGCTAGGCAGCTTGATACTGTTCTTGTCAATTTTTCACCACTCTGCTTTTTCTCTCCTCTTATAACATTCACAGGTTGATGTAAAGGTGCCTTCCATCAAGTATAATTCAAAAGAAGTTCCCTGAATTCTAAGCAGGTCAAAAATCCCTTAGTATGTCACTTAAGGTTTTGTATCTTTGTGCCAGCAGAGGATTTTTTAGTTTCAGTCCC
>JAOXJM010000004.1:8902013-8931967 GCA_026413425.1 Tringa solitaria
GAACAGGTTGCCCAGAGAAGCTGTGGATTCCCCATCCCTGGAAGTGTTCAAGACCGGACTGGGTAGGGCTTTGAGCAACCTGGTCTAGTGAGAGATATTCCTGCCCATGGCAGGGGGTTGGAACTAGATGATCTTTAAGGTCCCTTCCAAACCAAACCATTTTATGATTTTATGAATTCTGTGTCTCTGCAGAATTTTGTTGCATGATTTATATGGGTTACTTTGGTAGATTAAATTGTAGGTATATGTTTGGGACTTGTGCAGTAATATCTGCCCCACATTTTCTTACGACATTAGTGATTTTTGTGCATATTGGTCATTATTTTAGAAAAGCACAATGAGAAATTTATTATAATCAGCATAGTCTGACTTATTCCAGCTACAGTTTGTAATAGAATAGGCATGTAAATTATTCCCAAGCAGATTTAATATGGGGTTTGACTGTCAAACAGAATAGCCAGTGCTTCTTTATGCCAAGTTTAAATAATTAATGAACCCCGAGAACAGGAAGAAGATTCCATCATGACATAACTGACTTAAACTAATAACTTACAATTTGGACTCGAGACAATATTAGTGTTCTTATCCACTACACGTCTGCAATTACTCCATAGTATTACAGGTAGATTATGTTATACATGGATGGCCTTCATTTTTCTAACAGACTTAGCCACTCTGCTGAGAGAGATCTCGGGAGCAAAGATTGTTTCTTCTAACGGTATTGGTCTTCAAGAGAAAAAACCAAAACATTGTCCATGGTTCAAATGTAGAACCGTGTCATAGTTTGGGCTGGGCTTGCCACTCAACGAAAATGAGAAGGGAGAGCATCTGCCTTCAGAGGAGAGGAGAGAGAATGAGAGAGAGAACTTATGGGTTGAAAAAGAAACGTAACTTCTTTAATGAAATAGTTTAAAAATAATTTGTTAATCAATAATTTTATTTTAATAAGCATATTAAAGATTAAATAGTTACATTAAATTTATTATATACTTTAATAATTTTTATTAAAACAATAAAAAAGAAAATATAATAATATTAATAAGAAAATAATTAAATATATACAAAACTGTACCAAGCTCCCAGGATGTCAATTACATCACTGGCAGGTACTGAGGAAGTCCCAGACTGGACTTAGTGATGGATGGGAACTGGATTCTGGAAGGCACAGACCAGGATCAAAGACAGATGAACAAAGTCCTTCTCAGATGCTGGCCATTGAAGAAAGGCCGCTGACCATTTTGATGCCTCAGCTTTTATACTGAGCATGATGCAGATGGGATGGAATACCCCATTGGTCAGTTTTGGGTCACCTGTCCTGTCTGCTTCTCCCCACAGGTGTGGCCCCTATGCACTCTTCTGCTTCTGACCCTCCAACTTGGTACATAACAAAGTGAGCTGACCTTGCTTGTTACAACAATAAGCATAAGCCTCTCTGCTTATCTTTCCTTGGTATTAACTATAAACATTAGACATCACTGCAGAAACACACATTGTCTGAAAAATATGCTGCTAATTTCAGGGAGTTAGTTAGTTAGAAGAGACTTAACTGAAAAGTAAAATTACTGGAAAGAAGATTGGTTCTGTTCTACCTCAAGCCAGGACAAACTGTTTCTTTTTGTTTCTTCAACACAGTAACAGCTGAGATTTATGATAATAGTATAGTGTTGCAATGCTATTGGTTAAACTACCTCTTCTGCACATAAAAGTGTTGAAGCGAGAGTTTTTATGGTAGTAGGAGATGATGAATGAAAAATAACAACCCATATTTTATATGCTATTTTAAGCTTGAACGCCCAGAATATAAGACAGATCATGTGTGTTTAGCACTGTTTTTCATTTCTTGGGCATTTGGATCAGATTTTCAGAGAATCAGAAGTTTCTGATAAGAAGCAGGTTCTGGCTCTGTAAGAGGTGGAAAGGAGACAACTGTGACCATAGGCTCTGCAAATTCTACAGAAACTTACACAGATTCTCTTGAAGCCTTGAAACTCCTACTCTATGTATTCGCAACATAAGCAGACACCGACAGGATGAAAATATATTTTTCCATCCTCTTTCTGTATGATCCTCAGCATTGAAAAGTGCTAAGTATACTCTATTTCTTGCAGAAGTGGCCAGTATGGGAAATGTAAAATACCTACTTGTCATATGAAATTGTTTAATTGATGAATAAATGATGGTACTTGTATATCTCCACCTATATAAATAGACAGCCACCTCACACTCCCATGTATTTCTGTTACAGAACTAGAACAGAAGTTCATTCTGACAAATAGTAATACTGAGGAAGTGAAGAATTGTATCTGATACCGGTGACAAAAAATGTCCTTTAGTGCACCTTCTCTCTAAAACACAGAAGGTATTAGCTCCTCACAACACGGATACTTCCTAGGGAACGATGACCTCAATTTGGCAACTGAATTTTTCTCTAGTTTGTAACAGTGGGCTGAATGTGTCAGAAGAGATGGGTACATTGAGAGTGCTTTTTATGCAGTGTCTTCTAATTATATGCACTACAATAGTGTTAGGTCCCTTCAATTAATAGCTTCTTCTTTCCTGTTTGGGCCCATTTTTACCTATTTTTGGATAATTTTTTTATAAGGCTTGTTAATACCTAGTATGTCAATGTTTTGCTTTTGCATTTGTCTCTCAATCTTTGTTTTCCCAGAGTAAATTAGTTCTCTTTTACCATCCTTTTATAAGGAAAACTATTAAGATCTTACCAGAAGTTTCACTGTGTAATTTGATGGTCTTTTTTTCTCTTCTTCAACGATAATATGTTCTGGATTGATGGGAACATTAATAAGATTGTCAAATTTCATTTGGAATGAAAGTAGAGAGCCTTAGGTTAGACTATCTAGGTAACTTGTTGAGTGAATATCTATATTCATTTGTAATTTTTATTGATTCTGGTGGGACTGACTGCTTACTTGCTTTTGAAAAATCTCACAGCCCATAGTGATGTAGTTTCATTGTTAGAGCTAACTAGCTAAAGCTGACCTGAGTATCTTTGTATGAATTGCTCTAGTTTGCAGCATGTATGCAAGTAAGATTTCCTTTAGAGATTCTCATTCACTTTTGGAAAGATGCAAATTGTTACATGTTTAATTCTCTTTGGAAAATGGTTCTTCATAACTTTTACAAGTTTAACATTTGGAATTGAAATGATTCCCTCATGATTCTGCATAAGCTAGAGGCACTCCAAAAGCATTCGATGTACCAGTCACAGCCTGAGGCTCCCAAGAGAAGTTTAGTGACATACCTTTAACTACCGGCATGAAATGAAAGATATTGTTCTAATTTTTTTCCATAGTACTTATCCTTTTCTTTCAGACATTTTTAACGAGTTAGTGAAAAATTGAATAGCAGTTAGCATGCACACATAACTATGCATGCTAGAAGAATAGATGATATGTAAATATATAGGTGACAATACAATAATAAGTAATCAATAAGTCCAAAACTGCTCTGTATTAGACATTCCCTGTATTCCTTCCTTCTAAGGAGTATGTCTCAGTTACTTACTTTTAAACACATATTTTATAATAATCTAGTTTCATAACTCACATTCTTTCCTTTTCCAGAGCTCTAGTAGAAAGCTATGCCACTTCTTGGTGTTTCACACTCTTCATTGTTCTTAGCTGTGCTTGTGTGAACTCATTTAATATTGATTAACCTAATATGTAACTGTTTCAATCTAAGGCATTATGTATTCATGTAATAAGGGACTATTGATTCTTTTTCTCAGTCTAATGAAACAACGCAGATGAAAAAATATTGTCCCCGTTTCACAATACTTAAAATTGTTAGAGATATATTTCAGTAAGCAGATGACTAAAAGCACTAGGTAAATAATGAAAATCTACATTAAGAGGAAAAAACCAAGCTGTTTTTGGAAAAGTCAAGATACACAGAAAATACTACTATATGTATTACCAAAGCCAAAAATCCCCTTTAGCGTATTTTCTTGTCTTACAGATTCTGGTCAGCAGATACTAGTAAAAGTTTCTTATGTGTTAGTGAAATATAGCTAGTGACATATAATAGGAGAGCATAAAAAGTTAATTTTTATTTGAGAACTCAACAATATTCCTTGTATTTTTAAAGTCAAGCAAGACTTGAGAACAAGAATTGAGTTTCTTCTTTACATTATGCATATTATATAACCTGAAGAAATTTCCCTTCATTTCAGTCTGATATTGGAGAAGGCTGGGAAGTTCTTATCTATCTAATCTACATTTGTATTTTATTAATACAATGGTCTTTTATTAGAGTAATATAGTCTTGTGTTCATTGCAAACTATGAGGTAACAATTCAACAGATCAGCCCTTGTATAACTAAAAACAGGAAACATTTTAATATCCCAGACAATAGAGCATGCCAGATTTTCTTTTGAAATCTTTGATCTTTTGCTGGTCGAAAAATCAATTACTGTTATTACCTTTATTTTTAGATAAGTATAATAATTACATTCTTACACTTTTTTTTTTCTTATGGGAAGTATGAAACAAATTTAATATTATTGGCCAGTTACTAGAATTTAAAGAAAATCCAAAATCCTTAATTTTGTGAATAAATTCCAAAGAAATATTCAATATATTTCATATGGCCTAGATATAGCCATAACACAAGTGGAGAAGAACGAGATTTTAATCCAGATATATAGCTAATTGCAGGCAGTGATGATTGTGATTTTCCCTTGGCAAATCCATACCTAAAATACTAATGGCCATCCAATCCTTACAGAGTTTGGAGTATGAGTAGTTAAAATCATGGCATTTCTTATCTTGGGACACATTTTCAGGCTTCTAATATACATTTAGTAACGTGTTTCTTCTAGGCCTGTTCTGTTAGATTCTTACATGAGTTTCAACATTTCATCAAGTAAGCATGTCCTCCAAGGACTGTCTGTGGCACTTAAGTAATTTTTAAAAAATATCCCACTGGATCCCAGTTATTATGCTCATCAGAAAGTCTAGCTTAACAGTGTATAATTACATTTAAAAAGTCTTATCTAAAACTGCTTTCTCCTGTAACAGAAGCAAAATTGTGTGACTTCCAGGTGAATTTGATCGATGTCAATTTCATTAGATGCAAAAAACTTGTAAAAACCCCACTGTTTATCTGTATCTTTAAGGATCTGAATGTATGTGTAATTCTTATGGTCAGTGTTTATCTTTGTGTATGTACAATACATTATTTAGTTCATGACTAAATGACAGCACATCTCACCTTCCACGCTCCAAAATACTGGTAAACATTGTGACAGTTACACCAGTGAATCTTACATTTAACTCCAACACTGATCCAGCGAAAGATATGCTTTATTTAGGCTGTCTCTGTCTGCAAAATTTAGTCTAGTTTTTAATTCCAAAAGCTGCTTTTATGTATCTTCTTTCTGCACAGAACTTTATAGTATACTTAAGATCCAAGTTCATTATTCAATCTGTGGCTTTTTGGGAATAATGGCTCACCATTAAGATCCAAGACTTTCTGGAGCTGTAAGAAGTTGTGAGCAGAAACATCTGCTGAGCCATGCTACATTTATGTATGAATAACTGTTAGAAGCCAACCTAATATTCTTTAAACTCTCAGGTGTAATTTAAAAAAAAAAAAACAAAACAAAACAGGTTTGTCTGTGAAAACACAGTAAAACCCACTTTTCTGTTCTTATCACAAAGAGCTGGATAGAAGACTTTCAGGCCTGATGAGTGAAATTCTGTAAGATGGTGAAATATTAAAACCTGCATTATAATTCATTACACTGAGACTGAAGCAGGCATAACATTCTGGTTATATGTGTTGTGTATATCTAGGCATAAATTTCACTTCAGCAACGTACGTAATAGGCGCATAAGTGACCCTATGTCTTGAAGGTGAGCAAATATTTAAATATTTTACTAAACTTTGCTACATTGCTAAATTGTGTGTATTAAGTGCAGAGCAGATATGAAATAGTACCAGCACCTAGATATACTTCAAATTGAGAATTAGGCCTTAAGAACTAATTTTGTGCTTCTCTTGTAATAAGTTTATTAGGTTTGCACTATTAGTTTTATATAGATTTCTGGGTATTATGGGGGTGTTGTGTTTTTTCATATAACAATATCAGAAAGGGTTGACTGTTAAAAGCCTTTAACACATCAGCCCTAATATGCACACAACCAGAACTGTCATTGTGTTCCAGCCATTTTGTTTCTCTAGCAATGCACAGCAGATACAAAATCCGCTTAATTGGCTAGTTAACCACATTTATAGTTGTTTTGTAATGCCAGAATGATGGTAACTGTTCTGTAATACATTAGTGCAAACTAGGAAGTTTCCTTTCCTGTTTTTGAATTTGTTTTAAAATTCACTTGCATTGACTGCAGACCACTGGTATTTCTGGATTAATTTTACCCATTATTTTTCTTTTCTCTGTATTTCAGAGACATTTCACCTTGCATTACAAATTATTTTTGATCATTTAAGTTACTTTGGTTTCTGAAAGTCATATGGGAATATCTTTGAGAGCAATTTTAAACCATTATTTGTAGCCCTCTTAAGCAGCAGGAAAGAGGAGAAAGGTTAGCAATTGGTCTCTGTCCAGCACAAACTGTTGAAATTGATTTGGTTTCAGGCTGAGAGTTAAAAGGAAGCCAATGCATTATAGACAATGGATCTATACCACATTGTGTTAATATACACCAGGGGATTTTTTTCCTTCCCTGTTTTGCACTCAGTTTTAAACCCCAGGGTCTGATTCTGATTCTTCTTTAGCATAATCCAGTGTAAACCAGTAATGGCTCCACTGAATCCACATTGTTATCAGAGCCATGCTGTTAGTGATTGTGACTTGTCAATTAGGATAGCTAAGTGATGCCTGCCCCTTTTTTACCTTTGAAAAAAGGACATGAAACCGTCTTAGATTTGCACTGATCAGTGGAGAATTCTGTTAGTGGAATGTATTCATTACAGTGATTGCAATGATACAGGCTGTTTGAGTCTCCTCTTTTAATAGAAAGTTGCCATTTGTTTTTGTATAGAACATTTATTAACTTATGGCCTCTGGTCTTGCACCAGTGAAACTGCTAAAGATTTTTTAATACGTATTTTAGAAACCAAACAAGGCTATGTTAGTTCTGATAGTTGGATCCTTGTGGTCTTTTATTGTTTCATGTTTGGATTTGGTCAAGCATCCTGTCTGACGTGTCTCCTGATAGCATTTATGTGTTGCAATTATTTTAAGCTTCTAGACTTCAGACTGAGTACACATGCTGCCACTGAACCCAGGGAAAATGTCTAGGTTTGATTCAAAGATACATATTGTCTGTATAGCGTTCCATCCTGAGAGCTAGAATTTAGTCCAATTGCTTTTTTTGTACTCTGTCACACTTCTACTGTCAGATAAATGTTCACTAAGACCTCTCACAGACCCTTGCTGAAGTTGAGAATTCTTGTCTACTAGGTGGCCTGCAGCAGCATGAGCAAACAGAACTAGTTATTTCTAACAGTCCCATCCTACCTCAACACAGCTTAGTTACCTCTAAACAAGATATTTTGTATTAGAGGCCATATGGTCACTTTAATATAGAGTTTTCACCTAATATATCCAGGTTCATCTGAATTGATTGCCTCTGCTGCTCGAGGTATAGCTATTTGTAACAGGATGTGGTTAGGCAGTCCCTAAAAACAGTCTCAGTCCCTCTTAAGTCTTTCTTCACTCTGGACCACATACTCATTCCTTCCACTTTCTTCCCATTTTCTGGGCCTCATCTCTTGTTTTACGTCCTTGCTAAGCCAAATAAGATCATTCAAATGGCAGAAAGCTAACTCAGAAAACTAAATAGATATGCTGAGGGACAGAGAAAGGAGAAGGTAAATGAGAGAAAAAGATTACTCCTTTTAAAAGGCAGGGATTATTAGATCAGTTCACCTATTTAATCCTTATTAATGCTTATTACCTTAGCTTCAATGTACAAAAATATTAAAATAAAAAAATGGCTGTGTGGACCATTTAAACATTACCATTGATTTTAATAATTAGAACAGAAGAAGTTAAATATCAATGAACTTTCTGAATATATACTTCCTTAAATTCATGTAGTGTTCTTTCCCCTTTTTGAGATTATATAATATTTTTACAGAGTTCATTGAGGTAGGGTTTTCCCATTAATTTTTTGATATATAGAGAGAGGTCTATTTGTCTAAGCTGTTGAAGAAGGCTAAAAAGAGTTTCCTCGCTGATGTGCCTCCATCAAGTATTACAGACATTTTTGAGGTGGCTTCATTGCCAGACTGACCTGATAACCAGTCCTCAATCCAAGTCCTTATATTTTAGAAGTATTACATGTTCAGTGGAACTGCACTTAAATCAGTGACTACGGATTATTAGCCTTGGGACAGAAGCTCTTAGGAATTGGAGTCCAAGACAGAATAAGGAAAGAGCATTGATCAGCTTTCTACTGAAGTTTTCAGTTTTGCATATATACACAGAGTTCATAGATTTGAATGGAATCCATAAGGTTTGTGAATATAAATTCCACAGATAAACTCACAACCCTATTCTATAATCGTGTCTGTTTCCATAATCATCCCAAGCTTTTATAAATGCATTGCATTTCATCCTTATTTGCATTAAAAAACTGTGGGTTTTTTTAAAGGGAGCATGGAATCCTTTTACATGATTAGCTAAAATCCACTCTTAAGGGAAAGCTTATTGCCATTACTTTGTAAATCCTGGAATTACTATTATATTTGTTGTACAGGGCCCTCCTCACTTTAAGAACCTGGCATGAGGACAATGTGTTTTCCATTACAATGACAAGTACATATAAAACACAAATCCTACTTGAGCGTATAAGCTGTTTGAAGGGTTTTAGTGTCAGCCACTCATTTCTAGGAGGCTGGATTAAGAATTGGAAAAGATTTTTTTACTAGAGCACTATAGCTGGTACATTAATGTGTATCTGCATGTCAGGAATACAAAGTGTATTGAAAGGCCAACCTTTTATATTGCATATGACAACTACATAGATTTCTTCTTACACTGAGACATTGATGTTTACTACTTTCAAAAGGCATTTTTCCTGAACAAATCCCACTGGATTAATTCCTCTTTTCAAAAAAAGCAATACATCAAATTATGTTATCCTACAAAGAAGAAAACGAAAAGCTGTCTTTAGCTGTTTTTTCTAATCTATATTTCTGGATGACATTTTTCTGGAATTGTCTCTCCTCTTACTTGTATGCTTGTGAATCAGTACAATCTCAGAAATCAATGATACTACAGAACTCTAAATGTAGTGTAAAAAAAGCTTCAAAGCCTGTGTGTTTATTCATATATGCTACTGAAGTCTTCTAAATACTTAGTTCTTAATGCACAGAACTCCCGTCACTAGCCACTGACTTTTAAGATTTAGTAGTATTTCTGTAGAACTAAGACTCTATTAGTCTATGCTTTTTAAATTGACCTATTCATAATTGAAAGAGACATTGAGATCCATACTGATTTATGTAATTGTATAAAAATATTTTTTTTTGCCCAAAGTTGCTCAAAGGTGCTGCAACAATAAGGTCCTAAATGTGGATCTGGTGAGGGGGCAACTTTAACTTTACCCGTGATATGAGCTCACCGTATATGAGCTGAGGAGCTCATGTTTATTATTTTTTATTTTATTAACAAACCTATACTGGAGAACTGAGTTTTGAGTATTCAGAGCTCTAAGTATTTGTGATCTACAGCAATGATGCAGACAACAGGCTTTTTCTACCAGTAGGGAAGTACAATGGTACAGTCAAAGGATGAACTTACCCTGTAGTCGTTTACAGTTTTTATCTTTTTCGAGGTTATTTTGCAAGCCCCCAAATGGCAAAATACTTTTAAAATAAAAATAACTCTCTCCTTTGTGTAGCAGTTATTTGTGTCTGTCATGGTTCAGGCTGGGCTGGCCACTAAAATGAATGACAGATGTTCTCTTTAGCCTTTCTCCCTTCAGGAGAAAGAAACTTATGAGTTGAAAAGAAATTTAAAATACTTAAATAAATATTAATAACAGAATAATAAAAAGAAAATAGTATATTAATAAGAAAATAATGAAATAGATACAATATATACAATCCTGTATCAGGCTTCCAGGATGACAGTCACATCAGTGGCAGGCACTGGGAAAGTCCCAGACTGTACTCAGTAATGGATGTAAACTGGATTCTCAATGTAGATTCAAGAACGCACAGATCAGGATCAAAGACAGATGAACAAAGTTCTCCATAGGTACTGGCCATTCAAAAAACAGGCTGACCTCTTTGATCCCTCAGCTTTTATACTGAGCATGATGCCAATGGGTCGGAATACCCCGTTGGCCAGTTTTGGGTCACCTGTCCTGTCCTCTACTCCCCACAAGTGTGGCCCTTCTATGCTCTCCTGCTGCTGACCCTCCAACTTGGTACATAACAAAGTGAGCTGACTTGGCTTGTTACAGCAATAAGTATAAGCAGGATTCTCTCTACTTACCATTCCTTGGTATTAACTATAAATATCAGATGTTAGTTAGAAGAGACTTAACCGAAAAGTAAAATTACTGAAAAGAAGATTGGTTCTAGTTTTACCTTAAGCCAGGGCACTATAAATTATGCCCAGATGCAAACGGACATTTATCTTGGGAGGTGCTTGTTTTTTGCATTGGAAAAATCAATGCAATCATCTTTACCATAATATGATAGAAAGGATAATACATATTATTTAATGACACCACACTTTATGACATACTTTGTCTTAATATTAATTATCGAATACCCTTAGATACAGGGCAAGAGCTGGAAAAATATGGGTTTTTTTGGGGGGTATTTTATTATTATTTATTTCTAACTTTGAAGATGTTGGCAATTGTAATTAGAAATCAAGAATAAAGCAAAAGCTATCAAATTATCCTTCATCTAATAACTTGCTTTCTAATGTTAATGAATGATATGATAGTTTGCTTGAACCACCTTTAAACCTATACTGCTGAGGAAAACTGAAATAACACTTTTAAGTAATGTAAACACTGAATAAATTGTAATTAACCCAATGAAAGCATAATATGGTTGCCACATTCTCTTTAGTCACTCATGAGGAAATCCTAATAGTAAAGGAATATTTCAGAGGAAAGAATGTTTCCAGTATCATTTGCTTAAAAAATTACTATGTGCCATGGGAATATTGATGATTACATGCAAATTGGACTGTTCAATTACTATGACACAAATATACTTCCTACATTCTTGCCCCAGGAAACTCAAAACAAACCTATCCTTTATTAAACAAACATACCAAACTACTCTTTGATCACACCTAATATGTATAAAATGCATGAATATGGAGAGGAATTTTAAATGCCTGGTGAGCTGAACTCAGCAAAATTATTGCTATGCTGTCTTCCTTACAGATGTGATACAAAGATGCGTAGGCTCTTCAATCATTACTTCTACTGGTTTATTGCTTTTCTTCAGCAGCAAGGAGGACAAAACACCAAATTCCCTGTTTTTCCCTCTTTGCTGTCCTCCCTTGTCAGCCATAAGTCTTAGGTAGGAGAATTGGGAGTAGTGTCCACCACTGGTTTGAAGTACATGAGCAAAAATATTTGTGCATTTCCCTGTCAGCAGCTAAACCATGGCGTAGTGCAATCTGTAGAATCACCATACCCCTGAGGAACCTAGTCCAACCTCCTGCTTGGTGCAGGATCAACACTAAGTTCAGATCAGGTGGGTCTGGGCATGACTTGAAATCTCTGGAGTCACACTGATTTCTATACCAGGCTTTCACTTAGAGGCAAAAGATGCTGGAATAGGGATGTTCTGCTTTTGCTGTTTGTTAGCTTTCTCATTTCACTGCAAACCTGGCCTGTGTTTTGCCTTTGGTCACCTTTTGTTCATGTCATTCATAAGCAAGTGACTGACTTACCAAAAATGCCTCCTGAATTTTTAATGCTTTACCTTGGGCAGTAAGATTAAGTGATTTGACAGAAGTATGCTTTTCATTGCAGATTTCAGATATTAGAGTTTGCCATTGTCATCCTCTTGCTAGCCCTATTATTAAAAATTAAATAGTATTTAATTCTTTATGTGTTCTGTCCAGATGTTGCTCAAATACTTGGCTCTTAAAAATCCTTTCCTATTTATACATGCCTCTACAATCTCCTCTTAACCAACTTGCCTGTCATTTTCTAATTAGCTTTAATAAAGTTTTAGTTCTTCTGCAACAATCTGATCCTTAGCTGAATGTGTTGTCACATTGTCATGCTGATGAAGATTGGGTAGTTTCCTGTCTGGCTTCTTTCTCATTAAAGGTGGACACAGTATTTGTGTCCCAGAAACAGAAAATTCTATTATTGAAGCAGCAGGTAAACAGGAGAATTTACAAAGATTTTCCTTCTTGAGATCAGGTTACAGAAAACATAACATAGCAGTTTTGCTTTTGTAAAAGACAGTTTTTGATCCTCAGCCATGTATATTATACAGATGCCCAAGGAAGAGTAAAAAAAATGTTATGAAAAACTACTTCGCTGTTTGCTTTAGAACACTGAGCTTTCTGTTACTTTTTGGCTAAGGAAGTGCCAAATACAGGCACATATGAAAATTCAGCAACACAACCTGTAAGTGGCTATTGGGTTTGTAGTTGTAGGATCAAAGTTGCTAAAGGATTTGGAAGTATTTGTAAAGTTGCATGTTTTTAGAACAAGCAGCATGTTATCTACTCACTCTTCAAAAAGCAATAGTAGCAGTGTGAATGGAGAAAAACAGTATAAAAAGCAGCAGGAATAATACAAGTATAGCCCTCATCTGAAAAAAAAACAACTTCATTTAAAGTGATAACTTTATTTGTATTGGTATTATTTAACAAAATTTCACTGATAGATTCTACATTTGTGTTGACAGTTTGAACATGTGATACAATTGCAGATAGGAAATTAGAAATCTGCTGATGCTTTTACTGTAACTATGGACACATGACCAATTCTAGTACTCTCTCAGTGCTGTGCAGTAGTAGAGAGTAGATTTCTCTTGTCCTCAAAACACATATTTAAGCCACTGTACAATTCTGTTTCATATCTGTTAATGTTAAATCTCATTAGGAATTAAGTGGAATCAAAGGCTTGACTTTTTTTAATTATATATCGATCCAAACTCATCTCTGATGCAAGTGTCTTGCTTTCAGGGCTTTTTAATCAGGTATGCTTTGAAACAGTGAAAACACTGGCATTGCACCAGATTGCAGGATTTTTTAGAGAGCTTTACTGTCTTATTGGGTAAAGTGTCTTTTTATGACTTCCCATTCGGCCAAGACAGGGCTGGTTTTGGTAACCACATTGTCTACTGCATCAGCTGTATAGATTAACTCAGCATAGTCCCAAGAAATGTTTATTTTCCAATATAATTTTGATAATTGCTGAGATGATATGTTAGGTAATGGTTGGTAATAAATTTCTTAAAAAAGAAATGGCATCAGGCATTTGCTGCTCAGAAACCTCTCAATTAACTGATATTTTCTTGTCTGTCTTGCCTACAGCAAGTCTAGGTAGAGAAATGTCTTGGAGTTTTGTTTAAGCAGTGCAACAACTATGCAATATCTTAGGATAAGAGACAAAGAATGACTTACTTAGCTGAAAGTTTCAGGGAAACTTGGAGGTAATGTAAGATTAACATGTAGAAATAAAAATAAAGACAGAACTGATCACTTCTTCCAAATGGTAATTCTTGTTTGAATTAAAAGAATGTATTTAAATATAGTAAAGAAATTTTCTATAAAGTTTGTGTCCATTTATAAAAACTTCTAAGTATTAATTTGATTTTTACTTTGGATATCTCTAAATGCAAATGAATTTATTGTTCTACCATTGCCATTAGTTTAAAATATGTTTCTCTGGATTTGTTTTTTACAGCTTTACACTTTATCAGGCTGATTAAGAAAATTATCGTAGATAAAAAAATAGGCCTTAATGTCAAAGAAAATGATTGAATCTATCAATTAAAAATAAAACTGCAAGAGAAAGTACAAATATGCATTAGAAATGCTTTAATATTGTCTGGTAGTGCACTAGTCCTCCCTTGATTGCACAGTATTAGTATAAGGAATAATATTCAGATAAGTAAGTGCATTTAAGTCAAATGAAATTCTAGAATGCAGTGAAGTTGTCATTCAACTGCTTTGCCTATATAATATTATAGCTATTCTTAGTTTAAAATATGTGGGCCAATTTATGTTTCTGAATGCTCTCTTATTTTTCAGGGGCTATCCATGTCAGCAGCTACAGGATTCCAAGGTCATTTCATAGTCTAGTAAAAATTATTAACCATGCCAGAAGTGGAAATATGATTCACAATTTGGTTATTACATGAGCGTTGTTAGGGATAACCTTTTAGTCTTATCCACAGTAGTTATCTCTTTTTCTTGATGAACGTGATACAGAAAACCTTGTTTCCTGTCTTTGCAAGCTAGAATAAAATTTAGATCTTAATGCAGGAAAACATTGAATAATTAAAATCCTACTGACCTCAGAATAAATATGACTGACCACTTCATTTTTAATCTCTGTATGTGGTATGAAGCACTAAATAACTATTGTTAAGGGGGGAAGTATCAGCTTAAAGGTATGTATTAATGTCATGTTTCTCATTCTTCGCCATTTTGTTTCTTTTAATAATTTTGTTGCTTTATGTAATTAAGTGACAGAGCACTGGTTGTCTAGTGTACTGTTGTAGTGTATTTTCTGCATTCAGCCATGAATGCAGCTTTCCTTCTGAACTGCTCTGAGTGTGCTCAATCAAGATGTGTACTTCAACAAAGCAGAGTTGAACAAATCTTACAGAGCAGTTATAGTATCAGTACAAAGTCATATTCTGCTCCATAAACTTGATTCCAACCTGGAATATATTAAACAGCATTCGTCAACACTTTGAAATATCTGACATTTATGTTTATGCGGTCACTATTAGGATGCTGTGAAAAATATAGTGTTATTCTACATTTTTGAGAGATCTTTATTATGTGGAAGTACACATACTCTTTCAAGAAAGAAATACCAAAATCAGCTATAATAAATATGATTACGCGTTCTTTAACTTTAAAACAAAGCAGAACAATAACAGTTAAAGATATTTAGAATTCAGGTGACTATATTAAAATATTTAAAGGGCATTTATTAGAAGATGTGTTTAAGGACAGTCTAGGAACATTCTGTGAATGAGTTAAAAACAAAATGGGACTGAAATTGAACAAGAAATTATAGCAACAGATTATTTCTTTTTTAATTTTTTTAGTTGGTATTGGACTGAAATTCTAAAATTATGAAGGGAAATGGCTGCTGGGGTATAAGTGTTATGATTGCCAATTAGAGAAAAGTTAACTTAAATTTGAGATTAAACCAAATATAATCAGATGCTAAGTTCAAAGTGGTTTTTTATTTGTTTAAATATTTTATTTTACAATTTGCTTATGGTTCCATTTATTCACACCCTCATAGTGTCATGTAGAGATATTTTGCTAGATTGGTAAAAAACACTCTGCTTGGCTTAAGCAAATGAACTATGCTGAGCAGAATGGTGCTCCCTCTAAGTAACCTGACATTAGTTCAAGTGTGTCACTGAAGCTGGTACCCGTTTGCAATACCTTTTTTTTTTTTTAGAAGAAAAGCCTTTACAAAAGACTTTTCCAGAACATATACTCAGAAATTTTCTAATGAGAATTACTCTCTAAAAAAATGACACCTTACACAATGGTCTGCGAATCACAGGACACGACATATCTAAAGGAAAGATAGTGGAAAACTCTTGAACTCAGCTTGGTTTGTCTTTTTTGACATCTAAAATAGTCTCATATTTCTAATAGATAGGTAGGTTAATTGTTGGTGAGTCAGTGGCTGTAGCATTTTCACATTTTATAGAGACCTTGGATAAAATACTGGCTATGTAAAAATCAATGACAACCATCCATGTTCCCAGATTTAATCAGTAGGGTCATCTGAGTTACTAATTCTGACCTACTCAATGCTCTAAGTGGATCAAGATGCATCTGCTTGAGGATGTCGCTCTGTAGGCATGTAACAGTGAAACAAGACTAAAACCTTAATCAACCTGGCAAAGAGAAGCAGGTTCCCACTTTGTTTCTTGCAAGAATAAGGAAGGATGCGAAAAAGCTTGTCTAATTCCCTAATTCTAAGCCTGCCCAAATAAACACGGAAGTTTAAACAATAATAGCTTTTACAGTGCTGTCGTACATTAGTAACATGTGCAAATCAGAATGGCATCTCTTTATTTGCTTCACATTGTGTTAGAGAAAATGTTCAGGTTTTCGAGTACCGTACTTTTACCAGTAAGGAATGCAAGTTTACTTTCACATTGGTATGAATTAGAGGCTGCACCACTAAAATGTGTGAAAACCAGTATATATTAAATATATTTTATATTTATATTTATATTCTATTTAAATATATTCTGGTTTGAGTAACAGAAAGAAAACCTTTCCAAAGACTCTGTTCAGTTGCAGGTGATACAGAGCAGTAAATTATTTTAATTATATTACTTTTTTTATAGGCAGTAAACCACAAAGGAAATTTGCTACGCGCTCTCTGCAGTTGTTCCTGAGCTTCAGAACCTAATCAATTTTTAATAAACTGATATTGAAGAACTTTGCTTTTAATAAATGTAGTGAGTTGGAAATATTAACTGTATTGCCACTGTTTAAACTAAGCACATTGACAAAACAACAGTTTTCTCTTTGATGAAATTTCTGTTCCTATAAGCATATTAGGAATAGTTCTGTGAGGAATTTTGTGATGTTGTCTCCTTTGGATTCAGAAGTTTTGCTTTATTTTGAGGCTTATTTTTGAATATCACATTTGCCTTTGGGTGTGAATTTAATTGCAACTAAGAATATCAAGCAGCCCAGGTCAAGTTCTGTGTTGAAAGAGAGCCAGACAGCAGCTATGACTGTACATATAGAGATATAGGTATATTGCTTTTTTCCTAAACAGTTATGTGCTGCTTCTCCCCTTTCCTAAATAGGATAATAACTGTGTTGCTACAATTCCAAATGTAAAATCATGCATTCTGTTTCAGTCTGGGGTAAATTCATGGGGATCTGGTGCTATACCATCCATGAATTCTTAGTCCTTGACCGCAGAGTTTAGACAAACTGAGTATATCCAAGGTTGTATTTAAAGGGCATGAAAAATTAAAATTCTCACTAACAGCTCCACCTTCACCAATTTTCCCTTCATTATTTTCTTAGAGAAGGTAGAACTACCTAAATTTTTCTTTTCAGGCTATTTCTGACAAATATATTTTCTATTTAAAGTGCATGCTTAATAAGAATTATCAATTTACATCCTTGATATTCATGGCTGAAAATGAGCAGCAGACATGAATGGCATTGTAAAAAATTCATGTTTCATTGCATATAACCAGATTTATCTCTATTTTACAGTAACTTTAACTAATGGAAATTAGGTCAGAAGAAAAAAACTATTTCCATATTATTTTGATGATTTAGGGACATATTTTAACTTGTGAATAGATTTGACTCAGTGAAGGATAGCTGTTCCTGATTGAATCAGGCACGCTGCATGTATGAATTTTTGACAGGAGAAGGTATACAAACAAAATCCAATGTTTCCTTACAATGTTAATTCTAACTTCAGCTGCTGCTAATATGCTGCTTTAGCTGTGTACAGGCATTGACGTTCTCACTTCTGACCTTAGGTTGTCTTTATTGATTTCCTTTTGACTTAGTTAACTATCACTCACTGCTGAAAAGAGAAGCGGTTTTTAAAAGCTTCTTTTAATCTTCAAAATAGTTACAATAGTGAATAAGTTATCACATCTACAGATTAAAAAAAAAGACACCAAAAATCTTCAAGAGACGTTAGTACTGTTTAATGCTCCATCAGCTCACAGAAATGTTGCATTGATAGACCTCAGACAAATAAAGCTTTCAGGAGCATTTAGTGTCCCCTTTAACATCAAGAACAGCAAAAAGAAAATAATTTGAGACAAAATGGCTGCAAAGTGTTATAAATGTTATTATTAGAAGAATGTTTGCTTAGAAAATTCTGCTCAATATAATCCTATGTCTGTAAGGACAGTTATAGAAGTCTTAGGGAAAATATTGAAAAATGCAGGTGCATACGACAGGGATTTGTGTTCCAACAAATATACAAACTCATACTTTTTGCTTCTTAAATGTCACCCTGTCTTGCTTTATTTAACTGATACAATATTCCTGATTGTAAATAAATGTCAGATTTCTGGTATGTGTGTATATAAGTCAGGTTATTACTGCTAAAATACAGTAATTTTGGTCATTGCACATTAATTCGGACCCCAGTAAAATTACAGCATTTCCAAAGCTGTGTAAAAATTATAAACTGCACTTAGATATTGTTTTCTTGCACAAGTCACTTTCAAGATGGAGAAAGAAATTAGAAGCATCATGTAACAACACTGACTTGTATGGTACGTGCCAACTTTTGGTGTTGCAAATGATTCAACGAGTAAATATACTGCTTGATGTAGCGCTGAGTGAGCATGTCTCTTTGATCTCTGAGTGGCTTTTGCTAGCAAGCAGTTATGCTGAATTTAGAAAGGCAAAAATTCCCAGGAGTTCTGTTATGAACAGGAATGTAGAATAATTTCTGCCTCAAGATATCCTAAAAGAAGGGAATAAATACCAAAGGATTTTTATTTTGCAAAATCTAGCTGGGAAATAGGTTTGAAATGGTAATTTTCTAATATAGTCAACTCCATGACAAAATATATATGTTTATATGTTCACATGCATATACTTTGGCATTTTTTTATAGCTCAGGGGATCCTGAACTAATTTTTATCATTCGTTTATATTATATTGGAAAGGAACACACAATATTTACACACCATTTGCCTCAGTCTCTTTGTCACCCTTTTACAAAAATGAAAATAAAAATTATTTTTTTATTTCTGCCCAAGTAGCTAGTGTTTCTATAAAACTTGTTTCAGGCAGAAAAACATCAAATGAAACACAACAAAGACAAAGAATTTTATCTCTTACTGAGTGTATCTCCAAGAAAAAAGATAACTAAAGCTTATTCAGAAGATGAGTATTTATGTCTTTTTATGCTTCTCAGAAGAAAATGCCTACTCTTTTAAAACAGAAATGGCTGAACAACTGATTACATGGGCTTTCCAGAATAGAAGCATGATTCTGATAGACTATGTTCCTCCAAGATGAGTTAGGTATGTAGTTCATTTAGGTGTTTATGAAGAGTCTAGTAGGTAAATATTCACTATTCTAGGTGCCCTATGTCTTCTAAAGCCTGCAAATATAGGTTTATTCTTGCAAGTTCTCCCTTATGCTTGCAGAGAGATCCTTTGATATGGGGAAGAGTAGCTCATCAACAATGAGAAGTTTGTATAACATTGTTCTACATTGTTCTGGATTGTTGTGCGTACATTGTTCCCATATTTTACTTTTCCCTTTGTATTTCTATATTGTTCCAAATATGTCTTGGTTCAGTAGATTTTATTCTGATGCTGATTATGTGACATTTGCAAGATCTGAATTTTTTGTTTGGTTCAACAAACACTTAGGGTATCTTGTGGAACACAGTTCTGTTTTATTAGTGCTGAAGCACATTACATATGTGCTTGAAGTATTGTACAGATGAATGGAATCAAGCATATGTATAAAGTTAAATATATACTTCTGTGATTGCTAAATATGATGTGCATAAATAATACAAATCAATCTATATCACTTTGTTCCAGATCTTTTTGTTTCAGTACTTCAGATCCTGACTAGTTCTTAATTTTCTGAAAATATTATGTAATGTTTTTCAAAGTTGTATATGTATGCATATATGCTTTTCAAAGATAACATGTAGCTACAATCTTTCAAATTTATTTTTCAGTATTTCTCTTTTAAAGCAATATACCTTTTTTCTGTATCCCTCTTGATTAATGAAACATAATTATCTAGATATTGCTGGTTTTACACATATAGAATTGCAAGCTGCTTGGTGTGTTTTGGTTTTTTTTTGAGATCCATGTTAATGTTTTCTAGGCATTTTTGGTTTTTTATTTCATTGCTTGTAACACAGTAGTGAATCTGTCTACAGAAAAAAATGTGTCTTTCCTAGGAGGATGCAAGTTTTTTTTTTTTGTGGTTGGACTCGATGATCTCTGAGGTCCCTTCCAACCACCACAATTCTGTGATTCTGTGAAGTATGTTTTTGAGCCTCAGCATCTATAAATGTCTTGAAAAAAGAAGCAGAAGGTACCCTGACCAATCAAAACAAAGAACTGGAAGAAAAGTGAATTTTGTAATGAAGAGATATAGCGTTATCCCGAGTATATAAATAAACACATTGCATCCAGGGATGTAGGCATGACAAAAGAGATCATTAGAACAGCAATCTTCTGAGTGCTGTCTGCTTTTGGTTAAAATTCTCTGAGAGAAATGGCAACGCTCCTTGTGCAATGTCAAGGGAATTATTGTCTCTGAAGGGAAATCTTAGTAATTTCACCATAGCAAATTATTGGTGCACAAGTAAGTGAGATTTCTTAGTTCTACCTATTCTCAGTTTTAAATTTCTTATTGTGTCGAACTGGCCAGCAACTACCTCCAGTTGGGATCCATGTTTCTTCAGTCCTCTTTTCAACTTACATGCTTACATCACCATTCATTGTAAAGATGGCCGGAGGGTCTGCCTCTGACTTTCTGTAGCGAATAAAGATCCAATACGTTTTTATTCTGGGAAGAGATGACTTTGATAATTGCAGGGAATGCTTGAGTATCTGTTCTATGGATTTCAAAACCTTAAGCAGATTCATGTCAGACAGTGGCTAATTTCAAGGCTGTAGGGGATGCACATTTTTGTCTTGAAGCAGTAAGAAAACTAGGTCTATTTCTGCCTCTGTCTTTAGAGGCCCTGGTTCTATCATACAGTATGGTATTTCTGGACAGAGCTTTCCTGTTGTCCTCTTTGGAACTGAGATTGTACCTAGCCTTTTAATCAAGTTCTTTAGGGTGTCTTTTATAGATTTTTCACCATAAGAAATATGACTCGAGTGCTTCATTTTTCAAGATTTCATTTATTAGATCAGAATCAATAACACCGAGGTGGATAAATGCAGATGACACAAGAATAAGAGAAACCTCTCCCTAGTATATGTGTTTAACTTTAGTAGCAGTTTCCTATACATATTATTTCAGTAACTTGTTTACGTGAATTCATAAAGATATAGTGTATAGGAAAAAGTTGATGGGGTAGTAGACGAATATGTGGAGATTTATTTTAGTAATTATTGATTCATCTAAAGATAGCATTACAACATAACCTGATTTAAAAGTGGAAATAAACTAAAAATAGTAATTATAAAAGAATAGTATAATCATACACTTGTCCTTTTCTGTATACTTCAAAACAACAGCTCTATTTATACTGTGACCTCCCTTTCCTCTGTCTGCTTTGGAGCTCCTTTTCTTTTTCCTTTGAAATTTTTGGAAATATTCTCATTGGGCTAAAATAATTTTTACTATTTAAAGAATACTGTATACCAAATTAAGCATTTGCTTGACTAGATCTATGCTTAAAATTGCAGAGGTGTCACTTCTGTGAAATGAACACATGTAAAAAGTCATGAGATTATTGATCTAGAGACCTCGGTAGAATTCCCTTGTTTTCCTTCAGGGAAAAAACGATAAACCTATATATTCTGTGTAAATAGTCCATTTCAGAATTTCACTAAATTCCACAAACAGTTTTTAGAAAGTGTGGTGGGACTGTAGCTTTTATTTTGATGCTTGTATATACTACCGACACAAATACTCTTTGGAGTTTTACTTCCTCTCTGAGAGGTAAAAGTTTTGTTTTGTGCATGCACTGTGATACAAGACTACACTGTCTTTGTTCCACTCTTGTACAGACATAGAAGAAACATGCAAATGTCTTGTATCTAACAGTGTATCTTCCTGATCCAGTGTGTTGGCTCAAATCTGCTCGTTGGTAAACTGGTGGAACAGATGCATCATTCTTACCTCTCTGTATAGGAATAAAAAATTAGAACAGCCTCCATATTCTCTCTGTATTTGGACTGCAAATTAACATAGTTCTAATCTACACTTACTAGTTTTAAAAAGCCTGCCCAAAGATTTAGGAATGAATGAAAGGACTCCTATTAACTGCCATAGAATTTCACTGAGGACTACTGCAGTGAGAGAGGGATTTTATTTAAAGCAAAAGTCAACCAAAGAAATTGCAAGCAGATTTTTCTTATTTCAATATAATGAACAGGAATGTGATTACAGTGCTGTACAGTACTTTTAATTCTACAGTGCTGCTGTTGAAGCTAATTTCACCTAGTAATATAGAATAATAATCCTTTGCTATGCTCGTTTCCTGTGTTTTTCTTCACTTGTTTGATTGTCCTCACCACTCATCTTGGTACATGGTCAGTTACATAGAAATTTATGCAGAAATTTTCATATGTAAATATATTTTTTAACTTCTTCACTAACCTCATCTGCTAAAAATATGCTTAAGACTACAGGTAAGTATTATTTGCAGCAGTCTACCCTGAACGTTTAGACCAAAACATGAGCAAATATCATTAATTGTCCTTTCATCATACTCATTCTATAAATAGTAGAGCCCCTTTATAGCATTGTAACAAAATGCAGAACAAAACAGGATCCAAACTCTCACTCATCATCACTGGACATTACTTAAGAGTTAGCATTAGATTCTGTGATTTGATAGTGCAGATTTAAAGATTAATGAATTAATGTATTATTTATGGGGGTAGGAGTTGGAGGGGGCATGGTTTGTTTGGGGTTTTTTTAACCATGGCATACTGAAATGAAGATATTCCTTAGTTCTAGCTTCTCAGTATAAATTAATGGAAATATTTCAGGACAGTGAACAATTTTCATTTTACTACCATTAATATTTATATTGCTTTTGAACATAGAAACAAAAACAAGATGGAGTACTCTGTTATTTTACACCTGGACTAAAGCCATAACCAGAGAACAAGAACACAGAAATTGCATTTGAATGTAAACTAGTATTAAAATAAATCTTTTTTTACCTTATTCTGTTTACAATACGGTGATCCACACTCTGACATCATGACCAAGATACGTGTTGTTTTGGGAGTGGTGATGTGCTGCTGGTTATAGAGGCGTTTGCCACAGGGTCTTCCGCTGCTGAATCTGAAAAACAGAAACATCTGGAGTGAATCCAAACCCAGTCCTCAGCATTCATATTAGCATATTTGCTTTTATTTTAGTTTAAATCACACATCAGCTAGCTTTCTTGTTACGTTGCTTACTTCTTGTTGCCTACAGTGTCTTAACATTCTTCTCTTCATTTGGACAGTTTAACAAAACTAATCTTTTTAATTAGCTTTTTCCTGCATCCCATTATGTTCTTATAAGCCCACATAGGAGCCTACTGTGTGGAACTTACTCACGGTCATGCTGCAATTTTATATAAATTACTCCATGTTCAGTACTGTACTGTCTCTAGCATTATGCCAAACATAGTCCGCTGTAAAAAAACAATAGCATGAAGTGCTTGAAATGCCTCCTTTTCCATAGATTTGTGTTTACACTGCAGATACCTGTATTGTGCAGATATCATGCATATAAAGCCTGATCTTGCACTCACTGAATTCAGTGGGAATCTTGCAGGGTTCTCACTATAAACTGCATTCTCCAGTAGGATATAGTGTAGACAAGAGCCCTTGCTCTTACTGATGGTATCGTATCTAAATTAATTTAGACTAAAATCATTTAAATATAGAATAGTATGGGAACTGTGAATTCTGAATATATTTTCATTAGTCCTATTACTCTACACAATGAAGGTCCTACAGAAATTAATGGGCATATATAATAGAGGGGTGCAGTATGTGATGCAGAGATCCTTAAATCTGCGTTCTTACAAAACACAAAATACAGAAATTTCTGTAATACACAAAAAAATATGTTTGTATTTGTTGATTTGTTTGTATAGTTGATTTAACCTAGTGAGATAACTTATCTAATAAGGTCTCTGGTAATGCATTTGTATGGATAGTTTGCTTCCAGTTCAATGGAATGATATAGACAGACCTGCTGAATTTCTCATTGAAAGCAAGAAATCTAGACTGATCTTGCATCCTAGCTATGGCTTTTGAAAGCCTCACCACTGTTAATTCTCTACTGTCTCTTTATTCTAGGAGATAAAGAAGTATTATTTCCATTCCAGGCATGTGATTAAGATATAGAAAATAGCATCATTCTTCTATTGTCATGTAATTGATCAGTGACAGCACAGAAAATTGAAAATGGGTTTCAAACTTATTATCAAACCATCTGTTCTTTCTAAAAATATTTTCGTTGTATCAGCTAATCTGAAAAGACTCTGTCCTGAAATGTAGCTTGCCTTTAAAATTAGAGACACACCTAATTTGAACTTTTATTAATTACAACAATATGGCTGGAAGGCAGGGAAACACAAATCTTATATGTAGTGTGCTGGATAAAAAGCTTATGCAAAGAGCCATTAAATTTAGATTGGTCACAAAAATCTGGAAAAGAACTGACTTTCTGAAAGACAAACAAACACAACATCAGCTCCTATTAAATCACAGGTCAATGAAAAGCTGACTTCATCACGAAGTCAGTGCTGACTTAAGTTCTTTTCTTGGTGTTCAGAAAGAACTGTTGTCTATGTATTTACCAGAGGCATGAAAACAGTTTTGTCTCTCAGAAAAGGAAGTAGAGAGGGTTCTATGATGATATTCCCTCTGTTACAGCAATTAACAATAGCCTTAGCTAGACCCAGGGAGTGAGAAAATAATATAAATAATAGCCTTACAAACTATGCTTTGCCCTGACTAGCACACTAGATATGCACATATATGAATTTACACTACTCCTTCATCTACAGATTCTCATTCATATTGCCCTTAAGATGCAATATCATGTGGTAATCAGAATTCCTGGAAAAATATAATAATAATTCTGTGAAAATTACATCATTTTACTGCCTACCTGGAAGTCTTTCTCATTTTGTTCTTTTTAAGATGAGAAAAGGACATCAGCATTGTACTTAAAACATACATATTCCTTTGGATAATATTCTCATATTGAAAGTCCTATGTAAATCATTGCTCTAAGTTCATGGCTTCTTAATGAGAACAGTTTGAAGGCAGAAAGTGTAGCTCATACAAATTAGCTTTGGGTAGAAAGACCCTAATTTGGGGTAAAATTCCCTCTTATTTGTTCACAAGTTTTCAGTGGAGTCCTTGTGTTTCATTAACAGAGACCCACTGACAAACAGGAGTTTTTCAGTGTTATGAGAAACATAAAGCATTGTGCAATAGCATCATTATTCTTGTCTTTGTGCAAAATTAGTATCTTCTGGTTATTCAGTCTGCCTGAAGAAATGTCTGTCAGTATATGTAATTCATAGTATGAAAAAGATGCCATCTATAAATGACATTTTGAACTAATTACTACTGTTCATAATTTTCAGTTCAATTTATTTTTTATTTTTGTAGACTTGAATTATGACTTATTTAATATTAAGAATGGACTTTATCTAGTCCAGATGAATCTATACACAAACATATGTATTTTTCTGAATTTGTTAATGAAAGAGTCTGTTATAAAGGAAATTCTGGCTTTAGTTTAAACCAGTGGAAAACTTGTTATTGCTTTCAGTAGGTCTAGAATGTTATTATCTATATTTAAGGTTATAATTACTATATATCTAGTATAGAAGTTTGTAAGCACGTTTTTATGTCTTCTACAGTAGAGTTAATGCCATCTCTACCATTTTACAAATGAGGAAACGAAAAGAGAAAGTAACATGTCAAGGTCCAGCCAGTAGAGACAAGTAGTACTAAGTCCCATATCATCAAGTCTTCACTGGTTAGATCAATATGCTAAACCTTTCTGTACATTGTTTCACAAAGATGGGGAATATATTTTGCAAAAATAAATGTTTAAGCCTCTCTCAGCTGGGGTTATTTTGAAACATTCTTCTTTTCCAGACATTTAGAAAACAGTAGATATGTGATTCCCCCCAGAAAATACTTAAACATCTAGAGTTAACAACTAAAAAAATAAGTGATTTATGGCACTAGTGTGTTTATAGTGGAATATGGAAATATGTACCCAATTTTTAAAGAACATTTTAATTAAAATATCACAGTATAAAAATGCTTTTAAGATGTAATCATAATGCTTTATTTGGGATACTTGTGCAAGTAATAATTGTAAGAAAAGTTTTCATTTTGATTCACAAACATAACTTCTATTAATGAGGAAGTTATTTTGTGAGAAGATAGATTCTTCATTCTTGTTAAAAGCAAAAAAAAAAAAAAGGAAATATAAAAATATAATTACAGGTGAAAGATGGTTTTAGCCCTTGAGTAAATAGGTCAGGGCACTGAGGTCACTAGTAGGCCTTAATTGCCTTGATGAACCTCACCTGGGCCCCATCATCTGCCAGGTGTATGACTTAAGTTTGTGCTTGGGTATTTAGTGTTTCCTAGAGCTACAGCTGCATCTTTGTCTTAAGCTACCATGTTTTGAGTGGACTTCAGATGCACATTGTGATCCTAACTCCTGCTGTTCTTGACCAGGCTACATGAAGCGCTTTATCCTTTTGCTGTGCTCAGGCCTGTTGGTGAATTGTTGGCAGCTCTCTGTGATACCTGCCCTGCTCAGGCCCCAGGGGCCACCTGCAGATTCTGGCTCTGTCCCTTCTCGTGGAGCAGCTTTCTTTTTCCTACTTCCTGGTGTGGTAAGTTTTTTCATGTACATTTAAAAATACATGGAAGATGATATTCTGTCATGCTATTAAAGTTTCATCTGGCACTTTGTTAATGTTAGGACAACTAGAGCAACCAATAAATCAAAAGGATTAAAAGATCATTGCTTTGGCAGAGAGATTACCACCTGGTAGATGCAAAGCGTATGAGTGTTTGTGAATGTCTGTGCTAAAAAGGAGCTTCTGATTTGGTGATATAGGTGCTTGTGTTCCAAATAACATTTTTTAGTTCTAGGTGTAGAAAGGTAGTAACAGATCTGAAGTATAACCTTGTAGAAGATGCTGAACGTTTTGTTTTTATTATTTAAAAAAATAATAAATCTGATAAGGAGGTATTATAGAGGAGCTGTTTTTTCAATTATCTGCTGAATCCAAAGGATCAGGGTTATGCAATCTGAGATTCTGAGCCAGGCATGAAATACAGCACAGTTGTGTTTTAGGAGAAAACTGAGAAGATTCATGGCAGAGTTTTTGAGGGGGGGGGGCGGAACCCACAACATAAAACAGTAGCAGTAACAGCAGCAAAAGTCACCTAAACTAGATTTTATTTATTTTGTTTTCAAAGGAATGCGATCTTCAGTGGGTTTTGGTGTTTTGGGTTTGGTTTTTTTCCACCTTAAAGATCTAGAGAAATACAGGTTTTAGTATCTCACAGACACAGGGTGAGTGTGAATACTGGAAAGGAATGGTAGAGAAAACATTGAAATGAAAGCTTTCCTGCAAATGTTTTTTATTGGTTTTCCCTAATATTTTCTGTGTCTTTACTGTAAGATTTAAAATATTTTAGCAGCTGTTATTTCCAACCTAAAATCCTTGTATTTGACTTATGAAATCTATCTATTTAATATTTATGCTAACAACAGCCACTTTAAGTAAACAAAACTTCATAATATATTTTAAAACTTTTGCTTCAATATGTTTATAGAAGGAGCTATCACTTGGTATATTATAAAGGTTTGATTTTTATTAGTGATGATGCAGAAAGCTCATCTATTGTGTCAGATTTCCTAATTTAATTGCTATTTCTGAGTTCATTCCAGTAAAAATGTATATTTTATTTTCTTAATCTTCAGGTGTCAGAACATAAAATTGATATAAATTTACAAATAGCTGCTGACTACTTAGTAGATCTCTACAGAAGGAGTTAATTTGGTGCTGCTGAGGCTAATAGTGAAATAAATATTCTGAAATATGAGCTATCCTGAGGGTAGTTTACAACTGTTGCTCTGAGTAGCAAATCAAAACTGTTAACTGCTGTACAAAAGAGCATGTCAGTATTTATTTCTCTTTGTGATTTCCTTAACTATTGACTTCATATAAACTTACACTAAAAATCTTGTTTAGGGGCAAAGGGAAGCACACGCTATATATAAAGTCAAGAGTTTCTTTTTAGTGGAACTAGAATTTTCACAGGGTAAACATTATTAGTGTAGGTCTCCCTATTACAGAAAGGGAGAGACTAAACCTATGCAGGAAAAAGTCTCAATACTGAAATACTATTTATAATTGTTATACATGCATTTCATAACTTTATACCCCTTTTGGTAAATGTGCACCATTGCCCTGCTCTTATGGGTCCTAATATCCGCAGTTTCCTTTAGGTGTTGGTAATGAAGATGTTAGAGTGAGCCATCAGAGATTGGAGGTCTTCATTGAGAGGAATATGGTGTTGATGACTTCTTTTTCCTTCAGTCTTTATAGACGTATGCCTTTTTATATGTTCACTAACACACTTTTTTCCCTTGCTCTTTCCTTGTTGGTGTACAGCACAATATTACATCCAAATTTAATATATAAGGCACCTTTTACGTATGTTAGATACGATTTGCTATCTTTGTTACCCATAAAACAATTTTTTTCCAGTTCTGCATTCCTTAACTGCTGATGTGAGTTGTTTCTCACCATTGGGCTTCCAGTGTCAAGCCTGTGTCTGACTTAGTCATCCCATGCTTGTATTCCTCTATGCTTCATTGTGTATCTCAAGGCCTCTGTTCTCGTACCAGGCCTGTATTTCTTTATACTACATCATAATGTTAGGATATAAAAAACATGGTGGTACCATACAAAGATAAGTGTAAAACAAATTAGTGGGAGACACCTCCACAATCAGAAAAATTGCAGTTACAGCTAAACCAGGTGAAACAAATTACACCTGAGAGGCCTCTGTTAGGAGGCCTTGCAGTCTCAGTATAAAACTGACAAAAAACTTGAAGGCTTGCACCTGACAATGCTTTCTCGAGCTTCACTGGAGATAAGTGGAAAGTAAGACATAGTCTCACTGGAGTATATTGATTGGAACAGGAAAACAAGGCTGTATTGACTAGGATTTGAGCCACAATTTGATATTACGTTCCCAAGTTTAATAGAATATGTATTCACATATGTGGTGTATTTTTATTCATTTAAGCTAACATTTTTTTTTTTCAATTATTTCACATATGAATTTATTGTGCCTGGAGGTATATCAATGGTATTTTGCTAGCTATCAGTGATTGCTTGTCATCCTTTTGGCTAGGAGTACACGTGATCAGTGCAGAGGGAAAACAGCCATATTCAATGTCATATGATTTGGTCGGACCTTCTGGCAAACGTGTATTTTTTTTGTAGCCTTCCTTGCTACACAAAGAGTATTTTGCATATATTAACTGGAATCTTGGACAGAGGTCTAGCCCACAGAAACTAGAAGGCTCTTTAGAGTATATGCCCTGTCACAGTGACAGGTGCCATAGTTTCTGTCAGCCACAGAATTACCTCCCTCCTTGATCTGCTATGTCCTGATTTCTCTAGCAAATTGTAGACTGACAACTTGGACTTTAAGTTAATATGACAGAACTCTCTGATTTCATGAGGTCCTATCAATCTATTCTGAAAATCTGCCTTCCATCTACCATATTTTTCTTCTTTTCTTTGTCATTCCACTTCTCTTCCTGTTCTTCACTATCGGGTTTTTCTTTGCAAGCCTTCTCTGTCCTGTTTTCCAACCTGAACCAATGAAAATAAGTCAGTAATGTGGAGACATTTGGTGTGTATTATAGCTATTCATTTTGATTTTGAATGTTAGAATACCAGTTTTAAGATTGCTGCCATAATATCAGCAGAGAAAACAATTGTTTTGAGATGTTCTGGGTTGTGTT